>CM059037.1:26227336-26827336 GCA_030279155.1 Forsythia viridissima
TTTTTTGAGTCTTGGCATTGGTCAAAACTTGCATAGGCACGTCAGCCTCAGTCCTGACGGCAATAGGAGCAGTTTTGTCTGGAAATACAGCAGACTGTGTTTTTTTGACGAAATTGATCTGATTCTCAACTTTTCATTTACATTTTTCAGCATATCCCAAACCTTCTTTGACGTTTAGAGTTCTTTCATAGCTTAGGGTTTCACTCAAGTGAGAGGCTCCAATTGTTAGTTGCTTGACCATTTTGTTTGATTTTTCTAATTCATCAAGAAAGTTCACAATTTGATTGTCCTTCTCTATTAAGAAATTGGTTAGAGTGTCATTTTTAGTATCAATTGCTACCTTATCATCTTCCAAAAATTCCATCATGACTGGATAGAGAAATTCTTCTACTGTTCATCTTTTAATTGTTTATTCACACTAATGCAGTTAGGACATATACTGTTTGGTTATTCAGATGTTGTAGTCAAGGAGTCAGAATCTACAGTCAATTTTTGCACAAAATCAGTACCAGACTGTAATTTCACAATTAGAGACGTTACCTAATCATCAGTAGTTCTTTCGTCCTCGTCTGAATCCTTTTCATCATCTTCACTCCAAGTAATATTCATAGCCTGCTTGGTACGAGATTTCTTTAGAGTATTTTCACATTCGATGGCAATGTGACCAAAAGCCCTCACACTCATGACATTGATTCCGATTGTCAGATCTATTCATGGATGTAGTGGGGTTTTGCCTTGTGTTGTTCGAAAATATCTTCTTTTGTTGAAGTGATGTATTCAAGTTTTTGCCTTTTTGATTTTCTTTTAGAAATTTTTTAAAATTGTTTGGTGAGCATGACCGTGTTTTCATCAGTTTCACTTTACTCACTATCAATCTCTTCTTCATTTTTTTCGATTTTGAAGGTAATACCAGATCACTTCTCTTTCTTCCTTCTCTATAGATGTAGTTCATATGTCATCAATGATTCCACCAATTCTTCAACCTTCATCTTCTCAATCTCCATGCTTTCTTCAATGACAGTTAGTTTGGAGTGAAAACGGTCAGTCAAGGATCTGAGAATTTTCTTTACAGTTTTACTCTGAGTATTTCTTTCCAAAAGTATAAGCTGTATTGGTGATGTTACTGAAGTTTGTATACAAGTCTTTGAATTGTTCATCATCTCTTATGGTCAATTTTTCAAAGTCAAGAGTAAGTATTTGAAGCTTGGATGACTTGACAATAGAAGTTCCCTCGTGAGCAATCTGTAAGATGTCCCAAGCTTCTTTAGTGACCTGATAAGTAGAAATCAAACGAAATTGATTAGAATCTACAAAAGAGAATATGCTATTTAAAGCTTTGGAATTCCAATTAGTATAATTAAAGTCATTCGTTGCCCACTTGTATGCCTTTTTCTCTCTTTCTACACTATTTTCAACAATGGTGGAGTTTTATAGCCATAAACAATAGAGTGACAAGCTTTTTCATCAAGGGATTGGATATAAACTTGAATTCTAATTTTTCAATAGGCATAATTAGTACCATCTAAAATCGGTGGTCTATACAGAGCTCCGCCCATATCTAGGTATTTCGCATAACACTTATAGAAGTGTATTTGCTCTGATACCAATTGAAAGATTTAAAACCTAGATTAATTAAATTAAAAATAATTTTAATCTTAATTAAATGAGCAGTGGAAAGAATGCAGTCAGAACTAGTGTGTTGCATTGAAAAGTAGTTTTGACATGTATTGATAGATCAAAGCAATGTTCGTTTGCTAATTTTTTTAGAGCAGAATTTAAAGAATTAAATATGAATACAAGATGTAACGTGGTAAACGCCGAAGGAAAACATCCACGGGCCCCCATGCCATGGATAAAAATAATCCACTAATAATCTTGATTAAAAATGCAATAGTATCGATTTTTGTAATTTTGCAAAATTAACAAAATAACAATCAAAAGAATATAAATCAACTCTCTTTGATACTTCTTCTTTTGACTTGTTTATGAAATAGAATCAAACCTTTCAGTCTTGACTTTATCACCACTTCCCTATTGTACTTGACCGCAACCACCACTTGAATTAAAAACCTTCGTTCTTAAATTCACGCCAAGTAGATCAAGCAAGATATGTAATTGTTCATTGAGCACCAATTTATTTTTGATTCTTTAATGAGTTTGAAGAAAACCTTTTTGCTTTGAAACTAAATCAATGAAGCATCGAGTCTTGTTCCTTCTAAAAGTCGGCCGACTATGAAGCTTGAAGAACAAGAGCACAAAAAATATTTTTCAAAGCTTCATTGCTTATTGGTTTGTACTCTTACTTATAGGTAAAATAATAATTATATTAATAATTATTTCTTATCTAAAAATCTGCAATAAGAATAGTAAGACAATTAATAGGAAATAATATATAAAAAGATATACTAAATTTGTAGAAGGAAGGTATTTAGGAAATTTAAGATTATCTTTAAATATTTCATTCCTAAACAAATCCAAGAGAATAAAGAAAGATCATTTAACCTACAAGAGGACTGTTCTTGATATTCACGCGATCAAGTTGTTTTATATAAATAAACAGAATAAAATCCACAGCCTACTGATCTTAAAAATAATCTGCTTACCATCTCAGTCAGTCAGAACTAATAGCAATGTGACCAGTTAAAACGTAAACACTAACCTCCTCTTTTGTCATTAAAAATTAATAATATTAATTAAGTGAGCCAATATACAAAAAATAAAAATAAAAATATGACACCATATTTTTCCAACACATACATCTAACATGTGAACACAACATACATTCTCAGAGCTACTATGGTATCATTTCCTCTTCATACATACAACAAAAATATTCTTAAAAAAAAAAAACCCTAAAACAAGTGACAAGTGGTTTTTGAAATCAGAAAAAATCAAAACCTAAAATAAACTTCGTAATATCATCATAAAGTCTACAAAAAAAAAAATATGAAATGTATTTAAATGTAAGCATACTTGTCTTCGGAATGTATAGAGGCTCTTCCAGCGCATCTTGGACCACACATTTTTTCTTCTTCTACCTTTTGCTTTCTAAAACTACCTCCAGTGCCTTCCTCTTCATCACTCTCGGCCGAGTGAGTTCTTTAGGTTTCGAAATTAGACTTTTAGGTTTTGAAGTAGAATTCCCACCATAGGCCACAACCATTTTTTTGCCACGTAAAACGTAAATCAAGATAATAGAGGGTGTTGGAAAAATATATTATTTTTCCTTGTATTTTTAAATTGGCTCACTTAATTGATATTACTAATTTTTTATATTGAAAAAGAGGGTTAACTTATACATTCTGGCTGAACAAGTTGTTGTCAATTTTGACTGGCCGAGATAGTAAGTAGAATCTTTTTTCAAATCAGTGGGCTGCGATTTTTATTCTATTTCTTTACATGATATAATCTGATATCGTGAATAGTAGAAACAGCCATTGTATACATTCTCTTATTTTCTTAGATTTTTTTAGGAAGAAAATATGTAGGAATAATCTTGACTTACCTAAATACTTTTTTTCTACAAATATTGGAAATCTTTGTGTATCTTTTCTTATATTTTTACCACTCTTATTGCAGATTTTTAGGTAAGAAATAATTTCTAATTTGATTATTACATTGGTCAGTAAGAGTAAAAATTAATAAGGAATTAGACTTTGAAAAATATTATTTGTGTTCTTGTTCTTCGAGTATTGGTGTAGCCGAATCCATTAAAGGTGAACAAGAAATGGTGCTTAATTGATTAACTTTCAAAGCCAACGACTTCTTCAAAACATTGAAAAAAAAATTGGTGTCTAATCAACGATTTCATATTTTGTTTAATCTACTTGGCGTGAAATTAAGAACGTGAGTTCTTAATCCAAGTGGTAGTTGCGGCCAAGTACAATATGGAAGTGGTGATAAAGTCAAGCCTGGTGGGTTTGATTCCACTTCATTAACAAGTCAAAAGAAGAAGTATCAAATGGAAATTCTTTTGATTGTTATTTTATTAATTTTGCAAAATTACAAAAACTGGATACTATTGTATTTTTAATCAAGATTATTAATAGATTGTTTTTACCCATGGCATGGAGCCCGTTGATGTTTCCATTCAAGGGACATATGGTATTCATGTTTGTTTTAATTGTTTATTTCCACTCAACAAACTGTTGTGACAAATACTATTAAGACCTGCGTGTGTGAGACAAAACTGTTATCATTGTCACTCGCCAGTTATGATTGTCATTCTGTTCACTATTTTTAAATTAAGATTAAAAATATATTTAATTTAATTATTTTAAATTTTAGAACTTTCAGAGAGAAAGAATTGAAGAACGAGATCATGGATGATCGATTTCGCGTGTTGAGACAAATTTGAGATGAATTTTTGAAGAAACCTAAATCTCTTTAAGCTGGAGAGAAAATTATGCATGATGAAATAAAAAACAGACACCTACACTTAAGTCTATGAAAATTAAATTTTACCCTTATTTAGGCGTTTTTATGCTAGTAAGTAAATTTCTTTATTAACTACTATTATGCGCAATTTTCACTAAAAAAGGGAAAATTACACAAATGGGCCAATTTACGGGCCTTCTAATGAAAAACCAGTTAATTAATAAAGTGGATATTACACCCACTACTTATCAATCTTAAAATATTTTCAACATCTAACAACTTAACTAATTTATTTTATAAATACTGCATACTTAAAATTAGATTACTTAATTTAATATTGAATTAATAATGTATTAAAGTCATTTTTAAACCCTTAATCCCCACGTAAATTGTGATGAACTTTGACCCAAATTTACTGCTTAAGCCCTTGATTATTTTTACGGTAAGCCCTTCATTTTTATAATATCTCTACTTTAGACCCTTATACTTCCTCTTTCATTTCAATTTCGTCCTCTTTTCTTTGCAACTCAAGTTCTTCAACTTTTGAATTTTTACAAGTTGATCTCCATATTTATACTTTGATATCATTTTAGTCTTTTATAGTATCACTATTTGATACTATTTGATACAGATATTACAAAAGATATTGTGTATCAATATTTGATACAAATGTTACAAATTATATTTTGTGCCACTGAATATGTTGTAGATTATATTATGTTATTTTACACAGTACATATTACATGAATTGGTATTTTGTATCACTGATGTTACATATGTTACAAATGATGAAATCATAAATTTTATTTGTTAAATTTGGCATTGTGTTACATATCTATATCATATTGATTGTTACACTGTATCAATAGGTTTTTAGAATCCAATGTGTATATTAATATGAACTTGTTGAAGTTTAGAGTTAATTTTGCAGTTGTAACAGTTTCTGTTTAATAACGCGATATGATACAGATGTTACAAATGATATTGTGGATCACTGTCTCATACAGATGTTACAAATGATATTTTATATCACTAAATGTATTACATATTATATTATGTTATTTTACATAGCACATGTTACATGAATTGGTATTCTGTACAACTGATGTTTTACATCTCAATTAATAACACAGATTATTACAAATGTTGTAATTGAAAAGAACATGAGTTTTGTTTGTGTTTGTTACAGATATTACTGATACAAATGATATATATTTGACAGTTATAACAATAAAAGATTTTATTGTATATATTTTCCACAATTCCAGTTTTCAAAGATTCGGTTACTCTAATTAACAATAAAAGATTCCGTAATATATGAATTTCCAATAAATTCAAGAATTAATGATTTAATTACTATATGTAATATATAATATAATAAATTAAAATAATATTTTTTAAAAAACAGTATTTTTAGAATAAATGACACAAAAATGACTTTTTGGAATTATTTTAGAAAAGTAGCGCATTTATGAAACAATCCCATTAATAAAAGAGATAATTATGCCAGATATCTCTTTTAATTCTAAAAGTTAAAAAACACCTCATTCTTTAATTCTTTAATTTTAGCCTATATTTAAATAGAACTTTTTAAAAACTACCTCTTTTTATATTGTAAAAACTTTTTAAAACATAATTAGAGATTTTGGTGCAAATGGTCCATAATGTATGCTTTTAGTGCGTTTTTGGTCCATAACTTTTCATTTTTTGCTAGGAGATCCCTAGCCTATGCCATTGGGTGCAAAAGTGGTCCCTATGGATAGATTCCGTCCAAATGTGCCGTTACTTGGGTGGATGTAGTGGAATCTCTATTAATTTATTTTTATTTGCAGGGGTAAAGTTGTCAGTTCATTTTTACCCTTTTTTGGTTGGTTTCATCAAACAATTTTTACATATACATACACTTTCTCTATCCTTTGAAGTAAGGTATTTAATGGAATTAGAAAAAGTAAATGGAATTCAATCTTTGTTGAATGTGGGCTACTAGTGGAGATGAAAATTTTCTGGACATATCTGAACCTTGGAAGAGTTTTCTCGCTTTGCAGAGAAAATGGGTGAGCCATTTTTTTTTATTTCTCTTTCTTTGGTAATGGGTTAATTGCAAAAGTTCATAAATTTTTAAGTTTGTTTTGTCAAAGAAGATGAGTGATTTTTGGAAGATTTAGGTGGTGTTCTCTTTGTGTTTCTGTTTTGTGTTTTGAATTTTGAATTCATTTTGTGTTTTGTGTTTTGAGTGCTTATTTTGAGATTTTTAAAAATACGTTCTTTTTGAAATTTTCAAAAATTGTTTCTGAAAACAGAAAACTCGAAAACGCATTTGTTTGAAATTTTTTAAAAATTTGGACTTACTTGAAATTAAAAACAATTATTAATTAAAAACAATTCAAAATAATTATTGTTGGAATTAAAATATTGAAAAAAATTAATTATTTGTAATTAAAAATAATTAAAACAATTATTGTTGGAATTAAAAATAATTATTAATTAAAAACAAGTAAAAACAATTAAAAAATTATTTTTAAAATTAAAAATGATTAAAACATTGAAAAACAATTATTTTTGGAATTAAAAACAGTTCAAAACAATTATTTTTGGAATTAAAAACATTTCAAAACAATTAAATCAAGAAAAGGGGGAAGGTGACTTGAACCCCTGACCTTCTAAAAGTCCCCAAGCGTGTTAACCGTTATGGAAAGCAGCATGTTTGTGAAAAAAGATGCGGAAATTGATTAAATTATAAGTTTCCTTACCCAGCGTAAAATGTAAAAAAAAAACTCGGCTTCTTGACTTGAAATGCAGACCTCACTTATGGAAAACGTGCATTTTGCCATTTTGTAAAACGCCCATAATTTGTTAAGAAAACGCGAAAGTGGGTAAAAGTTCGTTTTCCATTTACTTTGAAATTTTTTGAAGTGTTTTGAAAAATGTATTTTCGAAAATGGCAAAGAGAACACGTTTTCACTATTTTCAAAAACACAAAACGGAAAATGGGTTGAAAACAAAAAAAGAATACACCCTTAGTTTTTTGGTTTTATGTGCAAAGTTGGAAGATTTTGTTTTAAATTTGGACAGAATCCGTCCATAGGGACCACTTTTGCACCCAATGGCATAGGTTAGGGACCCCTAGCAAAAAATAAAAGGTTAGGACCAAAAACGCACTAAGGGCATACGTTAGGGACCATTTACGCCAAAATCCCAAATAATTATTTTCCATTCCAAACCCAAACACAAGTAATAAATGTATAATTTTATCTTCAATCTTTGAGACCATAACACCACCACCTCCGATCAGTTGCACCACTGCCGTCAACCCCCAACCACCAATCCTAGCCCCCACCGCAACCATAATCTCTAATTTAGAACACCAAACCCTTCCCACCATCTTCAACCCTATTGTTTTCCATCACAGCCGCGGTCAGAAACCACTATCTTTACGCACATTCAATCACCACAACGACATCTCAATCACCACTACCTACATCTGAACACCACCTCATCGTTCATCATTCTTAGCAACACCATTTTTTCTGCAGTCTCGTGTTTCTTATCCAGATGTAGATATGGATCTAAGTTTGAATGTGGATCTAAATCTAGATCTAGTTGGAAGATGATGATGGTGCGATGGTGGCAGATAATGGTAGATACCTTGGAGTTGGAGATCTATTTATATTCAGTCCACGGTGATGCAGTTGTGACATTGACAATGGAAATTTCTGTTAAAGACAAGAGAGCTTTGGAAAAACTAATTTGCCTTTTGCAGGAATTCTCATTAAATAGGCAGATTGCCTTAAAGCTTTACAAGGAAAATAGAAACTTTACAAGGAAATGAGAAATTATAGGGATTTCCTAATGTCTAACGTATAATCCCTGAAAATTAGGATCTAAATATGGTAAGGATTAGGATCTAAATATGGTTAAGAATATTGTACAGCTTGTACAAATATATAGACAATAAATAACATTAAATATGTGACAATTAGGCTCTTGCATTAACATCCCTCCTCAAATTGATGCTGGTAAGTGAACCAGCAACAATTTGCTAACAAGAAACTGATGTCGCATGCGAGTTAAAGCTTTGGTAAAGACATCAGCCACTTGAAGGTTAGTAGAAACGTAAGGAAGAAAGATCACCTGATTGTCCAAGGCATCTCGGATAGAATGACAATCAACCTCAATGTTCTTGGTGCGGTCATGAAATACAAGATTCGCTGCAATCTGAATAGCACTAGTGTTATAGTATGAAGAGGGGTAGAATGAGTTTGAGAGAACCCAAGCTCCTCAAGAAGACCACGTAACCACACAATTTCAGAACAGGCAGTAGACATGGCTCGATATTCAGCCTTAGTAGAAGATTTAGAAACACGATCTTGTTTCTTACATTTCCAAGAAATTAAGGTATAACCAAGAAACATACACCAACCCGTAGTAGACCGACATGTGTCTGGACACCCAGCCCAATCAGCAATGCTATAGGCAACAAGTTGAATAGATGAGCCAGTAGGAAAGAATAACCCACGAGTTGGCGACCCTTGAAGATAACGGATAATGCGGCAGTAAGATGGAGATGCAGAGTACAAGACATAAATTGGTTGACCTGATGAACCGCATAAGAGATATCATGTCGAGTAATCGTCAAGTAGATAAGACTCCCGACAATTCGCTGATAGAGAGTAGGGTTAGACAAAAGATCCTCTTCAGCCTTTTGATATTTGACATTTACCTCTATAGGGGTATCAACTGAAGCGGTGTCCTCTAAACCAGCCAAAATAATAAGATCTTGAATATATTTATGTTGGTTAAAGTAAATGCCATTGGGTCGATGATGAACTTCCAAGCCCAAAAAGTAGGTAAGTGGTCCAAGATCCTTCATATGAAAAGTTGCATGCAACATCTTTTGAAGCTTGGTAATCAAGTCACAGTCAGTTCTAGTTATAATAATATCGTCTACATATACCAAGAGTAGGACTACACCAGCAGCAGACTTGTGGAAAAAGAGAGAATAATCATACAGACTTTGTACAAAAGAGAAGTTAAGAAGCGTACTACGAAACTTCTCAAACCAAGCCCGAGGAGCCTGCTTTAGCCCATAAAGAGAACGCCTCAGCTTACACACATCATGAGGAGATGAAGTAGCCATACCGGGGGGAAGTTTCATGTAGATCTCTTCTTTTAAGTCACCATGTAGAAGTGCATTCTTTACATCCATCTAATGCAGTGGCCAAGATTGAGAAGTGGCAATAGCTAAGTTGGTTCGAACCGTAGTCATCTTAGCAACATGAGCAAATGTCTCCTCATAGTCAACCCCATATTCCTGTTTATTTCTGAGTGTTTTGAGTCGAGCTTTGTACCGATCCAAAGAACCATCAGAACGAAGCTTTAATGAGAAAACCCATTTACTCCCAATTGGTTTGACTGTAGGAGGACAAGAAACAACATCTCAAGTTCGATTTTCCTCAAGTGCTTGAAGTTCTGCTTGCATTGCCTTTTGCCAACACTCATGTTCCATAGCCTGTTTGTAATAAGAAAAAATGGAATTAGAGGACAAAGTAGCTACTAAAGAGACAGGTGAAGAGAAACCATACCGATCAGGGGGTCGAGAAGTTCAAGTAGACTGGTGAAGAGGTATGAAATTAGTAGCAGGATCAGGTCCAGGGCCAAGATCTTGAGGGGCCAAAGAGGGATCCAGAGTAGAACCAACCATAGGATGACGCCGTCTTTCATACACGAGACCAGGTTTGAATCGTTCTACAAATGTTGAAGAATCAGAAAATCTAGGCATATAAGATAAAGAAGAAGATGGAGGCTCAACATAAGATGGAAAGAAATATTGATTTTCGAAGAAAACCACATTTCTAGAAACTCTTATACGAAGAGCATGGGGATCATAACAAATATAACCTTTTTGTGCGATAGCATAACCTAGAAAGGCACACTTAACAGATTGAGCAGAAAGTTTATGGCGTTCATGAGCAGGAAGATGCACGAAACAAACACAACAAAAGGTACGAAGATCCAAGTATGGAGGAGAATGGCCAAACAACTTAAGAAAAGGTGAAGCATTATTCAACATAGGAGAAGGTAAATGATTTATTAAATAAACAGTTGTTGAAAGTGCTTCACACCAAAAACGAGGAGGAACGGAGGACTCAAGTAAAAGGGTTCTTACCACATCAAGAAGGTGACGATTTTTTCTTTCAGCAACACCATTTTGTTGTGGTGTCGAAGGACAAAAATGTTGAGAAATGATCCATTTGTTTTGAAGAAAGTTTTGAAACTCATTAGACATGTATTGTCCTCCAGAATCAAATCGCAAGACCTTGATGCTGGCGGAAAATTGAGTCTCTAGAAGTGCAAGAAAACGCTTAAAGATCGAAAAAACTTCTGCTTTAGATCGAAGAAAGTAAATCCAAGTAAAACGACTATAGTCATCTATGAACGTGAAAAAATACTTATAATGTGCATGAGAAACAACAGGTGCAATCCTCCAAACATCACTATGAATAATATCAAAACAATGTGTTGCACGAGATGCATGGTTTGGAAAAGGTAGTACTTTACTTTTGTCAAGTTTGCATGTAATACAATCAAAAGGGATATCAAAAGAGTAAGATTCTTTATTGCCTAGTGAACCAGAGTTGAACAAGTTACTAAGTATATGCGAGTTTGGGTGGCCTACACGTCTATGCCACACTTGACTTCCATGTCTAACAACATTACAAGCAAAGGAAAGGAACGGAAAACTAGGACTAATTTTGGAAGGAGAAATGTGTAGAGGAAAGAGTCGTCCCACTTTAGGCCCCTTCAAGATCATCTTCCCGGACACTTGATCTTGTACAACACAACCAGAACAAGAAAAATGGACGTTGCAATCATGATCAACCAATTGGCCAACAGAATTAAAGTTTGAGGATAGATTAGGAGACACAAAAACTTCGGTCAAAGAAGAAGAAATATCACCAACTGCACTAAGGCTGAGGATTGCCATTAGCCGTGTGAGTTTTTAAGTTTCCATCATAAGTTTTCACATTAGAAAGAGGAGCATCAGTATTAGTCATATGATTAGAAGCTCTGGAGTCAAAATACCATGGCTTAGAAGTAAATATGTGATTACCTAAGAGCCCAAAAGCAGAAAAGGAAGAAAATATCATTTGTTGTACCATTTCAGGGGTGAGTGTGTTCAAGTTTGGTAAGGTTGTAGGAGCAGGAGTAGAAATAATCTTTGAGACAACAGGCATTGCAGCAGAACTTAAGGCATCAACTGAGGCATGAAAAGCAGTTCCTTGCTTCCTTTCTGGTCGAGTGGGACAGCTGGAGATGATATGGCCTCGCTTCTTGCAGTAGTTACAAAATTTCTGTGTACAATCCTTTGCAATATGACCAAATTCTTTGCAGCTATAGCATTGGACAGCATGCATGTCTCTGTCCTTATTCTTCTCTTGTGCTACATAGGATACGTTAATAGGTGCATTAACAATAGCTCGATGTTCCATGGCATCTTGAGTGACTATACGCTGTTCCTCTCGAAGAAGTTCACTCATACAAGCATCCAAAGATGGTACATGATCACGGTTCATCAAATTAGAACGCGTGACTTCAAAATCTAACCGCAACTTAATCAAGAATTGGTCTCTCTTGCTGGTTTCATGTACTGCTTGAACATCACTGAGAGAATTGGCAGGAACACTGGCATAAACGATGTCTGAATACTCAGCCCAAAGATTTTGAAAACTAGAAAAGTATTCCTCAATGGAGAGACTCTCCTGTGTGAAATTACCCATCTCATACTCCAATTGAAACCTCTTTGTAGTGTTGTCTTGTTTGTAAATCTTTTTTAAGTAATTCCACAAATCCTTGGCTTTTTGTAAGGCTTCGGGTTTAGAATTAGACGAGACTCTACGGAGCTCAGTATCCAAGTCATAACCCGAGCATCTTTGATTTTCCACAAAGACAATTTTTCTGCATCTGTGGGTGCAAGATTACTTTCATCGATATGACCCCACAATTCTTTTCCTTTGACAAATAATTGAAACTGAAACTCCCAAGCAGAATAATTTTTTCCAGTAAAATGAACATGAAATGAATCTAATTTATCGGACGACATAATGATGGAAAGCAGCAAGAAAGATGAGTAGCAACAAACAGGGAAATAATATGAGACAAACCATGAAGAATAGACACAAACTCTGAAACAAGACTTGAATACACCGAGATAAGAATTCTGCCACAAGAGTTTGCAAAAGACAAGAGAGAAATCTCAATGCACCAAAACAAAATTACACAAGAATTGACCTAGTTTTAGAGTTGTAGCTCTGATACCATGTTAAAGACAAGAGAGCTTTGGAAAAACTGATTTACCTTTTGCAGGGATTCTCATTAAATAGGCAGATTGACCTAAAGCTTTACAAGGAAAATAGAAACTTTACAAGGAAAGGAGAAATTATAGGGATTTCCTAATGTCTAACATATAATCCCTGAAAATTAGGATCTAAGTATGGTAAGGATTAGGATCTAAATATGGTTAAGAATATTGTACAGCTTGTACACATATAGAGACAATAAATAACATTAAACATGTGACAATTTGGCTTATGCATTAACAATTTCTGGCTGTCGTCGATCATTGACTCTCTGAAGGTTTGATTTACCTACTAGTGCAACTGCAAATTTAAAACACTGTACATCGATAGAACTAGTAAAAGCACATAAAATGGAGCTGCAAATAGAATTATTGAAGTTTTTTTGTGAATTTTTTCCCACTTGTATACGAGTGCTTGTGTGTGGGCAAGTTGAATAGTAAGAGGCAGTTGAGGCAAAGCATGTTCTAAAGGCCCGTTTGAGATTGATTTTAGAGCCCAACTTCTGATTATCAAACAATCATAAGTTCTTTTAGGTGTTTGGTAAATTTTTCAAAAGTGATTCTAGAAGAATTTGTATTATCTAGCAGCAGATTTTGAGAAGCAGCAAAAATGTAGCTATTCAAATTATGTTTTTAGCTTTTCCATCTATCTATATTAATATCAATTTTGACCTTAATTAATTAAAGTAATTCATTTTATGTCACAAATTTATTATTATTCTAATTATAATGCATCTCCACAAATAATTTAAATTTAAATTTAATTAATTTTTGTACAATATTTGTTGCTTTTACTTTTTAATTTAAAATTTTAAGATTTAATATATATATACTATTTTTATTTTAAAATAATTATGGTAAATGCATTGTCTTGAAAAAATATTTGATAATATTATATATTGTTATAGAAGTAAAAATAAACTTTACAATACTACTCAATATAATAATAATACAAAATAATATTATTATAATCAATGTCTATTTTAGTAATTTTATACAATTACAACAATAAATCACTTTTGTTCTCAAACGCTAAATACTGATTTTGAAACATACAGCAATTATGAAACAAGAGTTTACGAAACACTTATCTGATTTTTTTTCACAGCTCATTCTTTCTGCAACACAGTAAACAGCTCATTATTTCTGCAGCACAGTAAAAGTTGATTCTCTTAAAAACACATTAATACCAAACCAAGCCTAACACATGGATTAGTGTTGGTGATTGTGCTAGAGCGTGGAGAAAGGTGGTGGTGGTAACTAACACATGCGTTACCGTAATTTAAGTTAGTGGTGGTGGTGGTGGTAAATAACACGTGTTATCGTAATTTAAATTAGTGGTGGTGGTGGAGCAATGGTAGAGGTGGTTGAGGAATAGTGTTGGTGGTGGTGTTGGAATTGTGCGGTGGTGGCCAGAAAATATGGTGGTGGTGGTGGTAACACATGTGTTATGATACTCTAATTTAAATTAGGGTTACCGATGTGTTATCGTAATTTAAATTAGTGGTGGTGGTGGAGAAGTGCTGGTAACACATTTGTTACACACAAGTAACACATGTGTTGCCCTAATTTAAATTATGGTAACACGTGTGTTACTCCAATTTTGGTGGATGTGAGATTATGTTTGTGGATAGTGGTAGCAGATTTGAATTCGATTGTGGTAATGGTGGTGATGGAATAAAGGGAGTGTTATTAGTGGTGGTAGTGGTGGTGATTGGTAATGGTAACACATATGTTATCCGTGTTAAAAATTTGTTTTCTTATGAAAATTTGAAAAATTAATTTTAAATTAAAATATTAGGAGATAAATTATAAAATTCTAATTCTAATAAAAATGAGAAAGTAACATATTGTTGTTGCAATACGTTACCTGGATAAAAATTACCTTTTTTCAAATGAAAAATTGAAATTTTGATTTTAAATGAAAATATTGTACTTTTCAAAAATTTATAAAAGAAGATAATTATAAAATATTGATTTTAATAAGAATGAGGAAATAACTTAGGGTAACATATATGTTACCCTTGTAAAAATGTGATTTCAAATGAAAAATTCAAATAATGTATTTTAAAAAAATTTATAAAAGTTAAAAATTTATAAAATATTGATTTTAATGAAAATAAGGTATTTATTAAAACAATTTAATGAAAATGAGGTACTTTTTAAAAAGGAAATTTGCAATTTTTATCCCCAACTTTTGCAGTTTATTACTAATCTACCCTCAACCAATTTTTATAGCATCAGACTTCCCCAACCTTTGTAGTTTGTCGAAAATAACGTCCCTATTGACAAATTTGGATGATTTGCCATCATCTTTAATAAAAAAAAAAATAGAAAAAAGCTAAAAACAATAAAAAATAAAAGAAAATTGAAAATGAAGTTCCATAACTTTAAAAAGTACAAAGTAACTTCATCTTTCCCATTTCAAACCTAAATTCCATCCTACTGCACAATGACTTGTAACAGTGTTTAGCCCTGATTCTGAGTAAGAAATCCACATCAAAGCTGGGGACGCAAAGAAAGGCTTACAATGCACATGCAAAGTATACTATCGAAAAAATGATGTATAATTTAACTTAAAAGATTCTTCAGCATAATTTATTCCGCGAGTAATTAACAAGCTCTCTATTGGGCAGCTTATAAAAAAAATCCCGGGCTTTGCAATGGATGAAGCCATAGCTTATTCCAAAAGCTGGGAGAAAGAAAATGGACCTTGCTCGGCGAAGAAGTTGGAAACCAGGGTCAATGGACCCGGAACAATAATTGTCAGCCGTGCCACCACCGTGCCATTTGAACCTGCAAGAAATTGTCAGAAGGATTGGCGGAGGACAATCCAAGAAAGTGTAGCCCAGATACTGGAGCTTGCGGACCATGGCAGATTCCACCAAGCCGCGGTGACCGACGACAAAAATTGGGGCGGACTTGTCTATTGGAGTTGGATGGTGGTGATTTGGCCAAGGGGTGGGGTAGATTTTTGGAGAAGATGAAGTTAATTTATACTTTTTAAATGTTATGGGACTTCATTTGTAATTTTTTTATTTTTTTGTTGTTTTTAGATTTTTCTAATTTTTTTTTATTTAAAGAGGGCAAATCCGTCAAAATATGTCAATGTGGATGTTATTTTACAATAGACTGCAAAGATTGTTGATGTTTGATGCTATAAAAATTGGTTGAGGGTAGATTAGTAACAAACTACAAAGGTTGGGGACCAAAAGTACAAATTTTTCTTTTTAAAAATAAAAAATATGGTATTTTTCAACTTTCTTATAAAATGTAGGAATCTTGTCAATTTTGCCCACTAATAAATATTTGAAAATTACAAATTACATAACATTAAATTTTAAAAAATATGGACCCGTTTGATGGAGATTATAAACTAGATTATAAACCAATATTGGTTTATTTGACCCAAAATTGTTGACTTTTTAATTTACTTTTAACATGAAATGACAAAATTGTCCTCTCTACTTTGAAATGACATTTTGTTGATTAAGGGCAATTTTGTCATTTCATGTTAAAAGTAGTTTGAAAATTCAAAATTTTCAGCTCAAATAAACCGATTTTAGTTTATAATCTCTGTGAAACGGGTTGTAAGTGATCTTTCATATAAGCTAATTTTACAAAACTTTCAATCAATCATTAAATTCAAAATCATTATTTTTGATCGCCAACAATCTAGTTGTACAAACATTTAGGGGCCATTCTCTTTGTGTTTCAATTTTCAGTTTTGAAGTTTTGAATTCATTTTTAGTTTTGGTTTTTGAGTGTTTGTTTTGAGGTTGCTGAAAATACGTTCTTTTTGTCATTCTGAAAAACTGTTTCTCAAAACAGAAAATTGGAAAACGTGTTTACTTAGAAATTTTGAGAATTTTTTAATAATATTTTATTTAAAAAATTTGATAATTCAATACATTTGAATAGTTTAATACTAATATAGTATTAAATAAAATATAATTTTTGAAGTTGGTGAATCTTGAAATACTTTTGTCCAGTTACAAAAAAACAAAAGTTAAATTATATCTGGCAAAAAATTAGAAAATATAGATGTAAATTTTAAAGACAAACTTAATGAAGGACCACAATCGGAAGACTAACAAGGTTTGTGGACCAATGTTGAAGTGATTAAAAGTTTTGGGATGAATGTTAAAGAGGTTTGGAGCAAAAAGGACCAAAATGCTTGACATTGAAAGTTGAGGGACTCAACTGTAAGAAAACAATATAATTGTATGTTTGGACTACGGTCCAACCGCAGTTCGTAAACCGCGGCTAGATCGCGGCAAACAACAAGTTGCTATTTGCCGCGTTCCAACTGCGGCCCGACCGTGTCCCACGTTATATATATATTATGATTTTGTAACAAAAGAGTAAGTTATGGGCGTTTGTGTCTTTTTCGAAATACAATAGGTTGAAGGGGTGTAACACTATATACAGACTTAAAGAAAATATAAAATAAATACACGAAATCATGTACGATGCTTTGAGTAGTCATTCCACATTTGTGTAGCAATGTGATCCCTGACTTGTCCCATTTGAGCTGTTTGACTACCATCAAAATGTATGGCTTTTTGATCTTGACTTGACTCCGGTATATCTTGAAATACCATATTCTCTCCTGAATACTCACCGAACAACCTATCTAAAGCATGCTCCTGGCGAATAAAATTTTGTATTGCGCAACATGTGGTAAGGATTTGTCTTTTCCTAGTCAGTGGATAACTAGTAATCAATTTCAATATAGGAAATCTTGTCCTTAAAACTCCAACGCAACGTTCAATACTGTTACGGCATGAAGAATGTCTATAGTTGAAAAGTTATTCTTTTCCACGCAGTCGTCCCTGTCCAACAGTCTCGCAGATGATATCTTTGACCTCGATAAGGGGCAAGAAAACCAGGCATGTTTGGATAACCAGAATCAACAAGGTAAAATTGATTTGCAAATTAAAAAAAATGACTTACATACTATAACAATGTAAGTATATTCGACAAAAACCATTTGAAGTATAAGAATATACTTCCTTATGGCATTGGAAAGTTGTTCTAGCTTCTTGTCACTGCGTCTAAGAATATTCACGAATCATTAGCAGTACCTTCCCAACCAGAAGACACAAATGTGAATTTCATATCAAAATCACATACCAACATCACATTTTGTGTTACATAAGTTTTCCTTCCACGTAAAGATGTTTGTCTCGATGCAGGTGCCCAAGCTGAAACACATGTTCCATCTATTTGCGCAAAATCTGCTCATGCACAACATCTCGATTTGTCAGGCAGATTATCTCTATGCCAAATGAACAAACATCCCTTAAAACTCGTTAAAACCATTTGTGTATTGTGTTGTTGGAATGCTGAAACCTATCACCAATAATACTGTATCGTGTAGTGTTCTCTACAATCATCAGGAACATAGCAACACCCTCCTCGACACTCCCTTTTTTCCCATCTGTCAACAACCATTTCTCTTTCAAAGTATCACAAAAATTCATGAAAACGTGTTTCTGCATACAAAAATTACGTTAGCACACATCCGAATGTCCATTAAGAATTTCTAGCATGTACATTTTCCCAGTAAGCAATGATATTTTACAAAGTCTCTTGCCGATGGTACTTCCTTTGTTGGCAACAAAGCAATTAAGCATCATTAAATCTCCAAAATTTGCATCAAAATCATCTGTAAATAAAAAATAATCATCACTCAAATCTTCATCAGTTGAATCATCGATACTCATATTATCAACCAAATTTGATTCACTGGCCATCATATGAACAAATATATCCACAATAATTATCATAAGACATTTCAACCGTCATTGATTAAAATAAAACAAGCTATCAAGCCTTTAGAAATTCAACATCAAAGTGAAATACAGTACTTCAAACTAATAAAAGACAATTATAGTTCAAATCAACATCATGTTCTACAACCAACAACATCACTAAGTTCATAAATGAAAATAGTTCAACATCAATGCCGAAATGAAAAAAGTACTTCTACCTTCAACATCACAAATTAAAACAACAAGATACTAGAGAAATGAAAACGACAATCATATCATAGTAGTTCCAAGATAGGTCATCTCCTTGCTTCTGGAATCTTCACAAATAACACCTTGAAATCAGGATCCTTAAAAGCCTTTATCGCTTTCATATATACCTCATTAGACACCCTTCCATATTGTTTAAGATGTCCAAACAAACAATTTTTGAATAAGGATCTGGACTATTAGCTTCACTATCTGAATGATTACATGATTTTCCTTGGATCTTTGCAAGCTTTTCTTTTAGGTAAAGTGTTCTAAGTTTAGTTTCTTCATTCTTCAAACTAACAGTAGATGACCATTGTGCCATGCAAGCCTCGAGTTTATCACTTTTACTTATCTTAGGTTCCTTACGTCATCGTTCGCTCGATGTATCAATTTCTTCACGCCAACGAGTATTTGAAACCTCGTCGACTTCATCATCATTTTTCACACGTACATGCACTTCCCTATTAAAAAAAAATCATCTTCTAGCTGCCTTTCTTCTTCTGATGTGGCACAAAGCTGAATGGATGCATTGCCTAATCTTCCAGTAGCTGTAGTCCCGCTAAATATCTCCCCAAGAGTGTGGTAGTGCTTACATCCTTCCCTCTTGAAGATTATGTAGTCTGATTTGTTAATCTACCATTGAAAAAAGAAGCAACATTATCACACTGGTCATAAAAAAATGTGTAAAATTGATATGATGAAAAGCTAATGATGAAAATATTCTATAATAAACATATATACTGTATAAAAGTTTTGCCAAACTTCCTCTATAGTATTAACTTTGTTGGTATTTGGATCCCATGTAACACTTGTATGTCCCAAAAGTTTAGAGAACATGCGATGAACCTTACGTAAGCGGTTCCACTTCTCCTTTAATCTATCTATGATGTATTCCATTTTTTTTTCATCAATCACGGTTTCATTGATTCTGCCCATTCGTCTTTTGTGAATGTAGAACATTTCAATGCATTTGATTTTACTTTCTGGTAAAGAATTTCGATAAAAGCATGTTCATTCTTATCAGACCATGACATTGGTTCCTTATTCTTAACTTTGTGACCACCCATTTCTATATTGAAGATAAAAACAAGGAAGCAGTTGTTTAAAGAATGGCATAGTTGTAACTACCAAGATAAGCAAAAACATCGGCGTAAATGTAAGCCATACCAATAGTTTCACTTACAACACAATGTCAAAATACAAGTTTATAGTTACAACTTATCTTCTTTCACCCTTAATTATAACAAATGCAATCAAATATAGTTATCAAGTGAGCACTTCATGGCCTTAAATTAAACAAGCACCTAAAGGGGCTATAGTTGTTTATAATTAATATCCATTCAACTCAACCTCTAGGCTATAACTACTGATGCTCACAATGTATCATAAACCCACGTAATTCTAAATTATATCTATTAGTATCAATACAGTAATGATAATTGTAAATAATAATAGCAACATATTATTCTAATTATTATATCAGATCAAAAAATTCAAGCTTATCCAACTAGCACCATGGATTCAATATACAATAATCACATCTTTGTTCTCATAATACCAATCCAATCAGAATCAAGCTCAAATTTCAATCATATTATATGCACCGACATAATACACAATTTTACAAACTGCCACTGGGTTATGCGGATACGCTAACGAATCAAATAGAAATGAAACGTTATAACAATGTGAAACAATTATACCCTAATTACAAATTTCAATCCTATTATATACGCAAATAGAATAGAAAATTTTATAAACTACCACTGGGTTATGCGGATACGCTAACGAATCAAATGGAAATGAAACAGGATAATAGCGTGAAACAATTATACCCTAAATACAAACCCCCAAATTATACCATCAACTTGAACCCATTTCCAAAAATTTAACCCTAATTATAAATCCCAAATCTAAAAACCCTATTTCGAGTAGGGAAGAAGAGAGAAAGAAAAGCGTACTTGTGGCTTGGAGGAGAAAAATAAAGGAAGAAGGAAGAAGAGACAAGGATGAAGGAATGAGAAGACCGTACGTGTGGCTGAAATAGTTTGGAGAGAAAAAAATGCACAGCAAAAACGATGAGGGGGCAATCAAAATGGTGTCCAGCAGTGCATTTTTCGTGTTTTGGCCGTTTTGGAAGTGGACTTCATTTTGTAAAGAAAATGATGAAAACGACCCAAATATCATTTTCCAACCTTTGTAAATGTTTTGGGTGTTTTCGATAATGCATTTTTGAAAATGGATAAGTAAACACGTTTTCACTATTTTGAAAAATGAAAACTGAAAATGGATTGAAAATAACAAAGAAAACATGGCATTACCATATCAAAAACTTTAACATCGATCGCGAGCAAGAAACAAAAAAAGAAAAAGAAAATGGATTCGTGAAGATTAAAAAAAGAAGAGTACATTCCCAAAATTCTCTGGTTTCTGAAAGAAGACGTGAGATTGAAGACATCCCAATCAATTAAACAAAAATCCATTACCGAGAACTTTGAAGGTATTTTTATTTAGATTGTGGTTTTGATTACAATATTACAATCATGATTCATTCTCTGATCTTTTACCGTTATATATCTCTGATTATAGTATATGTTATTCACTGAAATTTGTTGGTTGATGTATTAATTGGGTTGTTTATGTTACCAAACTTGTAGTATGCATGATTATGTTTGATCGGCTGAGCTGGTGAAAGAGAGTGAGATGGACTTGTTTGTCACTCGTTCGTGAAACAAAATGATGATCTATTTCGACGTGCTTCGTACGAGCATGCATCACAGGATTGGAAGCCAAGTGAATGGTGCTCATGTTGTCACAAAACAAAATAGGCGGTGTAGGTAAAGGAAAATCAAGTTCGGCTAGTAATGATTTAGTCTAGGATACTTCAGCAGCCTATTGGCGAGTGCACAGAATTTAGATTCGGTGCTCGAACTGGACACCACCTTCTGCTTTGATGAAGACCAAGAAACTAAGTTATTGTCAAGAAAAATGCAGTAGGCGCTGGTGCTACGTCTATCATCGGGACATGACGTCCAATCTGCGTCTGTATAGCAAGTAAAAGTATGATCTTGGTTGGGCAACAACAGCAAACCCAAGTGTCCAGTCCCTTTAGATAGCGAAGAACTCGTTTGGTTGCTTGCATATAGACAGTGGTGGGAGAGTGCATGAATTGGCACAACTTATTGATGGAGAATAAAATATCTGGCCTGGTAAAAGTGCAATACTGCAATGCCCCAACTATGCTGAGGTATTTAGTAGCATTTTCTAAATGATCACCATCATGAATAGACAAAGTGCCGAGAGCCAAAGGAGTGTAGATTGGCTTTGAATCGAGAAGACCAGTTTTTGTTAAGAGGTCGCGGATGTATTTGGCCTGATTGAGGTGAAGACCAGCGGAGGAGTGATGAACCTCCATACCAAGAAAGAAATAAAGAGGGCCAAGATCCTTTATAGTGAATTGCGAATGGAGATAGGCAAACAGGCGTGAAATAGCACTAGAGCATGAACCAATAAGTATAATGTCATCAACATAGACTAGTAAAAAGAGGACAACTGAGCCAGACCGATAAATAAAAAGAGAAGCATCTGCTTTTGAAGCGACAAAGCCCCATCGTGTGAGAGCATTGTTGAGTTTGAAGAACCATGCGCGAGGTGATTGTTTGAGTCTGTAGAGAGCCTTGGACAACTTGCAAACATGGTGAGGATATTGATGATCAACAAATCCTTGTGGCTGGCTCATATACACAATTTTGGTCAAGTCACCATGAAGAAAAGCATTTTGGATATCGAGTTGTACGATATGCCATGCAAAGGAGAGAGCAATGCTGAGAACAATTCGTATAGTTGGTGGCTTGATAATCGGGCTGAATGTCTCATGAAAATTGAGACCATGTGTTTGATGAAACCCTTTCACTACCAAACGTGCCTTGAACCGATCTACAGAACCATCAGCCTTGAGTTTAACCCGATACATCCATTTTCATCCCACCGCTTTGCAATAATCAAGTTTAGGAACCAGTTCCCAAGTGCCTTGAGATTTTAGAGCCGAGAATTCAAGTTGCATGGCATCTTTCCATTCTTTATGTTTGTTGGCCTCAGTGAAAGAGGATGGCTCGACTGGTATACCTGCAACAACACTAAAAAATACACGAGGTTTAAAAATGCCAGATTTGGCTCTTGTCACCATAGGATGGTCATTACGGGGTAATGGTGGATTCTCATGAGAGCCATGCAACTCTGCTGCCAGGGGTATAGAAGTAGGTGAAATAATATTGGGAGGCTGAGTAGAATGAGTAACAGAGGCAGGAGAGGGTGATGGAGTGGTAGGAGACTGAGAAGTAGAAAAAGAGAGAGGACTAGGTGTATGGTAAGGCTGCGGTGGTGATTGATTGAGAATAGGGGGCGTGAAATGGTATGGACAGAATTACAGGTGGTGGTGAAGGTGAAGGAACAAGTGGGGGCTGCTGTTGTTGAAGAGGAAAAATGAGCTCATTAAAAACTACATGACGAGTAATGTAAATACAACCAGTCTCATAGTGCAAACAAAGATAGCCCTTATGTTGGCTACTGTAACCGAGGAAGACACATGATTTGGAGCGGAATTCCAACTTGTTGGAGTTATATGGTCGTAAGAATGGGAAGCACTCACAACCAAAAAATCGTAAGTGAGAATACGAAGGAAGTCTATTGTAGAGAACCTGATATGGAGAGGAAAGACCTAAGACTCGAGTGGGCAGCCGGTTAATTAAATAAACAGCAGCAGTAAATGCATATGGCCAGAATTTCATGGGAAGGGAAGCATGTGCAAGTAAGGCGAGGCCAGTTTCGACAACATGACGATTTTTGCGTTCGACATGTCCATTTTGTTAGGGTGTGTAGGGGCATGATAACTCATGGAGAATACCATGAGAAGTGAAGGAGGAGGAGAGTGAATGAAACTCCCCTCCCCAATTTGAGTGAACACGTTTAATGTGTGATTCAAATTGAGTGAAAACCATTGTTTTAAAAGTGAGAAATGTTTGATATGCTTCATCTTTGGATTTAAGTAGATAAAACCAACTAAATCTAGAGAAGTCATCAATGAATAAAATAAAGTATTTCACACCAGTAATGGATTGAAAAGGAGAAGCATCCCATAGATCCGTATGTATTAACACACCATTTTTAATTTTATAGTTCATGTCAATTAGCTAAGTCTCATAGACTTTCTTTACCAAACTGGCTTTCTAAGCCTGAGATACATAGTTTTGTAAAGAAAGTCTATGAGACTTAGCTAATTGACATGAACTATAAAATTAAAAATGGTGTATGGAATTAGACTTGGACACATTACAAGAAGACAAGACTTGAGAAACAATGTCACTAGTCGGGTGTCCCAAGTGAGAGTGCCACAAGTTGGGGTCATTACTGAAAGTAAGAAGGGGTTGTGGGGCAGAGGTATTGGCTGGAGAAGAGGATGGATCACAGACACGATAGATACCTTGTTCAAGTTGACCTGTGAGAAGGACCTGTTTGCTCACATGGTGTTTCACAATAAAATAGTGAGGATAAAACTCCACAAAAGCATTATTGTCTAAGTTTGGACATACTTTCTAGATTTTTGGATATAGATGGTGAATGATATACCTGAGATAATCTAAGAAAAAAATGATAGGCAGGAAGAGAAGCATGACCAACATGAGAAATGGGAGCAAACTTACAATTACCAACAGTAATTTGATCAGCCCCGGTGAATGGTTGAGCCACCTTTAACATGTTTAAATTCGGTGAAAAGTGATGCGAAGCACCCGAGTCCATATACCAAGAGGGGTCACCAACAGTGGAGGGATTTGTAGTGGGTGAGTGATTGTTGAGATAGATAGGCATTAAAAAGTTTTGAAGGAGGTGGGGGTGGTTGGTACTGTAGATTAGTCCACTGGTAGTATATGTTAGTGGTGTGACCAGGTTTTTGGCAAATTTGGCATCGTGGTCAATTTGGTGGCCGTGGTTGTTGAGAAAAAAAAAAGATGAGGGCCAGGATTGAGGTGGCTGTGGAGGACGTGGCTGCTGGTTTTGTTGTGGAAATTGGGGATGGCAAAAAGGGCCTTTAGGAAAAAAGTTGTTGTGGTGTGGCTGGGATCATTTTGGCTTGGATTTGTTCGGTGAGAGATTGGCGACATTGGCTTGAAGGGAGCCAAAGATTCAGCAGCAATCTGTCTTTCCAGGTGGGCATCATAGCTGAGCAAAAGACTATGGACCTCCTCAATAGAAGGTTTGTCAGATCTTGTTTGAAGAGAGGTGACAAAAGGATTGTAATCCCTACCAAGACCGCCAAGCAGATAGATAATATGGTCACTGTAAGTGACTGGTTCACTAGTGGAAGCAAGGGTGTTGCAAATAGATCTGAATTTCTGAATATAGGTGATGGCAGAGAGGCCCTCCTTCTTCATGTGTTGAAGTTGTGTTCTGAGTTCAGTCAATCGAGCAAAAGATGCCACTGAGTAGAGTTGCTCCAGAGCTTGCCATATCTGAAAAGCAGAAGAATAACCAACAATTTGGCTTAGCATTGAATCACTCAAGGAGGCATAAACCTAACTCATTATGAGTCGATTATAGCGTTGCCATAGATGATACTCTGGATTGGGTTGTGTCGCCAGAGCATCAAGAAAGCGAGAGGGACATGGCCGAGAGCCGTCAATGAAGTCCTCTAGTCCATTTGCAATAATGATGTTGAGCATTTGGTTTTTCCATACCAAATAGTTATTTTTGTCCAACTTGACTGCAAGAGGCTGATTTACATAAGGTAAATTTGGTAAGGAAGGTGCAGTCAAAGGAGAAGAAAGAGGTGCAGATGGGTTAGGGCCAGGGGTTGTTAGAGAAGGTTGTGGAAGTGGTGGTGGTGGACTGGAGAAGCTGATTTCTGACGCCATGGATACTGTTTAAAGCTTTGATACCATGATAGAAGATAAAATGTTGAATGAAGGAAGATTTTGTGTTATATTCCCCTTAATGGAAATGGAGTACAAAGATGGATTATATAGCCAGCAAATCAACAAAAAAGGGGAATTTACAACAGAAAGAAAGGACACCTGTCCTATCCAGAATGACCCAAAACTAACAGAAAAGAGATGACAATTTAATCAAGATTAGGAAATACTAATATGGTTTAACAATACATACTGAAGTTGTCACGGTTGAAAAAGATTAGATTTATTGGGATAACAGTTTGTTGATAAAAAATGATAAAGCTATACGCTATAAATAACAAGTTTCAATTCAAACTCCATAAGTTGGATGCGTAGCGTATGCTCGGATGTTTAAATAATAATTGTAAATGGACTTTCAGAGCATTGAAACTTGGAAAAATCAATATGTTCATGATAAGGAACATACCACATGACCGCACATGCAGATTAGACGGATGTTGGCTAATCATCGGCAAGCAACGAACTCTATTATAGGAAATTTAATTAAACAGTACATCCATGAGGACCATTTACAGACTAGCAGATATAATGAATGATTATATACAATTTATCGATGAGTTATAAAAAAGCTTAACAGGCTAAAGAGCATGCATTTGGTGCAATAATGGGTGGTCCATTCCTAAGGAGTCATATGGGAAGCTACCATCATACTTATACATGTTACGAGAGAATAATCCAGGAACTGTAACAAACCTTAAAACTAATGAGTTTAATTAGTTCAAGTATCTCTTAATGGCGTTGGGGAGCGATGGTGCAAAGGTGAAGTAGTTGTAAGAATGTTCTTGTAGTTGACAAAACTTACGGTATGGAACATTATTCATGTGAATGTTCTATTGTCAATATAAATTGAACTAGGAAGAGAAGAACAAAGAGGAAGAAAGAAGAACAAGTTTTATTAAGCAAACGAAATAAGTGAAATAATAGATAGAACTGGTTTATATAATAAGGTAAACCCTAATCTATATTAAGTAAAATAATCATATAACATATTCTAATATATTAGGACAATCTTCTAATATATGACAATTCTCTAATATATATTCTAACAATTCATAGTGTGTACCCACAATGCCAACATAACCATGTCATTCAACCCACGTGCTAGGGCATACGAGATTGTTGCATTCAATTAACAAATGAATCAATAATAAAATCATATTTGATTGTTCGTTATAAAAAAAGCTCTATTCTTCTATTATTAATAATGTGTAATATTTTAACGACCAAATTTTTGACACTGCATATTTTAATCATTTGCATCTACAAGTTGTGTGATATTATAGCATCATTATATAAAGTGTAAGCTGTGGGTGTCACTACAAGAAAGAAGGTCTATAGCGACAACAAAGTCACCGCTAAAAGATCAGTTGTCGTCGTTTTTTATGTACAGTGATGACAATGTTGTCGATGTAGGTCATCTCAATATATTAGTGCCTCTAGGTAATTATTGATGACATATTGTCGTCGCTATATACATTTGAATCTATACCGATGACAATATCGCCGTTACATTGTCATGCTCAATTTTTTCGGAATTAGAGAAATTGTGACGACTTCGTCGCTATAAGCGTAAACATTAGCGACGGTGATGTCGTCGCTATTACCTTTATATTAGTAGCGACGGCATTGTTGCCGCAATATATGTAGGATACGTTGTCACTAAAATACAAGCCATGTTTTTATTTAAGCAGCTACATAGGTTTTAATTTTTTAAAAAAAAAACAATTCAATTGTACATAAATATTACAGATCCTCCAAACCCCTACCGTCGTTCTCGTCTTCACCAACCTCCTCATCATCCTCTGGCACAACCTTCAGTAATCTCTGCTGCAGATTTACCGTAAGACGTGCAATTGTCCTCTCCATTCGGTGGAGCTTGGCTTGCAAACTGAGGATCATCGTTCTGGGCATTTTCACAAAACTAGTTGGATGTTCCTCGTGGGGTGTTCGATGTAGTGGTCGAATCTAGGGAGGGAAAGCTGCCATTTGGAGCCCGTCCAATCCCACGGATGTGTCCTCGTCGTTCTTCTAGAACCTCATTTGCAATAGCACGCTCGTCAACCAACGCGCCACTGGAGGCAACATGAGTCTGTTGAGTCTTCCTCACCTCAATAAGTTTATGCTGTTTAGTGAAAAAATAGAAATTTTTGCTCACGTAGTCACCAGCCACCTCCGGATTCACC
Organism: Forsythia viridissima; assembly: GCA_030279155.1. Lineage (NCBI taxonomy): Eukaryota > Viridiplantae > Streptophyta > Magnoliopsida > Lamiales > Oleaceae > Forsythia > Forsythia viridissima. The sequence goes on from CM059037.1 coordinate 26,255,244, forward strand.
CAATTGCCATCTCGGAAGGTGTGGAAAGTCTGAAAGGACACAATAATGCCTAGACACTGCTGGGTCTTGAGGTCCCTCTACAACAATTTAAATGTGAAATTTAGTTAAAAAAAACATGTATGTCTAATGCATTGAAGATTTGTAAAATGAAAATAAAAATTTACTTGTACTTGATCATAACGCGTGGCATAGAAACCCTTTGAACCCTGCACGCTCGGGTATTTAGCCTTACTCCGATTGGCTTTATTCTTTGTCGACTGTTCTTGGAGACATAAAAAATAATTGACTACATAACTTTGAAGTTTATAAAAATATTAACATAAAAACTAAAAACTAAATGATAGTATGTACAATGAAATTAGGACTTGTGAAGAAGTCAATATACTTCTACCATTTATCGGCAGACAACTCGCTGTATGGACGGTGCGACCCGTGCTCTTTCAAGTGATTATGTGCCTTCAGTTTGTAATCACAATAACGATCGGTCGCCAGGCGATCTACAGCAGCACAGACCGTCCGGTACTCGTCGAGCGACCAATTGCCCTAAAGATCAAAGTAGTTCTGCAACATCGGAAAAATACTCGTTAATGTATATTATATGGAACAATATTTTTAGAGAATGCTCTAATGAAAAACCATTATAGATGTTACATTGATGATGCTACATAACCGTGCCCGCTGCTCCACTGGAACCTCTATCCAGGAAGGGTAGTAAGGGGGCACGGTTAACCTCACTTTGTTCCCAACCAAACGCGTAAAGTACTTCGCATTATTTTCGATCGGCTACATTGTCTGTTCGATATTGTCAAACGCGATGGGAAGTGGCATCTTCCCATTCACCTGCCAAACTTCTCAAGGTTAATGCATCGAGAGATACCCTGTCGCTTAGAGGACGGCTCTGAAAAAAAACAAATACGATATTGATCATAAATTCAACGGTAATGAACTTACTGTAAAAAATTGTAAAATAAATAATATTGAAACAAAAATTCTTACCGGACTCACAGGACGAATAGAGCCGATGGGGTGGTTGACGAGGAGGATCGACTGCACCGTCACCTCCATGCAACATGACATCGGCCATAGTAGCAACTAACAAAAAAAAAACATTAAACAAATTTTTTTTTTTTAGAGGGCGAGTTATTTACAAAAGGCAAGAAGAACAATGAAGCAAAATTGGTGGAAGCATCACAATAATGTGAGGATTTTAAATATTGTCATTAAATAATCTTCACTTATAATATTTATTTTTTAATGTAAATATTAAACACATTTAATGTTAAGTAATCTTCACTTATTCAATCTTAAATCGAATCAACAGATCTTTTAAGCTTTGAAAATCCTGTTAATTGCCAAAAATCTAAAGTATGTTTAAGAAACTCGCTAGCTTTTTTTTGTTTTAAAACATATTGAACCAATTGTATTCTCTCTTATATTTTTCTATAATGTATACTTATTGATATAATACTAAAAATCATGAGATTATTATTATAAATTTGGTTTTGTTTTTCTTGTGAAAGATTTGGATAATGTTTTTCTTTTGAACCTAGTCATGAAAAATACTTCTTATTGGAGTCTCAAATTATAGTTGTGTAGCTTAAGTCAGATGGTCTAGGGTACACATCCTTACCTAAATGTCAGTGCATATTGTCAAAGAATACGTGAATGTTTATCATCGAATGAAAATTTACACTGGTTCAATTTTAACCCCCACAACGCCTAAGTGTTTAGATTCTCAGTAACTCTAATTTTTTTTACACTGGTTCAAGTTTTTGTTCTCAGTTACTTTAAAAAATTTATTCATATTCTAAGAAAAAAAAATTGAAAAAGCCAAATTGAATAATTCAATTTCCCAAGCTTATCACATATACAGGCCAAACACAAACATAAATAAACAAATCACATGAATAGATTAAAGAATTAGGATCAATTCCTTTGTACTACAAATGGTTGTTCGCTTACAAAGAATCTGCTAAAATTTCCAAAAAAAAAAAAAAAAGAAAACAAATAATCACATTGAACTTAATTCAATGAAAAATTGTAGAATTCATCAACAACAAAAATAATTACAGTTAACTTAATTAAATACCAAATTGAAGAATTCAGCAACAAAAAAATAATTACAGTGAACTTAATTCAATGCCAAATTGAAGAATTCATCATAAAAATAATTACAGTGAACTTAATTCAATGCTCACTAAATAAAGTAGCAAAATTAAAGAATTCATCAGCGGACTTGGCAAAAATAATTGGCAACAATGAAAAAAAACTAAATAATATGATGGAGAAGAAGAAGTCATCGGAGTTGGAGGGAGCGACAGTAGCGGAAAAACTAGGCGAAGTCATCGGAGTCTCTTGGCGGAGGCGGTGGCGACAATGTTTGCGGAGAAATCCAAACCTTACTACAAAAAATAAAAAATTAGAAAATCGAGAAGAAGAAGTCACCGGAGTTGGAGGAAGCGGCGGTACGCGAATGAACTTCGTGAAGTCACCAGAGTCTATTGGCAGTGGCCGCGACACTATTTGCGGAGGGCAGTAGGGAAGATGGGGGAAGAGGGAAGAAAAATGGGGAAGAAGAAAGTATTTGCGAGTTTTAGAGGGTTTAGTTAGTTATAGCGACGACATAAATGTTTTTAATTTTTTGTTGCATGCGCTATTAACGTGCCGTCTTTCTGTAATCAAATTTTTTAGCATATAGCGACGACATGTCGTTGCTATATAAGTCGTCGATGTTTATTTATTTGTAGTTAGGTCTCTCATCTTTAAATCTTATTCATTTTAGTCCTTATATTTCATCTTTTATTTCAATTTCATCCTCTTTTATTTGTAATGTAAGTCTTTCAACTTTTACGAGGTTACATGTAGGTCTCCATTTCCATGTTTTTGTACAATTACAGTCCTTCTTCGCCTATTTTCCGTTAACAAAATTTTCAATTCCATCTGAACTCGAGTTTTGACCAAAAGCAATCACTTTGTGACGAACAACAACATTCAATCTGATTCACTAACAACAACAACAACAACAACGAATTTTTTATAAATTTAAGTGACGAACAACAACATTCAATCTGATTCACTATCATGATACGTTTGATCCACATCGTCATCACTATCGTCCTCATTGTTTTCACTGCATGTTTCGTCATCTTCGTATTCTTCATGTGTGTCATCTTCCACATCCTCGTCGTTAATGAACAAAGTATCTCCTGATAAACGGTGCTCTTATCTCATTAGCTTCACTATCATCCTAGTGCAAAGATATGTGCTCTAAGTTGCCAAGATTAACGATCAGAGAAAAATGAAAAGAGTTGTTATTGTGGAGCAGGTCTATCTCAGTGATGTTAGATCCCATAATATTCCACATGCTCCTTTGATGGACTTCTTGTACAACTTGCCAGCTCAGACCACGAGAAGGATCTTCAATGAAGAACAGTTGTTGTGCTTGGCTAGCAAGTATGAACTGATCATCTTTGTACACCTCTGCACTGATGTCAATATTGACAATATTATTCTCAGTTACCCTCTGTCTCCCATCACACCTAAACCATTTGCATCTGCACATAAAAACTGAAAGTTCAGGTCCGAACTGTTGCTCAAGTATCTCTTGCACCTGCCTGTAGAAAATTTTACTCCCAGTCCCTGGGACAGACACACCACTGATCTGCGTTTTTCTTCGAATATCACAATCATATGTTAGGAAGCGAACTCCTTTTACAACACAGGCCGTGTAAGACATAACTTGTGTGTAACATCCACTGGCCAATGAAAACAACTCATGAAAACTTGAGGGGTGTGGCTTTGACGTAGTGCATATACCTGGATGAAGTGGAAGTTGGTTTTAGTCAATGTTACATAAAAGAAAAATGTGGACATATTTGAAATGTATTTGATCGTTGTTCGTTTACCATCTTGTAAAACTAACCGTGAAAGTCTCTTCTATGCACGTGGTCGATGTTTGGGCAGCCATTGCGCAATAGCTCCTGCATATGTTCCCTTTACAAGGCATATAAGATCAACTAATTAGTTCGTTTAAATTGACAAGGTGATGAAGAGAATTGAATAATATTTAAGAACAAGGTGATGAAGGGAATTGAATAATATTTAAGAACGAGGTCTTACTGCAAGAATATTTCAATTTCAGTATAGTCGTTGATGACGTAAAATATTGCCTGACTTCGAACATCGGCAGGATGCGTTGTTGGTGTCTTCTTTCCAATTGGGCGACACTGCTAGTGAAAAATAGAAAGTTTTATTTGTGGAACATTTACATCTTCGTTTTTGTCTGGTCGGTTGAACTTTGTTTCTATGTCCTCGAAATACCTCGAACAAAAAGTCAACACCTCGTCAACAACATACCATTCAGCTATTGAACCCTCGGGCTGAGCTCGATTTCTAACGTAGTTCTTAAGTTTCTTCAGGTATCGCTCGAATGTATACATCCATCTCATGTGCACTGGACCACCAAGGATTGCCTCCTCTAGTAGATGCATTACGAGGTGAATCATGATGTTGAAGAAGGCTGGCGTAAAGATTCGTTCCAACTTGCAGAGGATGAGTATTAGGTGATCGTGGGCAGGCATTATGTCGCTAACCTTTAGTGTTCTTGCACAAAGCTGCTTGAAGAACATTCACAGTTCAATAATTGTAGTGGAAATAGTTTTATTCAAGAACGCACGACATCCAACCTGCAATACTCGTTCCATGATAATGTGGCAATCGTTTGACTACAACCTAATAATGCAGCTGTCATTAGGAGCAATATTCTTCAAAAGATTAGAAGCGAAGCCATCTGAAAACTTAACCAATCGGATGAAGTTGCAAAACCTCTGACGGTTTGCAATGGACATGGTGTAACATGCGGCAGGCTTCATACACATGTTCCCGATATAATACAAGTTCAACTCTCTTTTTATCCATAATTGCATCAGATCACACTTGGCATTCACCGTGTCCTTTGATTTGAATGGATTGTCCAGAATTGTGCCGAGAAAGCTGTCACAAACATTCTTCTCTACACTCATGACAGCGACGTTATGTTTTAGCTCAGTAGAAGACCAATACGGCAACTCATAGAAAATGCTCATTTTTCTCCAATTCTGCTCGTCATCACTCATCATCTTTCTAGCACCCCCGTAGTTAGGGTGCTTTCTTAGAATACTATGTCTCATACGGCTTAACTGTGTTAAAATGTCTGCAGGCGTTAACCAACGCAGAGGTGGTTGCCTCTCCGTCAAAGTCTAAATTGCCCTAAAATGATGCCTGGACGGCAAGAACAGTTGGTGACCCACGTAAGTTGTTTTACCTATCACACGGACTAAAGGCGTCTCCTCGTTGCACATAGGACATGCCATGTACCCCTGACCGCTCCAACCCCGACAAACTATTTCTCGCTAGGAAATCGTTGATTGTCTACAACAACACTGCACGCATTCTGAATATGGACCTATTATTGGTTCCAACGTCACATGTGTCAATCCCATTGTCCGACAACTCCTTCAACTCGTCCACTAATGGTCGTAAAAATACATCAATGTCCTTACCTGGTGCTTTAGGGCCATGTATCAAGAGAGTAAGCATGAGGTATTCGAGTTTCATGCATAACCAAGGTGGCAGGTTGTAAACTGTTACAACTACTGGCCACAGGCTGTACGCCTGACTCATGTCTCCAAATGGATTGAATCCATATGCGGCCAAACCTAACTGGACATTTTGGATCTTACTTGCGAACAGTGGATGTTCCCTGTCAAAATCCCGCCATGCCTCCCATCCACGGGATGCTGCATTTCATCTTCATCCCTAGATCTTTCTATATTGTGCCACCACAGGAGATTTGCAGTATCCTTCATCGCGAACATACGTTTTAATTTGGAGGACAAGGAAAAATATCGCAACACCTTGTATGGAACATTCTTCCTGTTCACTCTCCTAGAAGTGTGCACCCAACGATTTTTCTAGAAGATCGGACAAGCTTGTCTATCAGCATGCTCACCACAAAACAGTGCACAATCATTCTTGTAGGCGTGAATAGATTTGTAACCCAAACCAACCTTCATCATCATCTTCTTAGCTTCTTAGTGGGAATCCACTAGGTTCATGTTTGGGAAAGCTAACTTCAGTAGCTTCAAAAGATCATCGACAGACTTATTTGTCCATTTGTTCACAATCGTAATATGCATCAACTTCACTAAAAAGTTTAAGGACAAAAATGATGAAACTCTCGTGTATAGTTCTGAATGCAGAGCCTCAAACAATTCGTCATAATAACCATCGGTGCCTGTACCAGCATGCTCATCACTGACTATCTCATCCATGACGTCCATCATCTCATCCTACACACCTGCTCTCTCATTCTATGTATTCACATTCGTAGTCTGAACCTCGGTCTTGCCATGGTATACCCACGTTACATAACTCTCCACAAAACCATGACGAAATATGTGAGCATCAACAATTTCCAATGGATGTGTGAGACTGTTTAAACATCTTGTGCATGTACATTTAATCATTCCCCTGTCGTTTACGTATGGCCTAGCCCTGTTTATAAATGCTTTCAAACCATTTCGAATATCTGACGATTTTATGCGATTTCTAATTTTTGTCAAACTTTTATCAATATCCATACATGAAAAATACTATTTTTTTTGCAGTGAAGTATAGAATTTGTAGAAATACAGTGATAAATAATGGAAGAAGCAGAACTAAAATAAGAGATTGAATTTGCAGAAATATAGAGATGGAGAATGAAGAAGAAGGTTGAATGTGCAAAAATGCGGAGATGGAGAGCTGAAAATGAAGATCTATAGCGGCGACAAAGTTGTCTCAATAGACCTAGAAAGTCGTCGCTATAGATAAGAAATGGGCGCCAATTTTCTCGCCAGATTTGACAACTCTATAGCGACGACTTTAGTCATCTCAATAGACTTCAATACAAATTACGAGAAGAATCATGTGTCACGTGACTAAAACAACAGCTATAGCTCTATTGCGGTGACATATATTGTCTCTATATGTACATTAAATGGCGCGAATTATTCCCTCAATTTGTTATATATATAGCGACGACATAAATTGTCATCGCTATATATCAAGAGCAATAGCGATGACACTTTCAATATAAAGACAACTTATGTTGTCGCTATAGAATTGGAGCTTATAGTGATGCTATTTCATTGTCGTCCCTACTATACAGAACAAGTAGTGGCGATATTTTATCGTTGCTAATGATGTCGTCGCTATAGGTACATTTTCTTGTAGTGTGTTATATTGATGAAATATTACACTATACGTAAATGTATATTAATATTTCTTTGTTCATTAAGTGATGAGAACTATATTTTTTACACGGAGCCAAGTTAGAATGTGTGGTAACAATGAAATCCTACACTAATTATTTAAGCATCGTTAGTATTTTATAATTGAGTATAATTAGAGTTGGCAAATAGGTTGGGTCGGGCCGGCCCAGCCTGCTAGAGCAGGGCCACACTTGAAATAGGGCTGAGTTGTTTTGTGCGGGCCAGAAATATGCTAGCCCAGCCCAGCCCAGCCCAGCCCATCGGGTCAACCCAGTCTTAATTTTATTTTTTTCTTTTTTTTTTTAAATTTTTTTTATACAATTTAATACATTGCTTCAAATACAATCTTAGATAAACTTAGACAATTTTTTATTTGAGATTTTTAAAGAGATTAATTTATAAAATTGGGACTCTTATGTATTAGTCAATAGATAAACATTAATTTTCTTTCAAAATAATAATGTTTTTTTGGTTTATTGTAAACTATTTCTTGACACATTTTTCTAAAACATAAATAGTAAAAGTATGCTAGTCTTATTGCTTTGAGATATAAGCATGTTTGGCTTAAATTAAAAAATTTACTTATAAATAAATTTAAAATAAATAATTTACTTGTCACACCAAATATAATTTGGATTGAAACTTGAATTAAACTAAATTTTAATTAAATCTAAACAATTTTATGTTAGAGCTTGGAATTCTTGGACTAATGTTTCAAAAAAAGACAATTTAAATTGGAGACTTGGGCTTAGGTCATTCTGGATTGATATTATTTGGATTATGTATTATGGCTATTCACAAAATGAGTTATTAGTGTCATGAGCCCCCCCCAAAAAAAAATGCTGGCCAGCCCAACTAGCCCAGCGGGCTTGACGGGCCGGGCCACATAGGCCCGGTTTTGTTTGAGCCAGGGTCAGCCCTACCCAAAATTCGGGTTAGGCCGGGTCGGTTTTGCGACCTCTAAGTATAATAATCACCTATTTAGTCAAAGAGGAGTGTTACACGAAAATATTAAAAGGATTGTACTGCCAACGTCATCAAATAAAATTAATCAATTTAAAAAAAATTAGTTAACAACTTTACTTAACAATATAAGTCGATAGAAAGATTTGAATTAAACATCGCTTCTAGCACAAGTTATTTTGGTTAAACCGGTATAAACAAGATAACGAAGTACACAAAATTTTATTAATTACAATGTGTTGTACGCACAAAACCTAGACTTAAAATAAAGAAGAGTATTTTATTAAGAAAGGGACCATTTAATCACTGCCAAATGTGAATTTGTGGCAAGTGTTAATTATGTATGAACACGCTCAAACAGGGATGGATATGGGGATTTCTATGTACTAGAGTTCTCCTTAGCCCAAATTTTTTTTTTTTTTTTGCCTCCTTAGTATGAAAATTTTGGTTTTTTATATAGGTCTAATTTTTTTTAGCTTCTATCAAGATCCGCCCCTGCATTCAAACACTGCATGAGAACCCCCAAAATTCCAGCTTTTCCCTCATGGCCATGTTCCCTTTCTTCCGTTTAGTTCAGTTAGTAGGCCACCACACTACATATATAAGATAGAGCTGGCAGAGAAAGCGAGCTTCAGTGAACAACAAGTGGATACTTTACAACTGATCGACAATACATATTGTTTATATGAGAAGCTTCCAATACAGGCTTATGAAATGATGGGTGTATAATAGTTCGTAATGGGCTCAATTAAGCCAAGTGCATGACATTCATGTTTGCATGACCTGTAGATGCATTCAATATGCACACTAGCACGACTCTACACAGTGAACTGTGGTTGCTCATTCTCGTTATATATTTATCTCTTTTCATATTAATTGACAATAATTTTTCAAAGTTGGCATGAAGCTCTTGGATACACTGAGAATGACCGACATGAATGTGTCTCTATTGAAATGTAAAAAGCTAATACTCGAAAACATGACTTAATAGATTAGATTTTTATTACATTCTAATCTATTACATTCCTTTATATTAAATAAGTGTGATGCTGACAAGTTTATGATTCTTTTACGACTTCTTGTTACGATATTGAAATAAGTTATTTAATAGTATGAGTTAATAGTTTAATTATAAAAGTAATTAAAGATAAAAGTTTTAAAGTTGTCAAAATTTCAATGCAAGTGCGTATGGAAATAATAAATAAAATGGCATACCACCGGGCGCATTTAAAAAAAATATTTATGTTGTATTTTATTAAATTTAATATAAATAAATATTCAAAGTATAGTCACAACAAGTTTTATATCAAAGCGCTCGATTTTATAGACCACTCTGTTGAGATATTTTCTTAAAACTTGGTAGTCAAAACTTGGAAGACATCTAAGTCGACAAAAATTACAAGTTTCCTAATCTTGGACACTTTGGTAGTCGAAACTTGGAAGACATCTAGGTCAACTAAAATTGAACAAGTTTCCAAATCTTGGACTCCTTGACAGTTTAAACTTGTAAGAAAATTAAGTCATTCGTTAACTATAAATTGACATAGTTTATTCTTTTTTGTATGTGTGGCTTGAGTGTTTTTTAGAGAAAAAATGTAAGTCTAGCATCCTAGTTGTTTTTTTTGTTTTCTTTGTGAATTGTACAAATAGTAGAAATTGATGGGTGCGGTAAATCTTATGATATTATTTTTCTTGAGATACTTGGGGATTTGAGTGGATGAAATCTATATGATTATAACAAAATTTCATTTAGTGAAAACTTTGACAGTCCGTAAATCTTTCTCTATCTTTATATTTTTATGTTTTGTTATATTTATCTGAACAAGGATCTTGTGGGCAATAAAAGAATTGGTCTCAATTCCCAACAGTGGTATCAGAGTATCAAGTCGTTCAGAGTGTTGACGCACAGAGAAGAGAAGATATGTCTATTAAATATGACGTGGAGAAATTTGACGGAAGAATCAATTTTGGCTCGTGACAAGTACAAGTCAATAATGTTGAGACCAACTCCTATTTTTTACAAAGATACTGAAAAACCTGGTCACGTGAAGAAAAATTGTTCAAAAAGTGGAGCAGGTCCGGCTAATTGCTCGACATCAGATACGGACAATATGTCTCTTTTATGGGAAACGATGATATCGCTTGATTAAATATTTACATCCTTGTGGCATGCGCTAGTTGCCATGATAGAGGATGTGTTACTACTAGCGGGTCTATATTTGCACATGGACATTGGCTTGACATTAATGCAATGTGTGTGGTAGAATTGATGTCGATGGCTGATGAACTTCCAACTAAGTCAAGCAATGGAGTTGCACCATAATATTTCAGCAAATTTATTCGACATGAGTCGATGAAATTCTTAGAATTTGTTTTTTCTAAGTGATTATACTTACATGGCGGAGTATGTTAATTCTCTATTTTGAGAATTGGGATTGTCAAAGTTTACCGGTTTTTTTTAAGTATCAAGATGAAGAGCTGCAGAAGAGATGATTGAGTTTTGACTCGTTTTTCATCAAGGTGGAGATTGTTGGGATATTTTCTCAAAACTTGGTAGTCAAAACATGGAAGACATCTAAGTTGACTAAAATTACAAGTTTCCTAATCTTGGACACTTTGGTAGTTGAAACTTGGAAGACATCTAGGTCAACTAAAATTGAACAAGTTTTCAAATCTTGGACTCTTTGAAAGTTTAAACTTGTAAGAAAATTCGGTCATTCGTTAACTATAAATTGACATAGTTTATTCTCTTTTATAGGTGCGGCTTGAGAGTTTTTGAGAGAAAAATTGTAAGCCTAGCATCCTAGTTGTTTTTCTTATTTTCTTTGTGGGTTGTACAAATAGTAGAAATTGGTGGGTGTGGTAAAACTTATGATATTATTTTTCTTGAGATACTTGGAGATTTGAGTGGATGAAATCTATATGATTGTAACAAATTTTCATATAGTAAAAACTTTGACAGTCCGTAAATCTTTCTCTATCTTTATATTTTTCTATTTTGTTATATTTATCTGAACAAGGATCTTGTGGGCAATAAAAGAATTGGTCTCAATTCCCAACACACTCAACGTATACACGTCCAATAGTCATCTAAAGCTCCGCTACCAAGTAAGTTTCGATTTCATTCCATTCATGATTTTAATTCCTACATATATGTGCATTTATAAAATCTAATAACCTCATACACGGTAAATAAAGAATTGTAGCAAAGAGGAAAGTTTAATTAAAAAGAAGCTCGAGGAAATTTTCATTTTAAAGGCTGGCCTATATGCTCTATGATATGTATTTTCTTTGAATTGTGTTATACTGTAACTTGAATAAATTGATTTACATTATAGATCGTGGAAAATCATGAGCATCCACAAGTAGGTCACATAAATCATGAACATGCATCACGTTCAAGATTAGAATTGACAATTTTGGTTCAGTTCAATATATGCCAATTCATTATGTTTTTACGTAAGCTCTTTCTCTGGTTCACGTAGATCGAACCACCAATATTTATACATTGTTCCAAGTTTGAGGGACGGTGCAATAATTGGGGTCTTGAACTTTTTATTCTTGAGGTGGAAAAATGATTATCAATATAGATAAATGCTTATAAAAAAATAAACAATCCGGACTTGGGAAAGTATTGTTACACATTCGATTCCCTTAGTCCTATGTGTTGGAAACTGGCACGAGAATTAGCTAGAAAACAAAAATTTTCTTTAATTCATAAAATTAGGATCTTTGCCAGGTGTTCACGTATTTATTATAATTAAAAGACTAATGGATTAGTATTATACCTGAATCGATAAACGATATTAGTTTGGATCTGATTCACGAACTTGCTGTTATTGATTCACGAACTTGGTCCTCCTAACGTTGAAGCCTTCTATGGTATTCTCCCAAGTCTAGATTACACCGGCGTGTGGGCACCTTTTTAATTAAATCAAAATCTAATTTGTAGACTGGTCAGATCTAGAAAACCAAATTTCTTCTCTTTTATAACTGAACAAATTGTATCCAAGAAACCAGGATCTTTGCTAGATGTTTACGTATTTATTATAATTAAAATACTAATAGATTAGTATTATACCTGAATCGATAAACGATATTAGTCTGGACCTAATTCACGAACTTGCTGCTTTTGATTCACGAACTTGGTGCTCCCAACGTTAAAGCCTTCTATGGTATTCTCCCAAGTCTAGATTATACCGGCATGTGGGCACCTTTTTAATTAAATCAAAATCTAATTTCTGGATTGGTAGATCTAGAAAACCAAGAAGCGTTCTGATTGCAAACAACGACAAGAGTCCTGATTGCATCCAAGTCTAATTAGTTTAGGATTGATTTAATTACACATGTAATCCCTGAACTTATATCACAATTACAATTAAGTCCAAAACTTTTATAGTAACTGTGATTAAGCCCAAACTTTATAGAGCTACCACAGGGACTTGATCGGACATATATTTTACAAGCTCCAATAATTAGACTGTCTAGTCGACCCTAGACTGCCCGATCTAATTATTAGTCTTTTGCTTTTTCCACTAAAGGCAAGAGACTGCACTCTCGAAATATATAAAATTACAGAAACTGTAATACTTTTCTTTGACATACCGTATATATATATTTCATCTTTGTCTGAGATCCGATAATTAGGTATGAGCATAAATGACCGTTTTGCCCTTCTAATTATTCTCACTAATTTTAAGTTACATTTTCTTCAAAGGTCCTACGAACTAATTCACATATGTCGAAGTTTAGCCGTCGCTAAACACTGAACTCAGATTTATAACCACTCAACAGAAAATACTTAAGTTGTCACTCGACCCATTTTTCAGGGCGACAGTTCCCGATACGAATTCGTGTTCTCTACTTCGCCCATTCTCAAGCTTCCAACTCACCGAGATATTTGATCAATTAAATTGATCTCACCCATTAGTGAATCAAAGAACCATCAAACTAATAAAAAGATATACACAATTCTGTCAAGGGATTTAGATGAAATATCCGGTGATCAAGTGGAATTTAATTATTCACACGGTCATGCTATATAATTAAATTCGACACATGGTCCGTTCAATACACTCCAAGTGTACTAGTGTCACCATTAATCCATTTCTGCGATAAGGACAAATCGCAAACCCGAATGATTAAATAGTCAATACAACCTTCCGGTACAAGGCGCCAACCCTTATACATTAGTTGTGAACAATTTATTAATGATCAAAATATAAGTTGTGTCACACTATACTTCTCAACGCAAGCATCCAACTTATATTATCACAAGTGATCATTGACACTTTATTTACATACTCAATATTAAACAAATGCAATAATAATAAATGAATACAAACTAAAGTTTTATTCAATATAAAATTGTCATTTCATCACAGCAAAATTATACTATTTGGGCATGCAACCCAACAATTCTCCCACTTACCCTAGAGTATAATCTTAAAATACATATACCCAATGGCAAAAAGTTAACCAGCATATAGTTTCTTGTTCTCCGAAAGTACTTAAGGATATGCTTTACAATCACCCAATGTTGTAGTCCGTCTAGACTGATAACGAATTATCATACCAACAGCATAACAAACATGAGACTACTCATTGCAAATGCATAAAGTATTCTACTCATGTCATCTATCTCTTCAGGAGTTTCTTTAGGAACGCTCTTTAGATTGTTAAATTCTATGTCTGAATGGAAAATTGCTTTTCTTTGAATCTTGCATGGCAATCTGACAAGCATCTTGTCAATATGTATAGCTTGGGACAAAACTACCAGTGTGTTCTATTCGATCTCTTAAGATCTGAATCCCTAGAACACATCTAGCTTTGTCCAAAACTTTCATATGAAAACTGTTGGGCCAACCACGCTTTCGTAGACAATGACATTCCTACATCATTTCCTATGAGTAGAATATCATCCACATAAAGCACCAAAAAAATTACCTTTTTGTCCTGTATCTTCTTATAGACACAGGGTTCGTCAAAGTTCTGATCAAAATCATATGTCTTAATCACTTCGTCAAATCTTTTGTTCCAAGATCTTGATGCCTGCTTCAGTTCATAAATGGACCGTTGCAGCTTGCACACTTTAGATTCATGACCACGTTCTACGAACCATATAGATACATTCTTCAAGATGACCATTAAGAAAAGCCGTCTTGACATCCATTTGCCACACCTCATAATCATAATGAGCTGCAATGGATAAGAGAATCCAGATAGATTTAAGCATAGCTACAGGCGAGAAGGTTTCCTCGTAATCGATACCTTCTCTTTGGGTAAAACCCTTAGCCACTAGCCTTGCTTTGAAGGTTTCCATCTTCCCATCTACTCCTCTCTTTCTTTTGTAGACCCACTTGCACCCGATGAGTTTTATCCCTTTTGGTACATCTAAAAGTTCCTAGACTTGATTAGAATGCATAGATTTCATCTCAGTGTTCATAGCTAGTCTCCACAAATCTGCATCCACATCGTTTATAGCCTCCTTATATGAATTCGGATCATCTACTTGTTTTGCAGAGATCGCCTGTTTGGATTCTCCAACAAACAAGTACCTAGACGATTTTTTGATGACCCTTTGACTTTACCTAAGGGGCGGTGGATCTTGAACCGTGGCTTCATTTGGAATTGTAATGTTTTTATCAATATTGGTATCACCTTCATGTGATACAATTACCTCTTCATTACCTTGAAAATTTTCTTGATATATGGGATTAGATGATGAATCATTTCTCCCACTCAGATAACGTTCCTTAGGTGTTTGCGATACCATGGGTCGTCCGTCACTAGGTTGTGATCCAGGAATTGATGAGTTGGGATTACTCCCACTCATTTCTTCCAAAACATCCCTACTCTTAGACTAACGTTCATTAATATATTTATCCTCCAGGATGGTTGTATTTGTATTGACAGAAACCTTCCTATCTAGAGGACTATAAAAATAGTATCCCCTGGTACCTTTAGAGTATCCCACAAACAGATATATTTCTGATCTAGACTCCAACTTTTCTGTCTTTCCTTTCAGCACATGAGCTGGACATCCCCAAATTCGGATGTGACGCAAATTTAGTTTGCGCCCATTCCATATTTCCAGGGAAGTCTTGGGAACAGATTTAGATGGAACTAGGTTAAGAATATAAGCGACTGTCTCCAGTGCATATCCCCAAAATGAGAGAGGTAGAGTTGAAAAACTCATCATTGACCTAACCATATCTAACGATGTCCTGTTTCTTCTTTCTGAAACACCGTTCTGTTGGGGTGTACTAGGCGCACTCAGTTAAGAAACTATATCATTTTCTGTTAAGTAGTCCCTGAATTCTCCCGAGAGATATTCGCCATCTCGATCTGATTGAAATGTCTTTATACTTTTACTCAAATGTTTCTCGACCTCAGTCCTATATGCTTTGAATTTTTCAAAAGCCTCTGACTTTCGAGTCATCAGGTAAATGTATTTGAATCTAGAGTAATCATCTATAAAGGTGATAAAATACTCATAGACCCTTCTCCCAGGTGTACTCATAGGTCCACATACATCAGAGTGAACTTGTTCTAATACTTCTATGTCTCTTCGCAAAAAGATAAAACCTTTTGGTCATCTTACCTTCCAAACAAGAATCACAGACCGGCAATGGTTTGACCTCAATTGAGTTGAGGGGACCATCATTTGCCAGTCTTTGTATCCTGTTAAGGTTGATGTGTCCAAACCTAAGATGCCACATGTAAATATTACTAGTATGATATGTATTTTGTTTATTATGGTTTGCAGAATTATTATTAATTTCATTTGTGGAATAGTTTAATATATAAAGACCATTCATCAAATATCCGGCACAAATAGGAGCTTTATTCATCAAAATGTAAAGCGCTTTATTAGGCGCAAAATCAAGAGAATAACCCTGTCCTATTAGACAATAAATGGAAATCAAATTCCGCTACTGAAATAAAAATAAACTACTCCTACAGCTCTCGCCGAAACTACTGCTCCTGTGCCGACTGTGATAGTGAACTGGCTTTCATTGAGTTTTCTGCTCTATTGAAGCACCTGCATTGACATGCAAACATGATTAGTAGCTCCAGAATCTACAACCCAGGAAAATGTAGAATCAACCACCAAACAAGACTCAGTTATGAAAAACTCACACACACTTTGCTTCTGTTTAGCTAGTGCTTTGGGACAGTTTTTCTTCCAGTGACCTTTCTCGTCGCAACTGAAACATTTGCCTTTCGGCTTTCCATCTGCTGTGGTCTTTTTGTTGCTTACCGGCTTCTTGCTAGCTCTCTTCCTTTTCTTTCCACCATTGCCTTTTGGCTTGGAATCAAATGAGCTACCAATTGCTGCACAAGCATTACCACATTTGGCCTTAAGACCACTTTCCACATTTTGCAACTCATTCATTAGCTCAGTCAATGGCATATCCATCTTGTGTAAGTGATAGTCCACAGTAAACTGTGAAAACATATCAGGTAGAGAGTTCAATACCATATCCACCTGAGTATTTGTATCAATAGCTGCACCCAGATTCTCTGCCACATTGAAGTGTCCAATCATGGTTAACATATGGTCCTTCACTGGCGTTCTGGGTTTCATGTGAATGTTCTGTAAGGTACGAATGACTTCGAACCGAGATCTCATACTTTGATGTGCAAACATGTCCTTGAGGCTTTTCATTATGTCATAAGAGGTTTCAAGACTGTCATGCTTCTGCTGTAACACATTCGACATCGATGCCAAAATGTAACAGCGAGCCAACTTGTCTACAGCCACCCACTTATCATAAGAATCCCTCATGTCCTTGCTTGCAGTCTCAGTGGGTTGCTCAGGCCAATCTTTTTCAAGCACAAAATCAATTTTCTCAACAATGAGAACAATCATTAGGTTACGTTTCCAATCCACATAATTTTCTCCACTTAGTTGGTTTTGTTTTAGGATAACCAAAAATAGACTTAGAGACATTTTGCTAAAAATAACAAAATTATTGCATATTAAAATTGAGTAGCGAATTTAACATATGATGCATGAATGCACATGTAGATCCATAAAACTACAATAATGTAACGACTACTTAATCCTTGTGATCCAACAGGCCTCTCTATAGGAAAGGTCACCGTGTCCACTAATTAAGCTGGGATTCTCCCACCAGATAAATCATATCTTGACAATAAATGTCTAGATAAATCCAGTATTGCTTTATTTGGTCACCAATATCATAAACAAGAGCCTCTATAGGAGGTTCGTAGATGATCTCAATTTGAGTGTATGACCTTTGTCTAGATCTCCATATACTTGAAAAATAATCCTGCTATCTATACGGTGATCTCAAATTATATTCTATCTAGACGATCTTCCCAAAAAAGAATTCAATCAAACAACCCGAATCATGCAGCCCTCCTATAGGGAGTCCGTTGCGTTACTGACACGAGGCTAACAGATTCTGCCGCTTATGAATTGACAAAAGGAGACCGTGGGTTTTTATTTAAATAAATACCCTCTCCCACTCAATATTTTAAAATAATGGATTTTAATTTTAAATAATTACCAACTGTTCACAT
Organism: Forsythia viridissima; assembly: GCA_030279155.1. Classification (NCBI taxonomy): domain Eukaryota; kingdom Viridiplantae; phylum Streptophyta; class Magnoliopsida; order Lamiales; family Oleaceae; genus Forsythia; species Forsythia viridissima. The sequence goes on from CM059037.1 coordinate 26,273,051, forward strand.
TAATTAAATTAATATGCAGTTTAATTATTACAGATTTCCCTTTCAAGAAAAATTTAATTTAAATTAAATTAATCAAGGAAAAACCAATGTTGCAATGAAATGCATTATATTCTAAGTATCACGAGCGATGCCAAAATTAATTCTATATGACATGATTTACAGAATAATAATATTTCAAACAAATATTTAAAGCATACATTAGCAATAAATTTAACAATTATTTGTGGCCCAAAACAAGACTCAAGAATTAAATTAAAAGCTAATTAGGTCCAAACCCATATTTAAATTAAATCTTCAGCCCAAATCCTTGCTCCAATTGCCAAACAAGCCCAAGGAATAATTGAAACCAAACACCCATTATTCTTGGAACCAAACTGAAGCTATCCCAGCAACCAAACATGGATCTTTTTCTTTCTTGAGTAAACTGCTTATCCAAACAACCCCTTACCGAAAAAAACACATGGCCGAATCCCAGCACGTTGACTAACCGGATCACCGGAGACATGCATTGAAGTTGTGCCACCGTCGCGCGAAGATTGCGACCCAGCCCCGCAGATCTGGAATCTGCTTGGCGGGCCCATCGTGTTACCAGCGAAGATCCACCGCACGATCGGCGCATCAGAACTGTGCCTCCTATGCCCAACTGCAGGGCCAGAGATTCTGTAGAAGTAGCAAAGATCCGACGAGATCTGCGTGTAAGTGGTGTGCAGATCTGGCTAGATCTGTGCTGCATCGCAAATCCTCGCCACGCGCAGGTGGCACGCAGATCTGACTGGATCTGCGCTGCATTGCAGATCCTCGCCGCGCGTAGATCTGTGATCGCATAGATCCAGTGCTCACTTGATCTGTGCGTTGCACATATCATCTGGTGCATCGGATCTGTACACCAGAACTGCCCTAGCGCAGATCTCCGGCGCGTCAGATCAGCCATACCATCTCCGGTGTGCCAGATCTGCTTTGGCCTTGTCTAAATTTTCCTTTCGTCGGTCTAATCTTGAATCTTCAATATTACAAAAATAACTGTTACCACACGATTCTGATGGGGCCTCCACGTCAGTAAGGGCCCCTATCTAGGCCCAGCAAGAGCCTCACCAGACCTTGCTGAGGCCTCGGAAGTTTTAATAAAGGGCCCCCGGAGGCCCATCAAACATCCTAACCTTCTGCAGTCAGGTTGCTGCGAGGCCCACTGAGTGACTTAACGTCCCATGCCGAACCATAGGGCCTCGCAGGAGTTCGTGACTGGCAAACAGTGTAATACGCTGGAATGACCAGAGAAGTAATTAAGGAAAGATTGCGTTGGTTTGGCGCACGGATCCTCACAAGGAAACCAAACCATAATCTCCTAAAATCATGCAACGTGATAAGTTCAGGGAAGGAAAAGAATCTTGGAGATTATCTTGACAAAGAAAGATCCTTATCCCATAAGGAAGGAGGATCCAATTGGGTGTCTGATTGATTTGTTACCTAAATCGATCAAGACTCTTGCGCTATAAGTATGACGTCTCCGGTCGTTCCAAGGTACGCTCTTTTTTACACTTGAACCCCACCCTAAACTCTGCTCAAACTTCTACCTGCTTGTCTCTCCCACACCCAATTACTTACCTCCCCCCGTGTATTATTTCTATATACCGATAGTTGACTAGATCGTCGGAGTACCAACGATCGCCAGACCCTTTTTCTCCAGATATCTTGGTGCCTAACGATCGTCTGAGTGTGTAGGTAATATACAGGCTGGCAGAGGAGTGACTGGAAATCTGTTGACACGTGGACGCTGCAGGTTCTGACGTCAACAGATTGGCGCAGTCTGTTTGTGGTATCTGGACCTTCATAATTATCATGCAAAGAGGAATCCATTCTCGTCTTTGCATGACTTGCGAGGCTACAACCCTTTATGCCTCCCTGTGTTGGAAGTGTTCGCGACATTGCCATGCATCGACGTTCATGAGATTTGCAAAGCGCGTATTCCTACGCGCCTTTCACATTTCCCTAGGGTTTACCTGACGTGCAGTTACTTTGACTGTCCGTATTCTACCGCGCCTATATATGTATGCTTGCAGGGCTTCACTTTACTATTTCATTCCTGTCCTCTTTCCTCCCTGTTCTGATCTTGGTTATTGCTGGCCATGTCAGGCTTTCATTTCTCCTCTGTCCCAATGTTTAAGATAATACGTGGGGGAGTTGTGGACGACGTCTCTTCTCCTCTTCCAGTACCATCAGCGGCGCCTAGCCCTGGAGTTACCGCCGGGCAAACGCCGGGGATAACTACGGGTGGTCCTTCTCTTGTTCGTTCCGCACCGGAGGTGACACCGGTAGTGCCCCCTCCCCGTCTTCTGTGAGACCCGTGCCTTCACCTGGGGGTGCCAGACAACTGGGCAAGAGAAAGGTAGGCCTCCATAGTGGAGATGAGGCATTCCGAGATCCCCCATCTTCTTCCATTGGCAAGAGCGAATATATAAACATCGGGTCCCGCGGGGACAAGCTAGACCCAGTGGTTCTGGAGAAGCTTCCACCCCGGCTGCTATCGTAGCGGCAACAGTTCATAAGTATTGGACTTCGGCCTTCGAGAGGGCGGTTGATGACACGGAACTGACAGAGTTGTTAAAACTGGCCGAGATGTATACCTCCCGTAGTCATGTGCTTAATTGTAAGTTGTATAAGCTGTTGGGGATGAGGATTGACGAAATGCGTTCCACTGCAGGGGAGGATGGGGATGTTGAGGCCTTGCGTGTAGAAAACAAAGACTTTCGAAAAAAGCTCGCACTCTCCAAAGATGCTAGGGCTCGATCCACAAGGCCTGTGTCAAAGCCCAGAAAAGGCAGTGTCGCAACTGAAGTCCTGTCAGGGCATGGTTTCTGCTAAAGACAAGGAACTTTCCAAAGCGCTAACCGAGCTTTCGAAGGCCCAGCATCTTCTGGCCAAACTCGAGTTCCCTGGTCGCGCGAACCCAGTCTTTCTTGACTGAGACTTTAGGACTCTTTCTGTTCGAGTCACTGTTATTGTTGCTTTGACTTGTAAATGTAGGCCATTGAATACCCCTTACCCTGTTGTTGCTACTACCTATACGTTGAATGCTTCAATAATGTTACCGAATTCGTTGTCTAATTGCCTTCACTTGTTTAAATATACGCTGAATGTTTATCCAGTGAGTTGAAAGAGTTGGCTGCAAACCTAACTCCCTCGCTGCTGAATTGCTTGTACTAACTTAAATACGCGTTGAGTGTTTATCCAGTGAGTTGAAAGAGTTGGCCGCAAACTTAACTCCCTCGCTGCCGAATTGCTTTCACCTATTTAAATACGCGTTTAATGTTTATCCAACGAGTTGAAAGAGTTAGCCGCGAACCACACTCCCTCGCTGCCGCATTGCTTTCACTTGTTTAAATACGCGTTGAATGTTTATCCAGCGAGTTGAAAGAGTTGGCCGCGAACCACACTCCCTCGCTGCCAAATTGCTTTCACTTGTTTAATAAGCGTTGAATGTTTATCCAGCGAGTTGAAAGAGTTGGTCGCGAACCACACTCCCTCGCTGCCAAATTGCTCTCACTTGTTTAAATACGCGTTGAATGTTTATCCAGCGAGTTGAAAGAGTTGGCCGCGAACCACACTCCCTCACTGCCGAATTGTTTTCAATTGATTAAATACGCGTTGAATGTTTATCCAGTGAGTTGAAAGAGTTGGCTGCGAACCACACTCCCTCGCTGTCGAATTGCTTTCACTTGTTTAAATACGCGTTGAATGTTTAATCAGCGAGTTGAAAGAGTTGGCCGGGAACCTAACTCCCTTGCTGTCGACTTGCTTGTACTTACTTAAATACGCGTTGAGTCTTTATCCAGCAAGTTGAAAGAGTTGGCCGCGACCCTAACTTCTTCGCGGCCAACTCCTTCAACTCGCTGGATAAACATTCAACGCGTATTTAAGTAAGTGCAAGCAATTTGGTAGCGAGGGAGTTAGGTTCGCGGCCAACTCACTGGATAAACATTCAACGCGTATTTAAGTAAGTCCAAGCAATTCGGCAGTGAGAGAGTTAGGTTCGCGGCCAACTCTTTCAACTCGCTGGATAAACATTCAACGCGTATTTAAGTAAGTACAAGTAATTCGGCAGCGAGGGAGTTAGGTTCGTGGCCAACTCTTTCAACTCTCTGGATAAACATTCAACGCGTATTTAAGTAAGTACAAGTAATTCAGCAGCGAGGGAGTTAGGCTCGCGGCCAACTCTTTCAACTCGCTGGATAAACATTCAGTGCATATTCAAACACGTGAAAGCAAGTAGACTACGTATTCGACAACGTTATGAAAACATTCAGTGTGTATGTAGTAACAACAAAAAGGTAAGGTGTATTCAATGGCCTACATTTACAAGTCAAAGCAACAATAACAGCGACTCGAACAGAAAGAGTCCTAAAGTCTCAGTCGAGAACAACTGGGTTCGCTCGACCAAGAGACCCGAGTTTGGCCAGAAGACGCTGGGCCTTTGACAGCTCGGTCAGTGCTTTGGACAGTTCCTTGTCCTTGGCAGAAACCATGCCCTGACAGGACTTTAGTTGCGACTCTACCTTTTTCTGAGCTTCGACACGGGCCCTTTGGATTGTCTGGGCTTTGGCGATGTCATACGTCGTCCGAGCCCTAGCATCTTCGGAGAATGCGAGCTTTTTCCGAAGGTCTTTGTTTTCTGCACGCAGGGCCTCAACATCCCCATCCTCCCCTACAGTGGAACGTATTTCGTTAATCCTCATCTCCAACAGCTTATACAACTCACAATTAAGCACATGACTACGGGAGGTATACATCTCGTCCAGTTTTAACAACTTTGTCAGTTCTGTGCCATCAACCGCCCTCCCGAAGGCCAAAGTCCAATACTTATGAACTGAGGCCACCGCGATAGTAGCTGGAGGTGGAAGCTTCTCCAGAACCGCTGGGTCTAGCTTGTCTCTGCGGGACTCGATGTTTATATATTCGCTCTTGCCAATGGGAGAAGAAGGGGTGTCTCGGAATGCCTCCTCTCCACTATGGGGGCCTGCCTTTCTCTTGCCCGGTTGTCTGGCACCCCCCGGCGAGGGCACAGGTCTCACAGGGAATGGGGAGGAGGCCACTACAGGTGTCACTTCTGGTGTGGAACGGACAAGGGAAGGACCACCCACCGTTATCCCCAGTGTTTGCCCGGCGGTAACTCCAGGGCTAGGCGTCGCGGAGGGTACTGGAAGAGGAGAAGAGACGTCATCCACAACCCTCCTACGTCTTATCTTAAACTTTGGGACAGAGGAGAAATGAAAGCCTGACATGGCCAGCAATAATCAAGATCAGAACAAGGAGGAAAGAGGACATGAATGAAACAGTAAAGTGAAGCCCTGCAAGCATATATATATATAGGCGCAGTAGAATACAGACAGTCAAAGTATCTGCACATCAGGTAAACCCTAGGAAAATGTGAAAGGCGCGTAGGAATACGCGCTTCACAAATCTCATGGACGTCGATGCATGGCAATGTCGTGAACACTTCCAACACAGGGATGCATAAAGGGTTGTGGCCTCGCAAGTCATGCGAAGACGAGAATGGATTCCTCTTCGCATGATAATTATGAAGGTCCAGATACCACAAACAAACGGCGTAGACGAAACAATTATGGAAAATTTGGGCATAATTGTGTTTTATTCAACATGGTTCAGAATACAGGGCAAAAGTAAATGTGTATGATAATTATCCTACTTCTCCGCCGTCTCTTTGGATCGGCACACGCTGGGATACGAGATCTATTAAGCCTATCCCCTGGTCTTCCTCACCCCGAGCATCATTTGTTGTGGGGAATCTGATGTCACCATGATCAGGGGTCGCCCCAAACCAACAAGAGTTGATTTGGTGACTTATTAGGCCACACTGCTCAAAAAATGCCGTTGACACCATTTGGCAGATTGCGGTCGGCCCTTCCACTCGAACCAGGGCCCCCCGTCCAGGGCATGGTCAGGCTAAGGCTGCTAGGCCTAACCCCCCGGTATGTTTGGTCCTCTGAATGTTGATTGGAAGGGCGTTTGGTCCTCTGAATGTTGATTCTTCAGTTGGATGATATTCTGAACGATGTTCCTTTATCTGTGATTCCATGAGTACATTCGAAACTGAAAGTCTGATCAAACGACCAGAGAAATTTTTGGGAACACAAGGATCTAATTTACGCAGTTTCATGGATCTGCGTACACATGAAGAGCACAAGGGGGATGCCCAATATGTTTTTATATAAGGGCCACACAACGTAGTAAATAAGGATATTTCGGGAGAATTTGGAACGCCACCCAACTGTTCTGCCTCCCAAAGACATTAAAGGCGCCAACTCTACGGTTTTTGCTAGAAGTCTGCGCCATTAACGCCCTGGAAAATGATTGAGTCAAATCAAGTTTGAACTGTCCCCCTCCCCACGCGCAATCATTACAACATTAAATGGCGGGACAGAAATAAATAAATTCAGTAGAGTACGTCAAGTAATTTATTCAAAAACAGATCCAAGGACAGATGACAAAAAGTTTGGATGCCCCACCGACTCTTTAAGGGTCGACACATTACCGGCCTTCAGTCATAGCCGGTGGAGGCGTGGGTTTGTTAGCGACACCTGGTTCAGGTTCCACGGATGTCTCGACAGGGACTTGTCGCAAGAATGATAGGTCCCACTCCGGATGAGTCTCTAAGATCCGCTCCACCAACTGTTTGCCCCCAATGGTCATCAGTCGATGGGCGAGGTCCTGATACTCGAGAGTATCCACGAACGCGTCCTGGTAAGCATCAACCGCCCTAGCCTCGGTGCCTGTGCATTCAGCCCGGACTCTCTCTAATTCCAGCGTCGCATCCGACAGTAACCTCTCCTCTTCCGCGACGACGATCTCCAGCCTGCTATTTGCAGCGGCCAATGCTGTCTCAGCGGCAAGGGTCCGGTCTTCGGCTTCGTTCTGAGCCTCTTCGGCACGTCTCTGAGAAGCCTCGACTGCCCTCTTCTGATCTTGAGCTATTTTTAAGCTCTCTTTGGCGGCCTTCAACTCAATCTCATATTTGCCCCTCATGTATACCTCCTTCCTCACGACCAAGTCCAACTTGAACTGCAGCCCCCTCTTCTCGGACTCCAACTGTGCTTTCTCGAGGCCCATAGCTCGACCAGCTTCTTGGATTTGGCCACTTCTTCACAATACTGACCATCATACCCTTTCAAGGTATTGAACAGTTCATTGGTCAAGACGAGGCCCCGTATCAGATTCATCTCCACCATCTGCAGCCTCTCCCGAACAGTGGCCTCATCGGCGGCCTTCTCCCACTTCTGGGTCCAGTACTTGTGCACGCTCGCTGTGACCATGGCCGGGTGGACAGGGAGCATCTCCATGACAGAGGTTTCCAATTCTTCCTGGCGTTGTGAGACGCGGACGGGGCTCCCCTGCCTGGACGAGGAGCCAGATTTCTTCGCACCTTCGATACGACTCAATTTATGAGCATCCTGCATAAACCCACCCGCGAGCGTGGGAACCTTCCTCTTCTGTGAGGCCGCATCACCGACATCCTCGGCAATCTCCTTCTCCTTATCTTTGGTCTGACCAGGGACGGGTGAAGATACGGATGCTGGAGGCTGGGGTAGAGGGGGAGCGTCCTGGCTAGGAGGAGGATCGGAAGCCGCCGGGGGGACAGACCATGCCGGTATAGCATTTTGGTCCTCGTACGTTGGCCAGTCACCTCCCTCACCGGCGCCTGGGACGAAGAACCTTCTCCACCGGCAGGACGGGCAAGACGGAGAGTAGGGATGTTCTTGAACCTGAAAGCTGTTGGCAGAGACAAACACTTTACAAAATGTTTGGGCAATTCTTTCCGTCAACATAAAAGTGCCAAAAATTGGAGGACTTACACATCAATCCGCAACCAGCTAACAAGCTGTCGTCCTTCAACAGGTTGCTGAGACTCCTGTAGTCGCTGTTGAGGCCCCGTACCATGTTCTACTTCACCCTCAGCTCTCCTTGGGTCCCTCTTCAGAATGGACGGCTTACCACAATCTACAAAATCAGGAAAGACATTAAGTCAGGAAAAAGTATCAGAACCTGCACAACAACAGCAATATATACCAAGTTCCTCGAATCGACGTGGGATGGAGACGTTAGGGCGAGGGTCCTCCGACATATATTGCCAGTCCCTGCCAACAAAGATGAACCTCTCTTTCCAGTTGTGCACCTTGTTGGGACTGTCGGTGTTCGTTCTCCATTTCTGACCCGGCCGGGAAGAGATATTGTACCAGCCCGCAAATCGACAAAGCTGGTATATAGACTCAAACTCTCTCGGGGTAAGATTTCCTCCCCGCCTCGGCAACACCCCACAATATATACGAGGCAACCATCTGTCCCCAGCCATTTGGTGTTATCTGACAAAGGTCTAGGTTCCAATCTTTCAACACCTCACGAAAAAACGTGACATACCCCTCGAGAAGATCATCGGCGCGCTTCTCCGGACCCGGAGCTCTGAGTTTCACGGACGCGGAAATGTCATAGGACAACCGTATGTCCTTCAACTCCGCCTCGGTGATCCTCGATTGAGCCATGGACGCTTCGGTAGCTGACCGTTTCAACTCTTCATCAAGCACATTCGTGGCCGAGGAATCCCTCTTATCAAGTGATCTTTTCATTTCGGGTATCCCAACGTCAGGTCCCCCCCCTTTTCGCCATCTCGCTTGCCGGTACAGATGGGCAAGCTCTCTTCTCACTTGAAGACGGAGTCGACGGGCATACCGCGGTAGGCTCTGGGTTTACTTTCCCTACGACTTCAGAGGATGAAGATGATGTAGCGGCCGACGATGACACACTCTCAATAATACTAGGGTTTGTGGACACATCAGATGGGTTTTGTGAGTCACCACTTCCAGACGACATCACACCTACATGGTCTAATCCCCAAGCTACGGAATCGGGCAATAACCACGAAAGGAAAGAGCGAAAACAAATCACAACAACTGTCAGAGTGCTTACCTTGGATATGTGCTTAAAACAACACAACCACTAGGAGCTTCTCGCTTATTGGCAGAATATTCACAGGGAGCGCAGACGTCGGAAGAAGTTGCAATATTAGGGGAGACGTCTGGTTTTATAGTATTTTATTCCACTAACCACCGTCCAAACTCCAAGCGTCACATCTGACCCTGCGGACAAGGGACGCGTGTTTCAAATTAAGTAACAGGCAGAAAAGCGAAACCCCAAGCGTCTAATGAACCACGGACCCACGCGCCTCACGCGCGTCCCCATTTTCTGCTACGCGCAACTGCATTAATTGCATACACCCTCTCACTCACGATTGCCTGACCATGTATAGACAGCCTTGATTGACAGATCCACTCCATCTACGGACACGTCACCATAGGTCTGGCCCTGTAAAGCCCTCACCCGTCATGAATGTTCGGCCTTGAACTTGGGAGACTATACTGGTAAGATGAAATCTCATAGCTAAAGCACGCGAAGACCACATTCCACGGAGCCCACGAAGATCGAATTTTCTTCGCACAAAATTATTCTTTTCACTCTCAAAAGTCCCACGCCCATTATAAATAATAGGCTTGGACTTGGGGGACTATTGTTACCACACGATTCTGATGGGGCCTCCACATCAGCAAGGGCCCCCATATAGGCCCAGCAAGAGCCTCATCCAGACCTTGCTGGGGCCTCGGAAGTTTTAATAAAGGGCCCCCAGAGGCCCATCAAACATCCTAACCTTCTGCAGTCAGGTTGCTGCGAGGCCCACTGAGTGACTTAACGTCCCATGCCGAACCATAGGGCCTCGCAGGAGTTCGTGACTGGTAGACAGCGTAATACGCCAGAATGACCAGAGAAGTAATTAAGGAAAAATTGCGTTGGTTTGGCGCACGGATCCTCACAAGGAAACCAAACCATAATCTCCTAAAATCATGCAACGTGATAAGTTCAGGGAAGGAAGAGAATCTTGGAGATTGTCTTGACAAAGGAGGATCCTTATCCCATAAGGAAGGATGATCCAATTGGATGTCTGCTTGATTTGTTACCTAAATCGATCAAGACTCTTGCGCTATAAGTATGACGTCTCCAGTCGTTCCAAAGTACGTTCTTTTTTACACTTGAACCCCACCCTAAACTCTGCTCAAACTTCTGCCTGCTTGTCTCTCCCACACCCAATTACTTACCTCTCCCGTGTATTATTTCTATATACCGGCAATTGACTAGATTGTCCGAGTACCAACGATCGCCGGACCCTTTTTCTCTGGAGATCTTGGTGCCTAATGGTCGTCTGAGTGTGCAGGTAACATACAGGTTGGTAGAGGAGTGACTGGAGATCTGTTGACACGTGGACGCTACAGGTTCTGACGTCAACAATAACTGTGTCCCAATTTAGGGCTTACAATTTGAATCTATTTTGCAATTAAAAATTAAATCAAGATGATGGAGTCGTAATCCACCGATCTTGTTACATACTCAAAATAACGAAATACAATGAACAATTGGGGCCACAAAATAATTGGATAACAGTTTAAAATAATTCCAATTATTCAAACATATAAACAAATAATCCTAGACATCGCTCGACTAGAACATGCAATTATCAGATCTAGATAATATAACAAACACTTGAACGATCTAGACCGCTCTGATACCACTTGTTGGAAACTGGCACGAGAATTAGCCAGAAAACAAAAATTTTCTTTAATTCATAAAACCAGGATCTTTGCTAGGTATTTACATATTTATTATAATTAAAATACTAATGGATTTGTATTATACCTGAATCGATAAACGATATTAGTCTGGATCTAATTCATGAACTTCTGTTCCCAACGTTCAAGCATTCCATGGTATTCTCCCAAGTATAGATTACACGAGTGTATGGGCACCTTTTTTATTAAAACAAAATCTAATTTTTGGACTGGTCAGATCTAGAAAACTAAGAAGCTAAATTTCTTCTCTTTTCTAACTGATCGAATTGTTTGAATTGAATTTATGTCACAAGCAATGTGATATAAATAAGGCAAGCGTTCTGATTGCAAACAACGACAAGAGTCCTGATTGCATCCAAGTTGAATTAGTTTAGGATTGATTTAATTACACATGTAATCCCAGAACTTATATCACAATTACAATTAAGTCCAAAATTTTTATAGTAACTGTGATTAAGTCCAAAACTTTATAGAGCTACCACAGGGACCTGATCGGACATATATTTTTCAAGCTCCAATAATTAGACTGTCTAGTCGAACCTAGACTGTCCGATCTAATTATTAGTCTTTTGCTTTTTCCACTAAAGGCAAGAGACTGCACTCTCGGAATATATAAAATTACAGAAGCTGTAATACTTTCCTCTGACCACCGTATATATATATTTCATCTCTGTCTGAGATTCGATAATTAGGTATGAGCATAAATAACTGTTTTGCCCTTCTAATTATTCTCACTAATTTTAAGTTACATTTTCTTCAACGGTCCTGCGAACTAATTCACAGATGTCGAAGTTTAGCCGTCGCTAAACACTGATCTTAGATTTATAACCGTTCAACAGAAAATACTTAAGTTGTCACTCGACCTATTTTTCAGGACGACAGTTCCCGACACGAATTCGTGTTCTCTACTTCGTCCATTCTCAAGCTCCGAACTCACCGAGATATTTGATCAATTAAATTGATCTCACCCATTGGTGAATCAAAGAACCATCAAACTTACGAAAAGATATACACAATCATGTCAAGAGATTTAGATGAAATATCTGGTGATCAAGTAGGATTTAATTATTCGCACGGCCATGCTATATAATTAAATTCGACACATGTTCCGTTCAATACACTCCAAGTGTACTAGTGTCACCATTAATCCATTTATGCGATAAGGATAAATCGCAAACCCGAGTGATTAAATAATCAACACTGCAACCTTCCGGTATAAGGCGCCAACCCTTATACATTAGTTGTGAACAATTTTATTGATGATCAAAAGATAAGTTGTGTCACACTATACTTCTCAACGCAACCATCCAACTTATATTATCACAAGTGATCATTGACACTTTATTTACATTCTCAATATTAAACAAATGCAATAATAATAAATGAATACAAACCAAAATTTTATTCAATATAAAATTGTCATTTCATCACAGCAAAATTATACTATTTGGGTATACAACCCAACACTATGTTGAACATTTATCAAACGCATCTACGTTCACCTCGTTTGGCATTGCCCGCTAGCAGACATAGGATTTGACTCAATGGGGGCACTATTTAAATTTTCAGGTCGAAAATTTCAACATCAGATCAAAGATGAATGATAGAGGTTTAGGAGTGACGATTAGCACATCTTAAGATGGAGGTAGAAGAAAGTTCTTTAAACTTGTCTGGATGAAAATAAAAGAATCCAAGTAACAAGCAAAGAGCTCAAACCTCAATTATCATATGATTCGAGGTGTATAGAAGTAGGTGCGGAGCTAGGATATGATGAAGGTGTGGGGCTAGAGGAGGAGGAACCCTTTTACTGGGGTTCAGGGGCAGAGGCCCCATAATTTTTTTTTCTCAAACTACAATTTCTTAGTCTATTTTTATGAGAATCTAATGTTTTTTTATAAGTCATAATCTTTAAAAGGCTACAAGAAGTCATTACCAGTGTTATATACAATTATATTTTAATCCAATTTTTAATGAAACGACGTATAAGTAAGTCATATACAACATGATTATTACAACCAAGTTAGAAAATAAAATAATATTTCAACACCAAATAGTGGAAAGTGAAACAAATTAAAAAAATTCAAGCCCATTTTTGAATTTTTAACTTTCTAGGGTTTGAATTTCATTTTGGCCGCTTTATAAATTCTTTTGGGCTGCTTGGTGCAATTTGGGCTTTATATCTTTTTTTATATATATATAATTTGGGCCAAAAATTTTTGGACAGCCCTGGACTTGCCCCTCTACATCCGCCCTTGTATAGAAGTGATAGACTTACTTGCCATTTCTTTGTTAAAGAACATTTGAGAGGATTTTTACAAAAATAACTCGCATGCATAATAATTTTCCCAATAATTTTCTCTTTCAGCAATCAATTTTGAAACACATCAAGGACCAGTGAATACTAGCGATAGTTCGAAACCAACTTGACCTGAGGAAGCAAGAACAATACCCTCAACAAGAATAATTATGCTGAAGAACCCTAACCAAGCAAGAAGAAAACAGTCCCAAAAAATACAGAGGGCACAATGAAAACTTGAGTTTTTCCAAAAGTTTAGAGACCCTTTATTTCTTTCTTTTTTCATGCGTGGTAGAAAAAGAGGCGGGTCAGTGGTAGACAGAGAGGCAATACGAAGCAGAATTATAGTCTAGACCCTTAAATTTTTATTTTTTATTTTTTACTTTTTTGAAATTGATAGGGGGCTTAGGGGATGGGATGGATCTCTTCAGGGCCAGAAAAAATTTAAAGTTGTTATGGGGGCATGGAACCCATCTGGTCCCTTACTAAAATCTGCCAGTAGCATTGCTAATTTGGGTATGAAAGCAGATGTGCAGTTGTCATAAGGATTCGATGCACGCTCCTATGGAGATTCCAAATCATTCAAATGGAGATTTCCTATTTGCTAGAAGTTTAACAAGCCTTTTCAAAGGCATATATGGTTAGGGGTGGGCATCCAAACCGTCAACCCGCTCAAACCGACCGAACCGAACTGAATCGGGTCAGTTTGGTTCAGTTTTTGACACCCTGGTGGTTTGGTTTGGTTTGATTTGGTTTACTAAGTTAAAAAATATATTCGGTTCAGTTTGGTTTGGTTTCAGTTTGTAGCAAATAAACCAAACCAAACCGAAAAAAACACATGAAATAAAATTCAACCTAAGTGGCCCAGCCCAATCCATTTCACGTTTCAGTATGTCCACAATTTAAATAACATGTCGAAAAACAGGTTGTAAATAATAGGTTATTTTATAAATGGGAGTTATATTTAAATTTTTTGTAAATTTTTGTTAATAACAAGTTGCATGTTCAAAAGAAATGGGAGTTATTTTATTAATTTTTTTTTAGTATACAAATACAAGCCCAAAACATTAAAGCCCAAACCGCCTAAATCGAATCGAACCGAACCAAGATTGGTCGGTTTGGTTTGGATTGGATCGGTTTTATCCAACTCGACGGTTTGGTTCAGTTTCAGATAATAGCCAAATCGAATTGGTCGGTTTGGTTTCGGTTTGGGCCCAAAACCGAACCAAACCAACCCATGCCCACCCCTATATATGGTGTATCCTCCTAGTGAATGATTGTTTCACTTTCGTCAATCTAAAATTAATGTACAATATCACGTTACTCATATTACATATAGTGTTTCATCGTAATAAATGAAAATATTACACCTGCTATTCTGTAATAAATGAAAATGTTGTATTACTATCGAAACTCCTGATTCCACTAATATGCATCCAGTCTCATCACCTCCATACAACTACATCATAGACAGATTAAAAGGAGAAAAACATTAAAAACACTTTTCTAGAACATGTGGTGACTTACAAGAACAAAAACTTCTTTTCTGCCCTCCTCGCATGCCTTCATTTCATTTTCAGCCAACTATTTGTAAACTTATTTTGTATAAAATAAAGGAAAAATTGCCTATAAGTCACCTCTACAAGACTTATTTCAAATTAATTAGGTCAAAATATTTTTTAAAATTGTGATTAAGTCATACTTTCAATAATATTCTAAATTAATTCCAAAATCACCCTGTAATCAACCTCCGGCGAGTGCTTGACCTTAGCTTCTGTCAATTTTCAATTCCGATGACAATCCTTTACATGTATCCTCTTCCCCCAGAAGTCCCTCTGCCGGCATTAAAGAAGACCTTTCCACCCTATCCCGCGGTGTGGCCGCCTTTCTTTTACCGCCGCCGCCCAATTCCTCATCCACTGAAACGACATCTTTGTCGGGGCCTTTTGCGGACATGATTGCCGGAATAAAGAATGATTTGGCGGAAATTCAGGGTTTTAAATCGGGCCTCTCTTTATTCTCCTCCAAATTCACTTCCAATTTGTTACAGTTTCTAAGAGAAATGAACGATACCGATGATGATGATGAAGATTTGGATGAGAAGAATGATGGTATAGTGGGAATCACTAAGGAAATTGTGGATTTTGTTAGCAAAATTTCATCAAGGCTAGAGCTCTGGACTGATTTTCCTATCTCTCTGTCTGATGGTTTACTTGCAATATAAACACTGATAGATCCAGAATTATTATAGATTCAGAATCATTTTTCTATACTTCAATGACTTGGAACTTTTAACACTGCTAAGGAAGCTGCAAGAGCTTATGATACTGAGGCTCGGAGGATCGGGGGCAAAAAGGCTAAGGTAAATTTTCTTAAAGATGCTCCAGTTTCTACCTCAAAACATGTAGGCAAGGTGAATCTTCGTAAAAGACTTCCTAAGGAAAGCTCAGACTATGTTCAACCCAGCGTGAACCAGAATGACTATTATTCGTTTGGCTTCCTAAAAGAGAAACCGCCAACAAATCAGTATGTCAATGCTAATGTTTACCCTTCTAATAAAACAGTATCATAGAATATTGTTTTATAGAAAACAAATCTGTAAATAGCAGCTTGATACTGAATTATAAAAAATAATTTGATACTGTATTATAGAATAGCAGCTTGATACTGTATTAAGTTGGCCATTGGATTATTTCTTTGTGTTATTAATTAGTCATGTGTTGTTTGATACTGTATTATACAAAACAGTATCACGAAAAAAAGTATCACAATATAAATGGGCATAGAATTCGCATACATGCTCAGAATTTTTATTATAATATATTTTCGGAATGGTCTCAACGAGACGGTCAAGGCCAGTGGATTTGTCACTGCGTACGATGGATTTTACCTGTTTGAAGTCATTTCTTTAGTTTAAAATGACAATCTTTAATTTTTTTTGTCAAAACAGTATCACACACCATCTAAAAAAGTATCACAGATAACAGGTGGAGTTGGTGCATCATAATCGTTGCTCGAAGAAATGAATTGAACCAGAAATGAATTAACATGGTCCTGATGGTTAAATCAGATCAAATACATACAAATAAGCTACTTTTAAGTTTAATCCTGATGGTTAAATCAGATCAAATACATACATATAAGCTACTTTTAAGTTTAATCAAACATACTCAGAAATGAATTGAAATGAAACAAAATGCAGAAATTATAAATGTCACTTACAGCACACTGAAGTGCAAAAATTTACAAAGACCCAATAAAAATTACATGAATCCAGCCAGATATAAAGTTTGATATATTAGTATTATAGTTGAAACATTATCTTAAGCAAACAGTATCATATGTTGATGGATTAAAATTCACCAATGTACATTATCTAAATATAAACAGTACCATGGATTAAACAGTATCAAAGTATACTAATGCACATTACTTAAATAAAACAGTAGCATGAATTAAAACAGTATCATGGACAAAACTAAGAGATTGAAACAGTATCATAGGTTGAAACTTTGTCATAATATTTCACTATCATTTGAAACATGTTTTAATCCATGATACTGTTTTAATCCTATGATACTGTTTTAATCCATGATACTGTTTAATTATGGCAAGGTTTGAACATGTGATATTGTTTGAATGTCTTAGTTTTAATCTATGATACTGTTTTGTTTAGGTAATTTGAATTAGTATCATGTGATACTGTTTGAATCTATGTGATCTTTGATACTGTTTAATTATGGCAAATTTTGAACATGTGATACTGTTTGAATGTCTTAGTTTTAATCCATGATACTGTTTTGTTTAGGTAATTTGCATTAGTATATTTTGATACCGTTTTAATTCATGATACTGTGTTTATCCTGTGATACTGTTTGAATCTATGTGATCTTTGATACTGTTTAATTATGGTAAGGTTTCAACCTGTGATACTGTTTGAATGTCTTAGTTTTAATCCATGATACTGTTTTGTTTAGGTAATTTGCATTAGTATATTTTGATACCGTTTTAATCCATGATACTATTTTTATCATGTGATACTGTTTGAATCTATGTGATCTTTGATACTGTTTAATCATGGCAAGGTTTGAACATGTGATACTGTTTGAATGTCTTATTTTTAATCCATGATACTGTTTTAATCCACGACAAAATAGTATCACGACAAAACAGAATCACCACAAAATAGTATCACCACAAAACAATATCACCACAAAAAGCATTTTTTTACAATAAGGGTATGTTGGTCTTTTAGCTCTAAAATGTGACTTTAATTGAATTAAGTTTTGAGCATATGACTTTATAGCCCATAAGTGCAAAAACAGTGACCGACCCTGAATTTACCCTAAAATAAATCTGTCTAGTTCAAGACCACCAACATCATTACTTTATGATAAGTATAATTTTGTATTGATTGGGGCTACAAAAAAGAACAATTATAAGTATTCTTGCATGTTTTTAGCATGATGGCGTATTGTTTTTTATCATTATAAGAAAATAACCAAACTCAAGTGTCGATCAAACGAAAAGAAAGCAAATGGAAGAAAAGAGACTCAATTGAACAGATAAAGAGAATTGAGGGGCTTGTCATACAAATATCAAAGAGAAAAATTTGGAAGTCAATTAACCATGCGACCGCACGGTTAATCATTGGTGCGATCGCAAGGAATGAATTTCATCTCAGGAACCTTATTTAACAATACCAACATTGCGATCGCATGGCTTTCTGTCCAATATTTTAATTGTTTCCTAATGCAAACATGACTCTGTTCAATCCAGGATAAAACAACAACTTACAACACGTTTCAGAGAGTTTGGCGAAGGATATAAAAGACAGAGAATAGAGAAATCATGATAGGCGAATTTTGGAGAGAAAAATACATAAAAAGAATCAAAATCAATTAACGGAGTGAATATTCTTTGGCTGAAATCATGGGTTGTATTTATTTTTTATTCTTTTTCCTCCAGATCATGATTAATTCAACTCTTATAATATTTTACGAAATCATGTCTGGCTAAATTACTTATTGTTAGGATGAACGATGAAACCTCATGTTTTTAATTAATTAGAAGTTTTTCTATTTTAGTAATTAATTGCTTATGGGTTGATTATTCTTTATTCCTTTTTCTACGTTTTAATGCTTAATCACCATTTTGTGATCTTTATTAAAGTCGAGACATTCAATCAAGATAAGCATATGATATTGAATAACATAGGGTCCAACAATAGATAGAAATTACTATTATGCCTTATGAAATCTGTTTAGAGTGTCTTGTGATTTAAATGCATATTTTTATGTACAAAATTTAATTATACATAATTAGATTCGCATATCGATATAGAATTTATTGACCATCGAAAGAGGCTTTTGATTTTGATTATTAAAGGATAACTGATTTTCAATCTAGGGTAATTATAAGCTAAAGCGATTAACAGGTAATTGATTAAGAAACGTGTAGGTAGATTCGCGAATTCTAGTGCTAGTAAAACTCGAATTTGTTCTTAAAAATTACTTTTGATTGCATGATAATTTAGATTTAATTAAACTCAAGTAGAATAACTTTAGGATTGAATTTATAAACGAATCTGTATTCTTATCTTGTTAAAACTCGAAGTATACATTAATTGGTTAATTAATAGCTAGTCATCGTGGGTTCGACTCTCTTCACATCAATTTATTACTTGTAACCGATCTGTACACTTCCATGATTAAAATCTACAACAAGTTTTTAGCACCGTTGTCGGAGAATAGTGTTATTAATTACTACATTAATTGATAATTTAGTTTTAACAAATAATTTATTTATTTATTTTTATTCTCCTTCTCAGTTCTTTGTGTAACTACTGAATTTCAGCTATTTCCTAAAGTTTCAGGTGTTGATTGTGTATGCGCCGTGCAAAAGATAGAGATCTATTTGATTTCAACCTATAAATCGAACGGAGTTTTCACCATCGACAACGTGAACAACGAGAAAAGAAAAAACAGGAAAAAGAGACGACAACAACCGAGTCCATGATCCACCACCTGCAAATATGAGAAATAATCTTGCATCTATGAATCGACCAGTTGAAGTTAATGAACGATTTTTCCTTATAGGTGAGTATATGATACCCCCGATTGTTGAGAATCGGTCTAGCATAATTTACCCACATTTTAGACTCGAAAACTTTTAGTTAAGACCAGATGTGATTAATATGTTCTCGAAAAATATGTCGTTCTATGGGAGAACAGACGAAAATTCTCATTATCATCTTTCTTGCTTCACGAAATACTGTAAATATTTCAAATATCACGGTGTTAATGAAGAGGTACTTAGGATGAGAGAATGGTCAGATCCTCTACCGTCTGGAAGCATCACTACTTGGACAGATTTGGTCCAAAAATTTACACTGAAATACTCTACTCTAGTCATAGTGAACAGACTGAAGAATGAAATATCCAATTTCCAACAATCTGACATGGAAAATTTTCACGAGGCATGGGAAAGATCTAATGAACTACTCTGAAAGTGTCCAAATTATGGTTTTCCTTTAGCATCTCAGAATCATTATTTCTACTCTGGATTAGCTTCGAACATTCGTTCTTTTGTAGATTCTGCAGCAGGTGGCTCTATCCAAAATAGATCCGCCAGAGACATTCACGACTTGTATGAGATGATGAGTAAACAATTCATTATGTGGCCAGACAGAGGGTCGCAAAAGAAAGCAATAGGAATGCACAGGGTAGAAATCAATTTGCTCCTACTGGCAAAAATTGATTTATTGGTAAAGCAGACGGAAACACTAAAACACTCTTAGTCAGCCAATATGGTTCCAATGTCCATACTAATATGTGAAACTTGTAGAGCAAACCATCAATCATCATAGTGCCATTTGGCTACTATGAAAGCATCATCACCTGAACAAGCTGCATATACTCAGAATTTTCAGCGACATCATAATAACCCATACTCGCAGACTTATAATCCTAGATGGAGAAATCATCTAAATTTCTCAAATGGCAATACCCAAAATATTTAAAATCCACCAAATCAAGAGAGACGACAAGAAAGAAAATGAGGATGGGATGAAGCTTTCACAAAGTTATTAGAACACGTGGAATCTCAAGGAAATGCCCAAAAGATAAGATATCGTGCTAAAGAATGTAGAAAATCAGATTGGCCAGTTAGCTAAACTATTGACCGAGCGACAACCAAGTACATGGCCAAGCAATAACGATGTCAATCCAAAAGAGCAAGTAAATGCAATTACAACGAGAAGTGGAGTTGAGTTGCCAGAATTTATGTAAAAAGAACGAGTATAGATAAAGAAATTGCGTTAAGTAAAAAGAGAGAAAACAAACCCGATAAAGCAGTTGAACAAGAAAAAAGAAGCTCTGCACTAGATTATATTCCTCCACCGGTCAAAACTTATGTTCATCCAATTCCATTTCTTCAAAGCCTGTGAAAATATAAGCTAGACAAGCAATTCGAAAAATTCCTCAATGTATTCAAGAAACTCTAAATCAACATATCTTTTGTCGATGCTTTAGCTCAAATGCCGAGCTATGAAAATTTTATGAAGGAAATTCTTTCAAACAAAAGAAAATTGGAGGAGCACAAAATAGTCATGCTTACCGAGGAATGCAGTGCTATCTTGCAAAACAAGCTACCTCCGAAATTAAAAGATCTAGATTTTAATATTCTTTACATTGTTGGTAGTTCATTTTTCAAAAAAGCATTATATTATTTAGGTGCTAGCATTAATTTGATGCCTTACTCTATTTTCAGGCAACTCGGTCTTGGGGAAGCTAAGCTGACCATAATATCACTGCAGTTAGCTGATCGATCAGTTAAACGTCCACACAGGGTTGTTGAAGATATTTTAGTGAAAGTGGACAAGTTCATATTCCGAGCAGACTTCATTACCTTGGGATGACCTTTCTTAGCCACGGGACAAGCACTAATTGATGTACAAAAAAGACAGCTAGTGTTGAGATTAAAAAAGTAGCAAGTCACTTTCAACGTGTTCAATGCAATTCAATATCCAAGCTCCTGACTCGTGTTTTCAGATTGATATTATAGATCACGAGGCAACCAACACCTTCGCTTTGGAAAATTCTTCAGATCTATGGGAAGCGTGTGTTATGCATTCTCAAGAAGAAAATTCTTGAGAAATATGCCAGATATTTACAAGGAGCTGAACGGAAGGAAAGAATAAATAAATACATGGAACTAGGCACCACACTTCCTCAACCGCCACCTTCAATTCAACAGGCTCCGACTCTCGAGTTAAGGCAATTACCTTATCACCTTAGGTATGCCTATCTCAGTGAGTCATCTACTCTTCTAGTCATTATTGCAAATTTCAGCAATCAAGATCAAGAAGACGAACTACTCCGAGTACTGAGAGAATACAAATCAACAATCAGTTAGACTATAGTAGACATTAGGAGGTATCAGCCCGTCCATCTGCACACATAAGATCCTAATGGAAGAAGCATATAAGCAGAGTGTAAAATCAACACAGATTAAATACTCATTTGTAAGAGATAGTCTGAGCCAAAGTTTTAAAACTACTCGATGCACGTATTATCTATCCTATTTCAGAAAACACTTAAGTAAGCCCGGTTGGGTAGTGCCTAAGAAAGGGAAAATTACAGTTGAGAAGAATGAAAATAATGAGCTTATACCAGTTAGATTGACTATCAAAAGGCGAGTTTGTATTGACTACAAGAAGTTGAATGACACCACTCGAAAAGACCATTTTTCTCTACCATTCATCGATCAAATGTTGGAACGATCGGCAGGTCATTCTCATTATTACTTTCTTGATGGGTATTCAGGCTACAATCAGATTTATATAGCCCTAGAAGATCAGGAGAAGATGACTTTTATTTGTCCCTACAGCACGCTTGCATATTGGAGTATGCCATTTGACTGTGCAACACTCCTGCCACATTTCAGCGTTGTATGATGTCCATTTTCTCGGATATGGTCGAAAAGTTCATTGAAATATTCATGGATGATTTTTTGATTTTTGGGTCATCATTCGATGAAAGCCTAAAATTTTTGACCCTGGTACTTTAGCGTTGCGAGAAAACGAACTTGGTGCTTAACTGGAAAAGGTGCCACTTTATGGTCCAAGAAGGGATTGTGTTAGGACACAGGATTTCATCTAAAGGTATTGAGGTTGACAAAACAAAGATTCAAGTTACAGAGAAACTTCCTCCACTGCCAACAGTTAAATGTATTCAATCTTTTATGGGACATACAGGTTTCTATAGACAGTTTATAAAAGATTTTTCAAAGATCACTAAACCGTTGTGCAGTTTGATGGAAAAAGAAGTAAAATTTGACTTTTCCATAGACTGTCTTAAAGCTTTAAAAACCCTTAAGTAAAGCTTAATCTCAGCACCAGTGATTGTGCTCTTTGATTGGGATCTACCGTTCAAACTCATGTGCGATGCAATTGATTTTTCCGTCGGAGCAGTTTTGGGGTAGCGAAGAGAAAAATTCATATATGTCGTATATTACACCAGCCGAACTCTCAATGACGTTCAAATGAACTATGCCACTTCAGAAAAAGAACTACTAGCAGTAATATTTACCTTCGAAAAATTTTGGTCTTACCTCATTGGATCGAAAGTGATAGTGCACACAGACCATGTAGCATTGAAATATCTCTTTGCTAAAAAAGATGCGAAACCGATGTTGATTCGGTGGATATTACTTCTTCAAGAATTTGACTTGGAAATTCGAGATAAAAATGGGGGCGAGAACGTGGTAGCCGACCATTTATCAAGAATAGAGCAGTCAAAAGGGAATGAAGAGGGTGAAATAAATGAAAAATTCCTAGACGAGTCGATTATTGGGATAGAGCAGTCAGAAAAAGAGTGCACTGTGGTATGCCAATAATGTGAATTACATTGCAAGCAACATTGTGTCACCTGATTATGATCACCAACGCCAAAAAAAGTTCTTTTCAGAACTTAAATACTACTTTTGGAAGGATCCTATTCTCTATAGAAGGGGGTGCAGATCAAGTAATTTGAAGGTGTGTACCTGAAGAAGAAATGGAGATTGTCTTGGAGCAACGTCATTCCTCACCATACAGAGGCCATTTCGGTACTATTAAGACTGTAGCCAAAGTCTTACAATCTGGATTTTATTGGCCAACATTGTTCAAAGATGCTTACAATTTGGAAAAAAAGTGAGATAGGTGCCAAAGGACGGGAAACACATCCCGAAAGCCCCTCGAAGCATTTTAGAGGTTGAACTATTCAATGTATGCAGAATCGATTTTTTGGGACCATTTCCACCATTATTCTCAAATTTCTACATTTTAGTAGCTGAAGACTACGTCTCAAAATGGGTAAAAGATGTAACCTTACCGATTAATGATGGCCGGGTGGTGGTGAATTTTCTCAAAAACAACATTTTCACATGTTTCGGGACTTTTCGAGCAATCATAAGTAACGGATGTAAACATTTTTGCAACCGACAGTTTGAAAGTCTCTTGGAAAAATACGGTATGAAGTACCGAGTGGCTACTCTTTATCATCTACAAACTAGTGGCCAAGTAGAAATTTCCAACTGAGAGTTTAAAAGGATTATGGAGCTAACAGTGAGTACCTCGATGAAAGATTGGTCGAACAAACTTGATGATGCTCTTTGGGCATATCGCACTGTATTCAAAACTCCAATTGGAATGTCACCATACCGACTAGTTTTTGAGAAGGCGTGCCATTTACCAATCTAGTTGGAGCATCGAGCTTACTGGGCATTGAGGAAGTTAAACTTTGATTTGAAAGAAGTCAGTGAGAAACGAAGGATTCAATTGAACGAAATGGATGTATTATGGTTTGAGGCCTATGAAAATTCCAAATTGTACAAGGAGATGATGGAGAAGTGGCATGACAAGAACATTCAACAAAAGCAGTTTGAGGTGGGACAAAAAAGTTTTATTGTTCAACTCACGCCTAAAGCTCTTTTTGGGAAAACTACGTTCAAGATGGTCCGGGCCATTCATGGTAGTGAAAGTTTATCCACATAGAACGCTGTAAGTTGCTCATGACACGAAGGGTAGGTTTAAGGTGAATAGACAAAGGCTAAAACAATACATGGATGGTGATTTTTTTAAAGAAAAGTCATTCACCACTTTAAGCAATCCAGAGTGATAACTGCGACAAAGTCGAGCTTAAGACTGTAAACAAGCGCCTAATGGGAGGCAACCCATTTTTCTACCCTTTTATTTCAATTTCCGTATCATTTTAGTTTTAGCATTTCAATTGACGTTTTTGCTCTTTTTTTTATACTTAAAATAGGCATTAGGTAACGAGGAACAATGATCATCGTCATTCTGCACGAGCACACACTTCAATTTTTAAGCTATGTTTAGATTTGAAAAAAAAAAATCTGCAGTGTTATACTATGGGATCGCATGGTATATTATACTGCGATCGCATAGCCACATTTAAGTGGTCTTGCGATCACAGAACATCAATTCCTCTAATCACAAGGACCAACAGAAGGTTTAAAACCAAGGAAAACAGCTAAGTTCGAAACAAAACATAATACATTCAAAAAAAAATTCTCCTCACCCCGTGATTCGAAACATAAACAGGCATCAAATTCATCACATTCACATCGAAATCATTCATCTATGGCATCAATTCCACATCTTCAAAGGTTTGTTTCAATCTTTATGGCGTGAAATTCTCTCTTGTTCATTTTATTTCAAATAAATTGGTTTTTGATAATTGTGATGGAAAAATTGAGATTAGGCTAGGCTTGAATCGAAAGATAAAGACAATATTGATTGGGTTTAGATGCTTAGGTTGAATAAAATTTTGGGTTTGAATAGAATGTCCAAATCACTCAAAATAGGAAGAACAAAACCTTGCATACAAGGTCTTCGACAAAGTGCCCCAACCGAAATTTTTGCAAGATTTGGAGATTGTGTGACCATAGACTAGACTCATTGACCAATAGTCTAGGATCATGCACCGAGGTTTGGGCATACTTTTATCACCAAAAATCCAACAGTTGATCATTTAGGCACACTACGGCATGCCATGGCAGGCCGCTTTCGCATGCTTCCTTTAGCATTTTCGTCCTCTCTGGTTTGGCCCAAATGACCTCGAAATGCTACAAAATTTAAACATGTGGTAGATCAAATCATGCACTTCCATACCCTATTTTTCCGTTTAACTTTTGAACAATATTGGGTAATTTCTCTGTATCCGAAGTAGCCAAGTCGAACACAATTTTTAGAGAAAAATTGCATAAATTTCAGGATAGTTTTGGGGTGACAAATGAAACCATTGTTTTTAATTTTTGTATCTAAGACATGACTAACTTATTTTCATTTGCTTTGTAGGTCATGGCTTCGAAATGACCAGTCCCAACCACCGCAGAAAAAAGGAAGAAAAAGGCAATCGGAAGCACGTCAAAGAGAGCACAAGTGGAAACCACCAACTATCCCCACTACCTATCCAAGGTGCAAGAAGAACGGTTTAAAAAACTCACTAGCCATTGGAGCATTTGGGGGAGAGCTTAGGTTAATGTTGGAAGATTTCCCTCACTCTGAGGTGTTCAACTTGATAGACGTGTGCTGATGGTCACGAATTGCAGAAACGCCACACAAGATCTACTCCCAACTTGTCCACGAGTTCTATGCAAATTTCAACCAAGAAATAGACATACAATGGACGGTGTACTACAGACAGACATGGCTGCGAGGTAAATAGTTTATGTTTACCCCGCGTGTCATTGACCATTACTACAGGATTACAACAGAAGATGTTCACCCGCTACCCACTATCCATGATATGGGTGAAGTGGCCCAATTTTTGTATGGTCGAGACAATGCATGGCCACTACCTGAGAAGGACTTTGAGCACTAAGTTGATAGATTCCCTACTCATCCTGGATTTGTTTGTGAGCCACAACATCGACCTGAGCACGCACCGAACAACCAAAAATGAAGCGAGAGCTCGATTTCTGTACCATTAGCTCACGGAAGGAAAAGAGATTTGGGAATATATATATATGCATTGATTAGTAATATAGGCTTCCAGACATATAAGAGATACATTGCTATCTTTCCAGCCTTGATCAGTAGTATTTGTAAGGTAGAGAGAATTTCAATTTCTTCAGCAGAATCGGTAGTGAAACCTAAGGGACCGATCAATTGTTTTGCCTTGGAAGCAACGAGGACAACCCCAGTTGTAGAAGATCAGCCTCAAGAGGGGCACACAACCACACCTCAACCTGCCGCACCTCGAGGAGACATAGCAACCATGCTATAGCAACTACTAGAAGGTCAAACTGAACAGACAAGGCTAATTGTTGCTACAAGGATTGAATTGTGCTCTGTAAGCAAGAGTTGACGATGCTGAGACCTCGTATCGACACAATCAAATATAATCAGTTGAATCATGAGAATCGTCAGCGACAAACTGACCTAGAACAGAGTCGGATTCGATCCGACTGCGACCAGGTCAAGAGGCGCCTAGACAGATGTGCAGGTCAGCTAGATGATATTCATGCAAAGATTTGCCAACCTATACCTAGCCAGGATCCTTCACCAGTAGATCTTACCACACTTCTTCTTCCAGTATCATGTGATCCACATTCAGAAAGTCTCTGATCTGTGTATAAATTTCTTTTGATTATTAACTTTACATTGGGGACAATGTTTCTTTCAAGTTTGGGTGGTGGATAAAAATGCCTGATTTGATTGTTATGCTTGATTTGAATGTTAGCTTGTTCATTTTTGGCATTTGAAAAAAAAAATTATTTGTTTGCATGCTTACGTGTCATGAATAGCCTTGCCGGCTAATGATGTAACTTTTTTTTAAAGTTTTACTTAAATTCATGACTTGTAGACAGAAATATTACTTTCGATTAAATGTGAACCTACCAATCCATGTTTGATACTGTGTTGTGCCAGTTATTTAAGATGATTTAGCTATGTTGCTACACCTTTGTCGAGAACAATATGATGCCTTCGGAGACTAGAACTATAAACTTAGAACTATTTGCACTTCGAACAAGTAACCAATAGAGAGATTAAGTGTGGTAGAATTTAAGCAGTGATGGTGGCTATCTAGGTTTGTGTTGATTCCATGTGTGTTGAAAAATTGTGTAGAGCACTTGAGGCCAGTTAAAGAAAGCTAAATAATGACCGAATGTTAGGAATCTAATCCCCGCGCATAAACTTATTGCACACAAGGAACTAGGCTATTACTATTATATAAGTCTTTTCGTAGCCTTTTTTACTTGAATGATAAAGCCCATCGGCCTAAAGTTTGTTACATGAGTCATCTAGAAAACTTAATAGACTGAGTTTTGCACACTATTAATAGCTTCTGACTCTTTTCCTAGCCTTTTTGACTTGAGTGATAAAGCCCATCAGCCTAAAGCTCGTTGCATGACTAATCTAGAAAGTTTAATGAAATGAGTTTTGCACATGAGATATAAATATATAAATATATTAGTAAAAAAAACAATTATTATTTGCTAAAGCCAACGTGAAAGATCCTTTGCAAAGTTAACATGGGGATTAGATAATTAAGAGGTTTGACTTACTTAGTAGAAACTTCCTGGTCGAGAGCACTCAAAAATAAAAGAATCTTCATAAACCTAGTTTATCACAATTATTAGCTTTCTCAACCAATTTTGAGCAAGAAAATAATAAGTAAAGCATAACCTTAGATCCAAAATCTCGGGATTTGAAAGAAAACAACAATTTGGGGAGAAAGTGTACCTTACGAGAGAGAAAGGAGAATTTGACCAAATGGTTGGACAATCACCACCATAGAAATTAAGAACATCGGATTAACTGCTCACATACACATATCAAGTATGGTTTAAGTAGAAAAATGTTTGCAATAGTAATACCTGGACACTTGTCATGCATTATAAGTCGGGAAAAAAAATTGAAGCAAGAACGGCAAGCTATTTATGCTGTGAAATTTGTTATTGTTTATTTCGTTCTGTGCATGATTGTCAGTAGTAAGTATATTCGAGGACGAATAAAGGTTCAAGTTTGGGGGTGTTTGATTATTACAATTTTGTGTTGATCAAGACCCACAAAAGGGACAATTATGAGTACTCTTGCATGTTTTTAACATAATGACGTATTGTTTTTATCATTATAGGAAAATAACAAAACTCAAGTGTCGATAAAATGAAAAGAAAGCAAACAAAAGAAAAGAGACTCAATTGAACAGATAAAGAGAATTGAGGGGCTTGTCATGCAAATACCAAAGAGAGAAATTTAGGAATTGGAGGTCAATTAACCATGCGACCGCATGGTTAATCATTGGTGCGGTCGTAAGGAATGAATTTCATCTACAGAACCTTATTTAACAATACCATGCGATCGCAAGGTATTGAACCATGTGATTGTACGGTATTGAACCATGCGATTACATGGCTTTCTGTGCAGTATTTTAATTGTTTCCTGATGGAAATAGGACTCTATTCCATCCAGGATAAAACAAACTTAAAACATGTTTTGAAGTGTTTTTCGAAGGATATAAAAGGCAAAGAACAGAGAAATTGCGAGAGGCGAATTTTGGAAAGAAAGTACTCAAAAAAAAATCAAAGATCAAGAAACGGATTGAAGATTCTTTGGTCGAAATCACGAGTTGTATTTCTTTTTTCTTTTTTTCCCCCCTTTGGAACATGATTAATTAAACTCTTGTAATATTTTACGAAATCATGTCCGCCAAAATTATTTATTGCTAGGATGAATGCTGAAACCTCACATTTTTAATTAATTAGAAGTTTTTGTGTTTTAGTAATTAATTGCTTATGGGTTGATTATTCTTTATTCCCTTTTTTATGTTTTAATGCTTGATCACCATTGAAATGTTTTGTGATCTTTATTGAAGTCGAAAGATTCAATCTAGATAAGCACATGATATTGAATAACATGTGGTCCAAAAATAGATAGAAATTACTATTATGCCTTTTGAAATCCGTTTAGGGTGTCTTGTGATTTAAATGCATATTTTTACATTCAAAATTTAATTAGAGATAATTAGGTTCGCATATCGATATAGAATTGATTGACCATCGAGAAAGGCTTTTGATTATTATAGGATCGCCGATTTTCAATCTAGGGTAATTATAAGCTAAAGCAATTAACGGATAATTGATTAAGGAACGTGTAGGTGTATTCGAGAATCCTTGTGCTAGTAAAACTCGAATTTATTCTTAAAAATTACTTTTGATTGCGAGATAATTTAGATTTAATTAAACTCAAGTAAAATAACTTTAGGATTGAATTTATAAACGAATATGTGTTCTTATCTTGTTAAAACTCGAAGTATACATTAATTTGTTAATTAATAGCTAGTCCTTGTGGGTTCGACTCTCTTCACATCACTTTATTACTTGTAACCGATCTGTCCACACTTGCAGAATTAAAATCTACAACAGGTTTTTGGCACCGTTGTCGGGGAATAGTTTTATTAATTACTATGTTAATTGATAATTTAGTTTTAATAAATAATTTATTTTATTTTATTTTTATTCTCCTTCTCAGTTCTTTGTGTAACTGCTGAATTTAAGCTATTTTCTAAAGTTTCAGGTGTCGATTGTGTATGCGCCATGCAAAAGATAAAAATTTATTTGATTTCTACCCAAAAATCGAACGATGTTTTCACCACTGACAATGTGAACAACGAGAAATGAAAAAAATAGCAAAAAAACACAATGGACGACAAAAACCGAGTCCATGATCCATCTCCTGCGTATACAAGAAATAATCTCGCACCTATGGCTCGACCAGTTGAAATTAATGAACGATATATTCTTGTGGATGAGTATATGATGCCCCCGATTGTTGAAAATCAATCCAGCATAATTTACCCATATATTGGACACGAGAACTTTAAGTTAAGATCAGATGTGATTAATCTGTTCTCCAACAATCTGCCATTCTATCAGAGAACAGATGAAAATCCTCATTATCATCTTTCTCGCTTCATGGAATATTGTGAAAATTTCAAATATCACGAGGTTAATGAAGAGGCACTTAGGATGAGACTCTTCACATACCCTCTGAAGGATAAGGCTAGAAAATGGTTAGATTCTCTATCGTCTGGAAGCATCAGTACTTTGACAGATTTGGTCCAGAAATTCACAATGAAATACTTCTTTCCAGCCAGAGTGAACAGACTGAAGCATGAAATATCTAATTTCCAACAATATAACTTGGAAAATTTTCACGAGGCATGAGAAAGATTTAAGGAACTACTCCAAAAGTGTCCAAGTCATGATTTTCCTTTAGTGGCTCAGAATCATTATTTCTACTATGGATTAGCTCCAAACAATCGTTCTTCAGTAGATTTTGTAGCAGGTGGCTCTATCCAAAATAGATTCGTGGAAACCTTCACAACTTGTATGAGATGATGAGTGAACAGTTCGTTATGTTGCTAGACAAAGGGTCGCAAAAAAAAAGCAACAGGAATGCACGGGGTGGAAATCAATTCGCTCCTACTGGTGAAAATTGATTCAAGTGCAAAGCAGATGGAAACAATGAAACACTCTCACTTAGCCAATATGGTTCAGATGTCCCTACTAATATGTGCAACTTGTGGGACAAACCTTCAATCATCAGAGTACCATTTGGCTACTGCTGAAGCATCATCACCTGAACAAACTGCATATGCTCAGAATTTCCAACGACAGCAAAATAACCCATACTCGCAGACTTCTAATCTTGGATGGAGAAATCATCCAAATTTTTCATATGGCAATACCCAATATATTCAAAATTCTCCAAATCATGAGAGACCACAAGAAAGAAAATGAGGATGGGAAGAAGCTTTCACAAAGTTATGAGAACACATCGAATCTGAATTCAAGGAAGTGCAGAAAAGACAAGATATTGTGGTAAAGAATGTAGAAAATGAGATTGGGCAGTTAGCTAAACTGTTGACTGAGCAATAACCAGGCACATGACCAAGCAATACCGATGTCAATCTAAAAGAGCAAGTAAATGTAATTACAACGAGAAGCAGAGTTGAGTTGCCAGAAATTCATGTAAAAAGACTGGGTGTAGAAAAGGAAACTGTGTTAAGTAAAGAGAGCGAAAACAAACTTATGTTCCGCCACCGGTCAAAGCTTATGTTCCTCCAATTCCATTTCTACAATAGCTACGAAAACATAAGCTAGACAAGCAATTCGAGAAATTCCTCGATGTATTCAAGCAACTCCAAATCAACATATCTTTTGCCGACACTTTAGCTCAAATGTCGAGCTATGAGAAATTTATGAAGGAAATTATTTCAAGCAAAACAAAATTGGAGGAGCACGAAACAGTCATGCTTAGCGAGGAATGCAGTGCTATCTTGTAAAACAAGCTACCTCCGAAATTAAAAGATCTAGGGAATTTACTATTCATTGCATTGTTGGTAATTCATTTTTCGAAAAAGTATTATGTGATTTAGGTGCTAGCATTAATTTGATATCTTACTATATTTTCAGGCAACTAGGTCTCGGATAAGCTAAGCCAACCACAATATCACTACATTTGGCTGATCGATTAGTTAAACGTTCACACGGGGTTTTTGAAGATATTTTAGTGAAAGTGGACAAGTTCATATTTCGAGTTGACTTCATTATATTGGATATGGGGGAAGATATGGATGTACCACTTATCTTTGGATGACCTTTCTTAGCCACAGGACAAGCACTAATTGATGTACAAAAAGGGCAACTAGTAGTGAGATTAAACGAGGAGCAAGACACTTTCAACGTGTTCAAAGCAATTCAATATCCAAGCTCCTCTTACTCGCGTTTTAAGATCGATATCATAGATCACGAGGTAGCCAACACCTTTACTTTCAAAAATCCCTTAGATCCATGGGAAGCGTGTATTATGTATTCTTAAGAAGAAAATTCCACTATCCAATTCTTGAGGAATGTGCCATATATTTACAAAGAGCTGAACGAATTGAAAGAAGAAATAAATACATGGAACTAGACACAACACCTCATCAACCGTCACCTTCAATTCAACAGGCTCTGACTCTCGAGTTAAAGCAATTACCTTCTCACCTTATGTATGCCTATCTCGATGAGTCATCTACTCTTTTAGTCATTATTGTAAATTCCATCAATCAAGATCACGAAGACAAACTACTTCGACTACTAAAAGAATACAAATCAGCCATTGGTGGACTATAGCAGACATTAGATTTTTCATCCCATCCATTTTCATACACAAGATCCTAATGGAAGAAACATATAAGTCGACAATGCAACATCAGTGTAGATTAAATCCTCATTTGCAAGATATAGTCTGAGCCAAAGTTTTAAAACTACTCGATGCATGTATCATCTATCTTATTTTAGATAGTACTCAGGTAAGCCTGGTTCAGGTGGTGCCTAAGAAAGGGATAATTACAATTGAGAAGAATGACAATAATGAGCTTATACTAGTCAGATTGACTACTGAATGGGGAGTTTGTATTGACTATATGAAGTTGAATGATACCACTCGAAAAGACCATTTTCCTCTACCATTCATGATCAGATGTTGAAACGATTGGTAGGTCATTCTCATTATTGCTTTCTCGATGGGTATTCAGGCTACAATCAGATTCATATAGCCCCAGAAGATCAGGAGAAGATGACCTTTACTTGTCCCTACATCACGTTTGCATATAGGCGTATGCCATTTGGCTTGTGCAATGCTCCTGCCACATTTCAGCATTGTATGATGTCTATTTTCTTGGATATGGTCAAAAAATTCATTGAAGTATTCATGG
This sequence comes from Forsythia viridissima, assembly GCA_030279155.1. Lineage (NCBI taxonomy): Eukaryota > Viridiplantae > Streptophyta > Magnoliopsida > Lamiales > Oleaceae > Forsythia > Forsythia viridissima. Next base: position 26,305,801 of record CM059037.1, read on the forward strand.
ATGATTTTTTGATTTTTGGTTCATCATTCGATAAATGCCTAAAAAATTTGACCCTAGTACTTCAACGTTGTGAAAAAACAAACTTGGTGCTTAATTGGGAAAAGTGCCACTTTATGGTCCAAGAAGGGATTGTGTTAGGACACAGGATTTCAGCTAAAGCCATTGAGGTTGACAAATCAAAGATTCAAGTTATAGAAAAACTTCTTCGGCTGACAACAAATAAAGGTATTCAATCTTTTCTGGGACATGCAGGGTTCTATAGATGGTTTATAAAAGATTTTTCAAAGATCACTAAACCGTTGTGCAATTTGTTGAAAAAGAAGTTAAATTTAACTTTTCCATAGACTGCCTTAAAGCTTTTAAAACCCTTATGGAAAGCCTAATCTCATCACCAATGATTGTGGTCCATGATTGGGATCTACCATTCGATCTCATGTGCAATGCAAGTGATTTTGTCGTCACAGTAGTTTTGGGACAGCGAAGAGAAAAAGTCACAGATGTCGTATATTATGCCAACCGAACTCTCAATGATGCTCAAATAGACCACGCCACTTCAGGAAATGAACTACTACTAGTAGTATTTGCCTTTGAAAAATTTTGGTCTTACCTCATTGGATCGAAAGTGATATGCATACGGACCACACAGCATTGAAATATCTCTTTGCTAAAAAAATGTGAAACCGATGCTTATTCGATGGATATTATTTCTTCAAGAATTTGACCTAGATATTCGGGATAAAAAAGAGAGTGAGAACGTGGTAGCCAACCATTTTTCAAAAAATAGAGCAGTCAGAAGGAAATGAAGACGGTAAAATGAATGAAAAATTCCCAGACGAGCAGATTTTTGGAATAGAATGGTTATAAAAAGAAGATAGTGCAACGTGATATGCCGATTATGTGAATTACCTTGCAAGCAACATTGTGCCACTTGATTACGATCACCAACGCCGAAAAAATTTATTTTCAGAACTTAAATACTACTTTTGGGAGGATCCTATTCTCTACAGATAAGGTGTGTACCTGAAGAAGAAATGGAGACTGTCTTGGTGCAATGTCATTCATCATCATGCGGAGGCCATTTCGGTGCTATTAAGACTGAAGCCAAAGTCTTACAATATGGATTTTATAGGCCAAAATTGTTCAAGGATGTTTATAGTTTGGTAAAAAAGTGTGATAGGTGCCAAAGGACGGGAAACATATCCCGAAAGCAAGAAATGTCCATTCGAAGCATTTTAGAGGTTCAACTATTCAACTTATGGGGAATCAATTTTCTGGGACCATTTCCACCATCGTTCTCAAATTTATACATTTTAGTGGCCGTAGACTACGTCTCAAAATGGGTAGAAACTCTAGCCTTATTGACTAATGATGGCCAGGTGGTGGTGAATTTTCTCAATAAGAACATTTTCACGCGTTTTGGGACTCCTCAAGAAATCATAAGTAACGAAGGTAAACATTTTTGCAACCGATAGTTTGAAACTCTTTTGGGAAAATACGGTGTGAAGCACCGAGTGGCTACTCATTTTCATCCACAAACTAGTGGCCATGTAGAAATTTCCAACTAGGAGTTGAAAAGGATTCTGGAGCTAACCATGAGTACCTCGAGGAAAGATTGGTCAAACAAACTTGATGATACTCTTTGGGCATATCGCACTGTATTCAAAACTCAAATTGGAATGTCACTGTACTGCCTAATTTTTGGGAAGGCGTGCCATTTACTAGTCGAGTTGGAGCATCAAGCTTCTTGGGCATTGAGGAAGTTAAACTTTGATTTGAAAGTAGCCGGTGAGAAACGAAAGCTTCAATTGAACGAAATGGATGAATTTCGGTTTGAGGCATATAAAAATGTCAAATTGTACAAGGAAAAGACGAAGAAGTGGCAAGACAAGAACATTCAACAAAAGTAGTTTGAGGCGAGACAAAAGTTTTATTGTTCAACTCACACCTAAAGCTCTTTCCGGGAAAACTACGTTCAAGATAGTCTGGGCCATTCACGGTAGTGAAAGTTTATCCACACGGAGCGGTGGAAGTTTCTCATGACATGAAGGGTAGGTTTAAAGTGAATGGACAAAGGCTAAAACAATACTTGGAGTGTGATTTTTTGAAAGAAAAGTCATTCACCACTTTAAACAATCCGGAGTGATCACCACGACAAAGTCGAGATTAAGACTGTAAACAAGCGCTTAATGGGAGATAACCCATTTTTCTACCTTTTATTTCAATTTCCGTATCATTTTAGTTTTAAGATTTCAATTAACGTTTTTGCACGATTTCAATTAACGTTTCTGCATGGGCACACACTTCAATTTTTAAGTTGTGTTTAGATTTTGGAAAAAAAACCATTTCTGCAGTGTTATACTATGGGATCGCATGGTATATTACACTGCGATCGCATAGCCAAATTTAAGTGGTTTTGCGATCGCAGGACATTAATTCCTTGTAATCGCAAGGATCGTCAGAAGGTTTAAAATCGGGGAAAATAGCCAAGTTCAAAACAAAACATTAGATATTTTTAAAAAAATTCTCCTCACCCCGTAAATTTGAAACTTAAACGAGTATCAAATTCATCACATTCACGTCGAAATCATTCATCTATAGCATCAATTACACATCTTCAAAGGTATGTTTCAATCTTTATGGTGTGAAATTTTATCTCTTATTCATTTTATTTCAAATAAATTGGTTTTTGATTATCATGATGGAGAATTGGGATTAGGCTAGGCCTGAATCGAAAGATAAAGATGAAATTGATTGGGTTTATATGTTTAGGTTGAGTAAAATTTTAGGTTTGAATGGAATGCCCAAATCACTCAAAATAGGAAGAACAAATCCTTGCATACAAGGTGTGTTCGACAAAGTGCCCCAACTGAAATTTGCAAATTTTAGGGATTGTGTAACCATAGGCTAGACTCAATGACCAATACTATCGTCTAGGATCATTCATCGAATTTTGGGCATATTTTTATCACCAAAAATCCAACACTTGACCATTTAAGCACACTACGCTTTTGCTGCTTCTGTTAGCATTTTCGTCATCCCTCCGTTTGGTCCAAATGACCTCAAAATGCTATGAAATTTGAACATGTGGTAGACCAAATCATGCACTTCCATACCCTACTTTTCTGGTTAAATTTTGAAAAATATTGGGTAATTTCTCGGAATCCAAAGTAGCCAAGTCGAACACAATTTTTAGAGAAAAATTGCCAAAATTTCGGGATACTTTGGGGGTTACAAATGAAACCATTAGTGTTAATTTTTGTATCTAAGACATGACTAACTTCTTTTCAGTTACTTCATAGGTCACGACTCCGAAACGACCACCTGGAAAAAGGATAGAAAAAGGTAGTTGGAAGCACGTCAAAGAGAGCACGAGTGGAAACCACCGACTCTCCCCACTACCTATCCAAGGAGCACGAAGAATGGTTTAAAAAAATCACAAGCCATTGGAGCATTTGGAGGAGAGCGGATGTTACTGTTGGAAGATTTTCCTCATTTCGAGGCGTTCAACTTGATAGATATGTGCTAATGGTCACGAATTGCAAAGATGCCACACAAGATATACTACCAGCTTGTCCACGAGTTCTACGCAAATTTCAACCAAGAAATAGACATATAAGGGACGGAGCACTACAGACATACATGGGTGTGGGATAAATAGTTTAAGTTTACCCAGCATAACTATTTACCCGCGTGTCATTGACCATTACTACGGGATTACAATAGAAGATGTTCACCCGCTACCCACTGTCCATGATATGGGTGAAGTGTCCCAATTTGTGTATGGTTGAGATGATGCATGGCCACTACTCGAGAAGGACTTTGAGCATAGTAAGTTGATAGATTCTCTACTCATCCTGAATTTGTTTGTGAGTCAGTTAAAATTGTGTTGTTTCTATGTGTGTTGAAAAATTGTGTGTAGAACTATAGGCCAGTTAAAAGAAGCTAGGTAATGACCGAATGTTAAGAATCTAATCCCCCTGCATGAACTTATTGCATGCAAAGAACTAGGCTAACATCCTTTACATAGTTAACATGGGGATTAGATAACTAATGAGTTTGACTTACTTAGTAGAAACTTCCTGGTCGAGAGCACTAAAAAATAACAGAATCTTCATAAACCTAGTTTGTCACAATTATTAGCTTTCTCAACCAGTTTCGAGCAAGAAAACAATGAGTAAAGCATAACCTTAGACCCAAAATCTTAAGATTTGAAAAAAACATCAATTTGGGAGAAAGTGTACCTTACGAGAGGGAAATGAGAATTTGACCAAATGGTTGGACAATGACCACCATAGAAATTAAGTATATAGGATTAACTGCTCACACACACATATCAAGTATGGTTTAAGTATAATAACATTTGCAATAGTAATATATGGACACTTGTCATGAGTTATAAGCCAAAAAAAAAAGCTGAAGCAAGAATGGCAAGCTATTTATGCTGTGAAATTTGTTACTGTTTATTTCGTTCTGTGCATGATTGTCAGTAGTTAGTATATTTGAGGACGAATAAAATTTCAAGTTTGGAGGTGTTTGATAATTACAATTTTGTACTGATCGGGGCCACAAAAAGGGACAATTATGAGTACTCTTGCATGTTTCAAGCATAATGGCATTTTTTTTATCATTATAGGAAAATAACCAAACTCAAGTGTCGATCAAACGAAAAGAAAGCAAACAGAAGAAAAATAGACTCAATTGAACATATAAAGAGAATTGAGGGGCTTGCCATGTAAATACAAAAGAGAAAAATTCAAGAACTGGAAGGAATTTTATTTGCAGAACCTTATTTAACAATACCATGTGATCGCAATGTATTAAACCATGCGATTGCATGGCTTTTTCGTGCAGTGTTTTAATTGTTTCTTGATGGAAACAGGACTCTGTTCAGTCTAGGATAAAACAACAACTTAAAAGACGTTTTGGAGAGTTTGGTGAATGATATAAAAGGCAGAGAACAAAGAAATCATGAGAGGAAAATTTTGGAGAGAAAAATACATAAAAAGAATTGAAGATCAAGGAACGAATTGAAGATTATTTGGCCGAAATCACGGGTTGTATTTTTTTTTCCTTCTTTTTCCTCTGGAACATGATTAATTCAACTCTTGTAATATTTTACGAAATCATGTCCGGCTAAATTACTTATTGCTAGGATGAACGATGAAACCTCATATTTTTAATTAATTAGAAGTTTTTCCGTTTTAGTAATTAATTACTTATGGGTTGATTATTCTTTATTCTTTTTTCTACATTTTAATGCTTGATCACTATTGTAATATTTTGTGATCTTTGTTAAAGTCGAGAGATTCAATCTGGATAAGCACATGGTATTGAATAACATATGGTCCAATAATAGATAGAAATTACTATAATGCCTTATAAAATTGGGTTAGGGTGTCTTGTGATTTAAATGCATATTTTATGTTCGAAATTTAATTAGAGATAATTAGATTTGCATATCGATATAGAATTAATTGACCATTAAGAAAGGCTTTCGATTATTATAGGATCACCGATTTTCAATCTAGGGTAATTATAAGCTAAAGCAATTAACGGATAATGGATTAAGGAACGTGTAGGTGGATTTGCGAATACTTGTGCTAGTAAAACTCGAATTTGTTCTTAAAAATTACTTTTGATTGCGTGATAATTTAGATTTAATTAAACTCAAGTAGAATAACTTTAGAATTGAATTTATAAACGAATCTGTGTTCTTAACTTGTTAAAACTCGAAGTATACATTAATAGCTAGTCCTCGTGGGTTCAATTCTCTTCACATCACTTTATTACTTATAACCGATCCGTCCACTTGCGGGATTAAAATCTACAACAATACCTTTCACTTTCTCTACATTCTTTTGGATATTATTTTCCTCAAAATTATCGACATCCATGTTGGAAAATGGGTCATGGGTTGCCAATGTAGACTTACCCGACTTGCAAGAATGGTGTGGATTGAATAGTTTGAAGTTGGAATTCAAACTTATAACTTCCCTTAACCAACCTCAACTCCCTATAACCCTATTAACATGTCTTTTACAAATGATAAGGGGAGTGGTTAAAATGGTTAAAATTCGTATGCTAAAATACACCATAATTGGGAATGGTCTATAACCATAATTTTGGCAAGGAAACTCACAAAACTTGGCACTTATACTGTGGGCAATAAACTCTTTTCATTTGTGATCGAGTTTTGACCAAATGAGTGTTTATCATCAATTAAAATAGAAGACAAGTAATTCAACCGCCGATTTTGGGATTTCGAGTAAGTTTCACCACATTTGTCTCATAATAAGAATGCTATAGAAAATTATATTGTTACCAGAGCATTAATAGGTTGTTTCCTTGCAAGTTAATGCATTGAAAATGACTTGGTATACTACATATATGAAAAAAAATAAGCATTTATGCTATTTGTTAAATCTTGAATAGACTTTAATGGCACATTATGAAATGCGCAATATAAATTCGTGAAATTTATACCATATGTTCATTTCATGATGTAGATCATATATGGAAATTTTCACTATTTTTGGTTACGTATTTCAAGAGAAAATCAAAACCCTAGTTGAACTACCTAAAAGTCCATAACATGGTGATGTGTTGGTGAATGGCAGGCCTTGTAGTTTCTTTCCTTCCTCTCGTGGGCTTAGACAGGGGGATCCCATATCTCCTTCGTTGTTTATCATTGCAGTAGATTACTTCTCTAGGGGTCTCACTCAAGTTTTCCAGCAGTATCCATCGATGGCGTATATTCATAGAGGTGACACTCTTGTCTCACATCTTTGTTTTGCTGATGATATGATCATATTTGCCAATGGCCAAAGACAGTCAGTAAAGAGAGTACTTCATTGTTTGGAGCACTATGAGAAGGTCTCTGGCCAGTTGGTGAATAGAGACAAGAGTGGTCTTATTGTGCCTAAGAGGGCACCTCCTTCTAGGATTCAGATACTTGAGCACATTATTGGCTTTCGACGTCAGCAGCAGCCTATCACATACTTGGGCATACCCTTGTTTAAGGGGGCCCGAAAGACCTTCTTATATGATGATCTATTTCAGAAGGTCAAGAGCAAGATCTCTGGATGGGCCTTTAGGCTGCTATCTCCTGGTGGCAGGATTACTTTACTGAGGTCTGTCCTTTCTTCCTTGCCTCTCTATCTTCTTCAGATTATGCAGCCTCCCAAGACAGTGCTGAAGAAGTTAGAGAGTACATTTGCTAGATTTTTGTGGAATTCTAAGGATCAGGCTCACCGTATGCATTGGAAGAGATGGAAGGATATTTGCCTTCTTACTAATGAGGGTGGTTTGGGCTTCAGAAGATTAGAGGACGTGGTCCATGCTTTCTCTTTGAAGCTCTGGTGGTTATTCAGATCACAGCAGTCGCTCTGGGCTCAGTTTTTACTGGGCAAGTATTGCAGGGGCGCCCACCCCCTTCTGGCACCCATACCACATTCTGCTTCTATGGTTTGGAGGAGGCTAAAGAGGGTGGGACTCACAGCAGAGCCCCACATCGCGTGGCAGTTGGGTCAGGGGCGTATATTCTTTTGGCACGACTGTTGGATGGGTGACATGACTTTAGCTCAAATGTTTCCTCATAGGGAGCATACTTCCGTCCAGGTAGTTGAGTTTTTTGATGATATTGGATGGGATGTCGATAGACTCTTGTTGGTCCTTCCACATGATATAGCAATCCAGGTTGGAAGTCTACCGCTTTGTCCCGATGTTCTTGATAGACCTATGTGGAAAGACACCCCAGATGGTAGGTTTTCTACCAAGTCAGCATGGCAGCTTGTTCACACTGGAGTACTCTTTAGGCCTTTTGTCGCATGATTTGGAACCCGATCATCTCGCAGACTATCTCTTTCTTTTGTTGACGATTGTGGCAGAGTTTAGTACCAGTGGATGTGATTATTCAGAAGAGGATCCGGGCCCACATGGCATCAAGGTGTCAGTGCTGTTCAGAGATTGAGACCATCCAGCATGTCTTTATTGATAGCCCTGTAGCTCACCAGGTATGGCAGCACTTCTTAGCTATTTTTGGCATTTCCTTTAGGGCTGGAGAGATGCTACAGCATAGATTTCAGACTTGGAGATTCTCAAGCCAGTTTGTCAAGAGTGGCCATATTCGCACTATCATCCCTTTGCTGGTCTTTTGGTACATTTGGACAGTTAGGATTGATGCGAAGCATCGTAGGATTGGCATGGAGCCCAGTCGTATCATCTGGCGGGTCTATCACACTATTTCTTTACTGTAGATGGGAAGACTCTTTCGATTTGTGCATTGGCGTGGGGACCTTGATCTTGCCCCACATTTTGGTATTACTCTTACTTCTCCTACCTCCAGCCCCTCTACTTTGGTTTATTGGCGTGCTCCGTTGGCTGGATCTACCAAGATCAATACTGATGGATGCGTCAGGGATGGATTTGCGAGTGGTGGGGGTGTTATCAGAGATCACACTGGGCGTTGTATCAGGGCCTTCTCTACTGGCTACGGAGACATACTTATTTTAGAGGCAGAGTTGAGAGCCATTTTACAGGGCATTGAGCTTACCTGACGGATGGGTCTTGAGGACTTATGGATTGAGACTAACTCTACACTTACTGTTCATTGCATTTCACGTGGTGGGGTTTCGTGGGTGATTCAGTCAATACTCAGACACATCCGACATCTTCTATCATTCTATCGAGACAGAGTTTCCCATATTTTTCGAGAGGAAAACCAGGTCGCTAACTCTTTAGCTTCTGAGGGCTGGGACCAACGACATTATCAAGAGTATGGATCTTCAGACTTGCCTCGTCGTTCGCGTGGACTACTTCAGACTGATAGATATGGCCTTCCATCAGTTAGAGGTCTTTAGTTTTTTGTTAGTTTGTTTTTCATTTGCTTTTGCTTTTGCTTTTCAGAATTATGTACCGGAGGCAGTATCTCTTTATTTCCTGTAGTTTGAGAAATTTTTTTCATTCGTTGTATGCTTAGAGGTCAGGTTCATATCCCCCTCCTGTGTACTACCCTTTTTATATAAATACAGTGGTAGGGGCATCCAAACCCCCCACCAGCCTGTCCTGGTAGAGGCCTAAAAACCATACTGGGACTGTGCTGGTGCTTCGAATAAAAAAAACATGGTGATGTGTTTGAGTCTCATGAGACTATTATGCCTTCAGCGGTATCTTTCTTCTAGAAGCTTTTGTCGGCTTCTCCTCAGCCTGTCGACCCTAATTGACCTGGTATTATACCTAGATTGGTGTCCGATGAGGATAATTTGCAGCTTAATCGGACTCCTACTTTGACTGAGGTGCGATAGACTATTTTCAGTATTGATCTCGATAGTGTCACTGGGCTAGATGGGTTTTCATCTTACTTTTTCAAGTCTGTTTGGACATAGTATGAGAGGATGTGTTTCAGGTAGTTTTGGACTTCTTTGTTGGAGGGCATCTACCTAGGGATTTTATAGCTACTTCTATTGTCTTGCTTCCAAAGCAGGACAATGCCTGTAGGTGATTAAAGTTTTGTCTTATCAGCTTATGTACATTGTTTAATAAGTTGATTAAGAAGATGATGAATTTGCGACTTAGTACTTTACTACCTCAGATCATTTCAACTTCTCAGAGCGGATTCATCTTGGGACTACTCATTGGGAATAATGTCCTCCTTGCACAGGAGTTACTACATACATATGATATGAGAGTGGGAATGGGTAATATTATCCTCAAGCTTGATATGGCTAAATATGACCGCATGGATTGGGACTTCGTGATATCTATTATGGAGGGTTTTGAGTTCGATACTCTTTGGATTGATCGAATACGGAGATGTATTTCAGAGTGTCAATTCTCATTCATGCTTAATGGCAGGCCGTGTGGTTTTTTCTCATCATCTCGGGGCTCAGACAGGGTGATCCCATATCTCCATCGCTGTTTATTATTGTTGTAGATTATTTTTCACGACTACTCACTTTGCAGTATCAGCATATTCCTTCGATGGCATACAGACATGGGGGCGATGCTCTTATCTCTCATTTGTCCTTTGCAGATGATATAATTATTTTTGCCAATGGCCAGAAGTAGACTATTAGACGAGTATTACAATGTATTCAGCACTATGAGGGGGCTTCTAGGTAGTTGGTGAACAAAGATAAGAGCAAGATTATCTTACCTAGGAGATTTTCTACTACTCAGATACACAGGCTGATAGGGTTTCATCATCAGCAGACCTTCACTTATCTTAGTGTTCTTTTATTTAAAGGAGCCAGGAAGATCTTCTTGTATAATGACTTAGTCCAGAAAGTTTAGAGTAGGATTTCTGGTTGGGCCTCGAGACTCCTATCATTTGGGAGATGGATTACTTTGATACGATCAGTACTATCCTCTAATCCTCTCTATCTCTTTCAAATTATGAAGCCTCTCAAGGCTGTCTTGAAGAAGTTAGAAGGCGTATTTGATAGGTTCCTTTGGGACTCCAGAGACCATGCATACAGATTACATTTGAGGAGATGGAATGACCTTTGTATTCCTATTGAGGAGGGTGGACTGGACTTTAGGAGACTGCAGGATCTTGTTGATACATTCTTCCTAAAGCTCTGGTCGTTATCTAGATCTCAGCAGTCATTATGGGCTCAGTTTTTACTAAGTAAGTATTGCTAGGGTACCCATCTATTGCTGGCTACTATTCCTTACTATGCTTCAGCTGTATGGAAGAGGCTGAAGCACATAGGCCCACAGGTAGAGACACACATTGCTTGGCAGTTAGGGCATGGGCAAATATTCTTTGGGCATGACTGCTAGATGGGCGAGTCTACATTAGCTGATCAGCACCCACACTTGACACATTCTTTTATCCAGGTTAGAGACTTATTTGATGATACTGGATGGAACATTAATAGACTTCTTCAGCAATTATCATTTATTATTGTTGAGTAGATAGGAAGCATACATATCACTATTGAGGTGCACGATCAGATTATGTTGAAGGATACTTCATATGGTAGATTTGCTACCAAGTCTGCATGGCAGATAATTCGCACGGGGCATACTTTTTAGGCTGTATACAGCATGATTTGGAGTTCTATTATCCTGACGATTGTATTTTTCTTCTGTTGGAGACTATGGAAGGGTCTTGTCCCAGTTGATGTTGTGATTCAGAGGCAGATTGGGAGTCACATGGCTTCTCGTTGTCAATGTTGCTCGGCTGTTGAGACTATTCAGCATTTATTTATTGACAGCTATATTACTGACCAGGTTTGGCACCACTTTTCGAATATTTTTCATATAACCCTTCGGTCGATGGAGGGTTTTCAGTATCGCTTTCAGTCTTGGTATTTCCTGGGCCAGTTTATTAAACAGGGTCATATTCACACAATCGTTCCTCTTTTAATTCTCTAGTTTATTTAGACTGCGAGGAATGATGCGAAGTATTAGGATATCTCTATGAAACCGAGATGGATCATCTGAAGAATATACCATACTATTTCCCTACTACAGATAGGCCGTTTATTTCACGTTATTCATTGGCGAGGGTGATAAGTGTAATTTATACACTTATATAGATTCCTTAATGAAGATTTTTTGTATAATTCTGAGTATTTTAGAGTCGATATCTATTGAGTTTTTGTTCATTTTTGTGATTGTAGGACAAAATTCTCGAACTCAAGTCACATTGGTGAAATCGGCGAATAATGAGAAGAAATTGAGTTTTTGAAGTGAATATCAAGAGCCAAACATTAGAGGATGATAAATAAGATAAAAATCAATAGATTTAAGGAGTGTTGGAGTGACAATGAAGAGTTGAAGTGAAGGATCAAACACCCGAAAGCCGAATAAGCAAATTGAGAAACTACAACCGAAATATGTGGAGAAATTAGAGCACAACCTTTGGTAAAATAATATCCATAACGTGAATGATATACCATTGGAAATATAATTGAATTACGGTTCCAACGCTTTTTATGGATTGCAATTTGGAGTTTTCTACAAGAAGTTATGGCCGTTTGAAAATCAGTCACCGTCGAGACAGAACTCTGTCTGCTCGAGCGGCCCATCAGCAAAAGAAACGCCGTTTCTGTCCGCTTGAGTGAATGGTGCCCTGGCCAAACCCTTATTTGAGTTAAAATCCTATTTTTGGCATGTTTTTGGAGATTTAAGGCACGAGATTCAACCTTAATTGGACCCATATAAATAGGAGAACGCTATAACGATTGGGGAGTCGAATTTTGGAGAGAACAAAAAGGCAAAACACAAGATCTTTATAAGAATATCTTCATCCGGGCAAGATTATTGAGATTTCAAGCAAGAGAAAGTTGGGATTCTTGGGTAATCCATTGAAGACATTCAAGAGGGCCAATTTCATCTTCAAAGTTCTTCTTGCAATTAAATATTCTGGGTGATGCATTCTCCATTTATTATGTATTTTTGTAAATCAAACATGATGGGCTAAACTCTTTATGCTAAGGATGATGATGTAAACCATATGTTGAAGTTTTAATTCAAGAATTCCCATTTTTAATCTTAATTTGTGTTTGTTTGATTTATGCCATGGTTTTAATATCCGTTTGAATGATTGATCAACATTTGAACATGTTTGTGATTTATTTTCGTTTTTGAAAGGTTCAAAATAGATTAGCTCATTATGGTTTTAAATACTAAGTGCTATAGAGATTAGGAATAATTTTCTATGCTTGGTGCAATCAAATTTGATAATCTTGATATTGAAAGTGTTTTTGTATATTCGTATTCAAAATAGGAATATTTTGGAACTTATATGAAAATATGTTTAATTCTACTCGAAAGAGATTATTAGATAACTTAGAATTATCGACTGTCAATTTGAACATAAATTGGATTAGAACGTGGGATTGTGAGGATTAAGATAGATATTAATGGTGGAGTCGGATTCCTAGCATAACTCATTTACTTGATTTTTCTCCAAAAACTATATTTGCACTTCATTAAATTGTAGTTATAGTTTAGAGAATTTCATACTTTTCTTCATCCAATATTTATTGTGTGTATTCGATTTAAGATGAAATTGGTGAAAATTAAGCTATAGTCTAATCCTCGTAGGAACGATACTCTTTTACTCACTTTTACTATTACATGTCAACGAACCCGTATGCTTGCGGGATTTCACCGACCAAGGGGATATGAATATTGCTCATCTTTTTGATATCTCTCTTACTACCATCTTCCCCCCCCCCCCCTGTTTTAGTTTATTGGCGTACTTCACCAATGGGATCTTACAAAGTTAACACTGATGATGCGTCAAAGATAGATTTGCGAGTAGATGGAGGATTATTAGGGATTCATCAGGTCAGTGTGTTCACGCTTTCTTCTCTTCATATTGCGAGTGCCCTATTATGGAGGCCAAGCTCAAGGATATTCTTGATGGTATCATTCTTTCTCAGAGGATTGTACTCTCACTTTGGCCATTCACTGCATCACCAGAGGTGAAGGACCTTGATTGTTTTATTACTTTATTATTTATTCATTTATTTGTTCGCTTTAGCTCTTATGATTGGAGGTCAGGTTTGTGTCCCACTCTCATGTATTTTTTATGAGTTTTTTTTTTATTTTTTGGGTATCCGAACTCTCCTATCCTTTCCTGGTGGAGGCCTGACAACCACACTAGGGATGTAATGATGTGTTAACTAAAAAAAACATGGTCATTTTATGTACGTTTCTTTTCGTGGCGTGAAATTAATATGTTTAGAAAGGTCTTTCCATGATCTTTCCAATGGTATAAAAAAACTCTTAATTTGCAATTAAAACAAATGAGTTATGAGCATTTGAATTTAAGGTCGAATATAAAAAAAAAATCTAAAAATTTGAGGAATAAGATGAACAGTAACTCGTAACTCTTTGTCCGTTATGTTGTTATCCCAAATGTTGCCCTAAGTATGATATTTGTGAAATCTGGCCACGTAAATGAGCTTAGGACTTTAAAATTAGAAAAACAGAATCAAAATCTACGCCAGAAATTGCCTAGAAGGTGGCATGTGGGGTGCACATGCCACGTGTTGATTAGAGTGGGCGTCGTCCAGTCAATTATTTTTAAAAAGGGGGCAGATTTATGTTTAAAACCAATTTTGAAAATCTTACATTAAATCTAAAATATTTTCTTGAGGATTGTGTGACCTAATGGAAGTTTTTCAAGATGCTCCTATATATATATATATATATATATATATAGAGAGAGAGAGAGAGAGAGAGAATTATTATTTTAGAATCAAAATCCTTCTGATTTTAAATAGTATAATATAAGTGTGTTCTTGTGTAGTGTGGGTCTTAATTTGGTTATGTGATCTATTAGACATGTTCCCGTCTTCTCGTGGTTAATCAGATATGACTCAATTTACCCACAGTTTTAGCATCCTTGGAAGGATGGCTAAAAGAGTACAGACTAAAGTACGTGTTGAGAAGCTACATGCTTATCGAAATTATGAAATGGATTCACAACATAACTTGGTATAACAAATAAAGCATTTCAAAGCAATGCGTCTAGAAGTAGTGCATTTGGGACAATACACGCGGAGAAAATGTATCATCTAATGAGGACTCTTCTGAGTTATTATAACCACGTTGCAACTAAGATTTTGGACAAGTCACCTAATCTTGCTTACAGCTATTTGATTAGAATTTTTTAGAAAATGGAAGAAAAATAGGGTATTGAGTAATTCCAACTATCCATGCCAAAATTAGTTATAGTAGTGACTTAATCAGTTGTTGATCCGTGTTTGTAAATTCTTTTCCTATGCCTAATGGTATATTTAGAAGATTTGGAGGTAACCGCGTGTATATATATGACATTTATTCCAATTAATATATATTTTATGTTTATTGCATGTGTTCAAAATTTCTTATTTACATATAAATGTTTAATTGATTTATTCACTAAGAGTTCTAAGGTTGGATGAGTTTATGTAATTCTCACCTAGAATTTATTGTTTTGCGCTATGCGATTAATTTTGTGCTAATGAGACATAATGATAATGAATGATGATTGGAAACTTAGTGAACTTTCGACTCTATGCCTAGTGTTTAATTATCATAAAATTTAATTTGCATAAGTGAAAAATGACATGTGTGCATAAATGTACATTTATATGATTGTCTTTAAATTTTGACAGGCCATGGCATCCAAGAACATCATTGCTGACCTAAATAAGGGTGACAAACTGAATGACAATAACTATAACACTTGTCGCCATAAAATTTGGTATGTGCTAGAGGAACAGGTTTGCCTTGAGGCATTAACCACATGATGAAAGACCCAGGTGTGGGTCAGACTACTCACTAGAAAAGAGATCATGAAACTTACCAAGCATGGAAAAAGAAAGATTCTACTACACGTGAGATTTTGGTAAGTTCTGTGGTGGATGATCTCATTCACGAATGTGAACAATTCCCGACTGTTCATGAAATCTGGGTGTATTTGAGAGAGAAATATGGTGGTACTAGTGTGACTAGGCTCAGACAGGTGACTATTAAGTTTGACAATTATAAGAAATCTCCTTATCACAATATCACACAACATGTGAGGACTATATCTAGCATGATCAAGAAGTTGAAGTCAGATGGTAATATACTCACTCATAAGTAGCAAGTTTTCCAACGCTCAATGGAAAGTACGTAAGCCAATGGTGCATGTAATAGGTCATGGTCGTTACAAAAATATTCGCATTTTTTTGTAATGACCACGAACTTTTTTCTACAAACCTTTCGCTCAGGGCATATTTCGTACCCCATTAGCATATGTAGTGTCCACTGAAGGTTGTGCTCCAAATTGGATTTCTTTCGCTTCTCCAATGATTTAAACCCTTGATCTCTCTCCTTAGGAAGTACTTATGATGAATGTTGGTACCAAATGATACCAGCATTCAATATAAGTTCCTCTTAAAGGGGGAGTTCAAGGGTTTGAATAGTTTGGAATACGAAAGAAATCCAGTTTGGAGTCCAACCACTAGTGGACAATATGTAAGCTCACAGTGCACGGAATAGCCCCTAGACGAAAGGCTTGTAGGAAAAAGTATGTGGTCATTACAACTTATCATGTATTGTGCTTAACTCTATGCATGGAAAGCTACCATTAAAATGAGTTGTTTCCAAATGAACAATTTATGAATATTGATATTGTACCCTGATTTGTTGACATATATAATTATCTTGTTACATGTCAACTTCTAAGGCATTGGACTAAACAAGATAGAACTGAACTAAGTTCTTAGTTGTGGTGAAGAACGTCTTCTAGAATGATCCTTATTTGTTTAAGTACCGTGCTGATCAAATTGTAAGGAGATGTGTCTCATAAAGTGAATTCCAAAGTGTGATCGCTTTTTTCCATAACCAAGCTTGTGGAGGCCATTTTGGTGCTAAAAAAACTGCTGCCAAATTTTACAATGTGGTTTATATTGGCCTACTCTTTGTTTGTGAAACTTATGTTTTATGTTCTTCATGTGACATGTGTCAACGCATGGGAAATGTATCGAAAAGAAACATGATGCTGCTCAACCATATTCTCGTAGTTGAGATCTTTGGTGTATAGGGAATCGATTTCATAAGACCTTTTTCCTCATCATTTGGCTATCATTACATATTTTTGGCATTGATTATGTTTCCAAGTGGGTTGAGGCAACTCCATGTAGGACTAATAATCACAAAAAGTGTGGTGGCATTTTTGAAGAGCAATATTCTATTTTTGTTTTGGCACTCCACAGGCTATAATCAGTGACGATGGCTCTCATTTCTACAATAAGCCTTTTCAAACTCTGTTAGCAAAGTATTCCATCACACACAAAGATGCAACCCCATATCACCCACAAACTAGAAGTCAGGTAGAGATTTCAAATCGAGAGATAAATAGATCTTGGTAAAGACAGATCGACTTGATACAAATAATTGATCTGTATGACTTACTGATGTATTGTGGGCATATAGAACATCTTTCAAAACGCCTATTGGAATTTCTTCTTATAGACTGGTGTACGGGAAAGCTTGTTACCTACCAGTTGAGCTGGAGCATCGGACTTATAGGGCCATTAAGAAATTCAATTTTGTTATGCATGAAGCTGGGTCAAAGAGAAAATTGCGGATGACAGAACTTGAAGAGATTCGGAATGACGCTTATGATAATGGAAAGATCTAAAAGCTAAGAATAAAAGTATTTGATGACAAGCACATAGTAAGAAAATCATTCTCTCGAGGTTAGAAAGTACTTTTTACAATTCTTATTTGCATTTGTTACCATGTAAGTTACATTCTAGACGGTCACGACTTCTTTTGTTCGTATAGTCTATCTCCATGGAGTGATTGAGGTTGAAAACTCCAAAACTAGTGACATTTTTAAAGTTAATGGCCAAAGATTAAAACCATATTTGGAGTTTAGATCTCAAGATGGGAGAATAAATTGATCTGGGTGATCCTATGCATCCAGGTTGAGGTATGTAAGAAAAAAATGGAAAAGGAAAATGAAAAAGAAAAAAAATCTAAAATAAAATAAACAAAAAAAATTTGTGTAACACCATGTTTGTCATTTTTGCATTTTAAAGTCAGTAACAAGTGTGAAAAGAGAAGTTTGACGAGTGAAATTGATTTAACCATTAAAGAGACTTTTTTTGCTCAATTTTTATGTTCACTATGGTCAATTTTCTTTTTTTTTTCGGTATGACTACACTTGAAAAATTGTACGATTGGTTTCGTTGGATGACTGGTCTACTCTCTAGAAAGTGATAGTTAGGCAATCTTTGATGCCTTTGAGCCTTTCTAATCAACCAAATGAACATTCAGTTTGAAGCCTTATGCATAATAAACAAAAAAAAAATGTTAAAAATTCTTGAATTTTTTTTGTTAGCCAACTATCTCCACCCTAAGCCAATCAACGTTCATAATTTAATATATATATATATATATCATGTCCCTTTTATGATTGATAACTTAGGGAGAAATCTATATCAAATGGGTGGAGCCCAAAAAAAAACTAAAGAAAAAAAAAGATGAGAAGATGGGGGGAAGGGTATAAATACGAGAGATCAAACTCAAAAAGTATCTCTTGTGAAAAATATGGAGATAAAAAAAAAAAAAAGAGCTGAAAAGTGTGCAATCGCTACATATGGTGCACCGACAAAAAAAAGAGTTGTATGGAAACAGTTTGAGGTGATAATAAAAAAGAAAATAAAATAAAATGCACAACATCACTGATCCTAAAATTTCTACAATTCTCATTCATACTTTGTTTATCCACATACCTAGTTCTTTTATTAGCCATGCCCCGAGCCTACATTACAACCAAATAAAAGTCCCTCTTGATTTTAAAGAGAAATGTTTGAAGTCGATGCTAGCACTATGAGGTAAGTGATATTTGGGAGTGAAAAATGGCTTTACTTGTCTACCAATATCTAGGAGATTGTTCACTTTTAAATCTTGGGGCCATCTTTTACGAGTATAGCTTGGAGGTAAGTGTGGGATGCCATTGTTAAACAGTATCGCTCACTTTATCATTTTTTTTTCTAACCAACACACAAATTTGGGTTCATTTTCTTCTAAGAGTAATCTTTCTACATACATATTGTGATTTTTGAAGATTGACAAGGTATTCTTGAAAATTGTTTGGTTACTGTAGCTTTTGATAGCTAATATGAATGGACAAGTCTACTAAATGATATGTGTGAATTGATGGGTGTGTGAGTCATATTTCTCCAAGCCTTTGATAATGCTTGTACTTTTATCTATTCGTTGTTATTAGTTTGTTGATGAAGTGAATGCAGAGTGCCTTAATAAAAAAAAAAGAATAGTATTCTTTATCTCTATTTTTGCTCGAGGACTAGCAAAATCTTGGTTTGAAGGTGTTTGATGAGCTCAATTTCAGCATACATTTTACCTACTCATCTTATTTTTTTAGTAATTTATTCATTAATAAAAGTACTAATTAATGTCTTATTTAGATTAGGATCAATTGTGAACGATATGGATATTCGGGGACCATGGTGCAATTTTTTGGAAGCGCATGATTAATTTTGAATCTTTGTAGCACAAAGAACTAAATCTGTATGAAAAACTTGAACTAGGGACCAAATAGAGTAATACTAAAACCTTGGGGATGAACCATGTAAATTCGAGAAACCTGGAAACTGAATTTTTGTTTGCCACAGTTCAGCGCTAGTTTGTGAACTGCGGCCACTCCCAAACCTCATATTTGCCACAGTTTGCAAACTACGACTCGTCCACGGTATTTTATGATTTTTTTTGTCTTGAAAGTCAACGGTACTTGCGTCTTTTCCTATACATGATTTTCAAGATGGATTAAACACTATATAAATACCTAATCTAGGTCGAATTTGGGGTGGGGGGAGGGGGGGGGACGACATCTAAGAAACAAAAAGAAGAATCATGTGCGGAACAAGAATTTTTCAATATTTCTTCTCCTTCAATCCATTCCGGGTTGTATCAAATCTTTTGTCATTAATTTAGTTATATTCTTCTAATTTTCTTGAGCCAAGGTGGACGATGAAACTTTGTTTAAACGAATTGATTATCTTGTTATCATTTTAATTATGTTTTCGAGCTTAGACTTTCATGATTCGTTCTTGTTGAATTAATTAAATTATTATTCTTTCATCATAAATAACACGTATTTTTTATAGTTAGAGATTGGTTTGATAATTCGTGTTTGGTGCTTGAACGTAATTTATTGATTTCTTTTGATCTTCTGTTATCTTGTTAACGATTTGGGATACATTGAATGCGTAGGATGCGGAAATTTGATTCTTTGTTTTCTTTGAATTGGATTTGATATGTGAAATGCTTAAGTATGGTGTGTTTGATTTTGATTAAAATCAGATTTTTTGTAAAAGTTTATAAAAGTTAATGAAATGTGTAGTTGAAAAGTTGTGGATCTCATGAAATGTAACTTTGACTTCAGTTTTTTTAGCAAAATCAAAATCAAAATAAAACACACATTTAAGAACGAAGCAAAGAGGAACCAATGTTAGATTCTTTTTTTCTTTTGGACTTAATTGATAAACCTTTTAAGACAACAATAGATTGATTTCGAGTTGTCGTTCAATTTTGGAAATTGATCCATAATTAGATAATCACTAAGTTAAACAACGGTGGATTCCAAAACCTTGGTAATTAAAACCACTTGAATCTTCAACTTAACTTTCTAGCATTAGTTTAATTAGTTTCTAGTTTAAATTCTTTCAAACAAACTCCTTTTGACTCAACTAGCCTAGAATAACAATTAATTCAAATTAAATTAGACATTCCTCGTTGCAGTCCACATGAGATCAACCTCGTTGCTACCTTTCTATATTACAATAGATTCGTGCGTTTGCGAGTTATTTAAAATTTGACATGTATGAAGTTCGTATAAATCTATTAAGTATGAATTGTCTAGTTTTTAAAAACTTGAAAATTGTCTAGTTGTAGGAATTATTAAGTAATTATAGTATTTATGATTTTAGTTGTTTGGTATTCATTATTTAATTTATTTAATGGTTTAGAATAATTATATTAATTTAATATTGAAAATAAGAAAAAGAAAAAGCATTTTTACGCTTAGGCTCGTAAGACTTGAGACTTGACATTGTCGTCTTACCACGCCTTACGACTTTTAGAATATTGGTTATAAGTTACAAAATCGAAACTCAAATTAATGTGTAGTTAATTATATCAAAGATTATGAAACATCAAATGGTAATTAAATTTCAAAAAGTAAATAAAAATTAATTCTGAAATTACCTCTGATTTTCTTCTGCAGCTAGTGTTCGAATTTTGTAACAAAAATTGAATAACCAGGAATTATTCGATTTGAAATTGAAGAACTAGCTTCATGTGCAACCAACAATGTTGAGGATTTTTTTAAAACTAAACTTATTATTGTTGATGTCTTAATTGGCAATTACTCTCCAAATTTTGAAAATCGAGTTCCCATTTGAAATCGCAGTATAATCAGGCAAAATTTTGGAAGAATACTTAATATACATAATGTATATTAAGTTTTTGAAATTTTGAAATATGTTGCAAAACTATAGATAATAATGAATGATTATTTAGTCTTATCAGGATACCTATCCAATAGTCTTAGTTACTAGAAGTCTGTATCTTGATCAGATTGCAACTCTCATTGGAACTATATATATATATATAACTTGCGCAGCTGTGCCAGTGACCAAATATTGATATCTCAACGCTCTATGGTCCGATCGTGGTGAAATTTGGAAATACAATTTACAACTCATTGTTCTTCAAATCCAATAGTTCAGATCAAGATCAACACTTCATTCGTGAGACATTTCTATGTGAACAATAGTGAATCAATAAGATTTTATTGTATAAACCTTAAATTGATACCAATAGATTATTATATGTTCTCAAAGAACGTAATTTTTAAGATTTAATATTAAGTTATTGCTCTCGAAAAGCATAATTTTATAAATATAATATCTTATAAGAATAATATGATATTGCTCATAAAGAACAAATTTCTATATAGTTCAATATTTTAAAATAATAATTTAGTATTGTTCCAGAAGAAGCACAACGTTATATTCATATTCAAACAAAATATTACTTCCTTTTGAAGAACATGACTTTACAATTTCAAAATTCGAGAAGAATATTGAGTTATTGTTCTTGAAAAAATTTTAGTCTAAATAATATTTTACAGTGCTCTCAAAGAAGCACATGTCTCAAAGAATATCGTATAACCTAATTAAATGATGAAAAACAACTGTGACATATATACGTAATTTATGAACTAATGCTCCT
Organism: Forsythia viridissima; assembly: GCA_030279155.1. Classification (NCBI taxonomy): domain Eukaryota; kingdom Viridiplantae; phylum Streptophyta; class Magnoliopsida; order Lamiales; family Oleaceae; genus Forsythia; species Forsythia viridissima. The sequence goes on from CM059037.1 coordinate 26,327,557, forward strand.
TAAAGGAAAAACATATAACGCATGTCATGTTGACATTGATTACTGTGATTCCTTAATCGGTGACATATATACGTAATTTATTTTTAATGCTTAGTATTTCGTTGGTCTTCTTTAAAAAGCACAACCCAAATATATAAATATTCTAGAAAAATATTGTGTTGTTGCTCCTGAAGAAGCACAACTTAATTAAATGAATTTACTATGATTGTTCTTGAAGAATCATATATTTTTACATATCAATATTCTATAAAAAATATTATGTTGTTGTTTTTTAAGAAGCACAACTTTACAATTTTAGAATACTAGTGTATTGATATTCTAAAAAAAGTACAACTTCAACGTTTCAATATTTCAGATATGATAATTCTCAGAAACTACCATATCACCTAATCTTATAAAAAGATTGTATGATTTATACAGTAATTTTATGGTATTTAGTTCAATTCATCATTCTTGTCAAACAAGGAAATTTATTCTCATGGTACACCAAACAAGCATCTAGTAGATTTATCTATTAGATACAAATAATATCTAAATGGTCAACATGCATGGAAGGTGGAGGGGCCAATATATCACCCTAAATAATTTCAAGAAATTAGGGAATTCAATCCTGATTTTAGCTAGTCGACGTTTTTTGGTTTATCTACCATGAGAACAAGCAGCGCATGAGGAATCACAGGATAAAGTTTTTGCCAATCAAGATTTTTAACGAAGCAAATTATTATGTAAATAATCATTCAATGGGGGGGGGTGTTGTAAAATTATAGATAATGAAGAATGATTATTTAGTGTTATCAAGATACCAATCAAATAGTCATAGTTACTTTAGAAGTTTGTATCTTGATTAGATTGTAACTCTTATTGGAACCGTATATTTATGGGCCCATCGTTATGATGGAATACATGCTTGAGCTTTGATTCTCTCTATTCTCTATTATTATTCTCTCTAGTTTTATAATAAAATAAGTAATTTTTCTAATTTGTCAACTCAAGTAAATTTCAATTTGGCCCTAATTTTGGTGTATTGTGATAATTTCATCATATACTACAAAATATAAAATAATTTAAAAACATATTATTTAACGTTTTTTATTCTAAAAATACTGTTTTTTATTTTTGTAACACTTGTTGTTACATTTGTTATGTTTGTTAATAACAAATGTAACACATTTATTATAACTAAAATAACAAATGTAACAACAAGTGTTGCAAAAATAAAAAATAAAACAGTATTTTTAGAAAAAAAAAATATGACAAGTATTTTAAGAAAAATATTTTATTTATTGTAGTTATTTTTGAAAAAAAAAACCCTAGTGTATTTCTGCATTTTTCACCTTAAATTATGAGGGAAAATTACGTAAATACACTAATTTAGGACTGAAAATTGTAATTTATTGAACTTTTAAAAAAAATGAAAAAATACCCATAGCAAACCGCATTAATTGGTAAATACTACATCTTTAATCAAAACTTGATTTTAGCAATGTTACCATTCAAATTATCTACTTGGCTATTTCATTTTGTTGTTATCCAATAATATCATCAAAGTTTAATTCAAAATTCAAATCTTGTTCAACAAATCATAGTCAATATAAAATTATTTTTTCTACAAATTTGTTAAAATTCACCCAAACCATCTAAGAATTCCAATTCGTATTGTAGATTGCTAATTGATTGAATATAACATCTTGTCCTTCTCAATATAGCAACAAGAACTCGTATCAAGACAGAGATTATTAGTATCTTCTTCTTATGTTGAGTAACTTATTTCTGGTCACATATGCACCACTTTTGGATAGAGAAAGAACGCATAATCCTACTTTTGGATCCTTAATTGCTACAATTTCGAGTAACTACCATCACCAAAAATCTGAAAAATGCAAAGTGGGATAAGAAATTAGATAACATTTAAAAAATTATAACACAAAATGGACAAATTCAATAACTTGCAAACTCTGAGTTAGACAAGAAATATGATTGATACCTTCCGATAATCAACTTTTTGTGTAGGATTTATCTCTTCTACGATTATAGATAAAAACAAAAAAACAAAAAAAAAAAAAAAAAACTTATAAATTTAAGTGAGATTTATAATAAACAACTAAAAATCTCATAGATAATGTGAAAAGAGTAGAGTTTGATAGAATCCAAAATATGAAGGAGATGAAACTGTTAAAATCAAAATGAGAGATAAGGCACTATAAATATGGCAATTTTATTATTGATCGCTTAATTTAAGGGATTTCTGCTAATTATTCATTTAAATTCATAATTAATAATAAAATAGAAAAAAATCAAATTATATGTATCCATAATTGTCAAATACATATGTAGGGTTGTCAGTATTTTTCAAACTTTTAAGACTACCCATTACATTTCACTTTTTCAATATAACAAGGTAGATGGTCTAATATTCTTATTTTTTTGATAGGATTTTTTCATAAATAAACTATTTTTGAAAATAATTCCAATTTTATCAACTTAACAAATTTATTCTAAAAATACGACATTCTTAAAATTATATTAATTAATAAAATAATAAATTAAAATCAAATATACACTTCAAAAGATATTTTCACGTGAATTCATTCAAATTTGCTTCTTGAGTCCTTAATTATTTGCACGATCAGTCTTTCATCTTTATAATATTTTTACTTTAGTCCCTATACTTCCTCTTTCATTTCAATTTCATCCTCTTTTATTTACAACCTAAGTCCTTCAACTTTTAAATTCTTGAACTTGATCCCCATATTTATACTATTATATCAATTTAGTCCTTTATAGTATCACTATTTGATACATATGTTACAAATGATATTGTGTATCAATGTTTGATACAAATGTTACAAATAATATTTTGTAATAATCTGTGTTACAAATTGAAATGTAAAATATCAGTGATACAAAATATTAATTCATAAAACATGTGTTGTGTAAAATAACATAATATAATCCGTAATATATTCAGTGATACAAAATATCATTTGTAACATTTGTATCAAACAGTGATACATAATATCATTTATAACATTTGTATCGGATCGCGATACTAAAAAGAAACTGTTACAACTGTAAAATCAACTCTAAACTTCAATAAGTTCGTATTAATATACACATTGAACTCTAAAAACCTATTGATACTATGTAATATCAGTATGATTTAGATATTTAACAAATAAAATTATTGATTTCATCATTTCTAACATATGTAACAACAGTGATACAGAATATCAATTTATATAACATGTGATGTGTAAAATAACATAATATAATATGTAACATATTCAGTGATACAAAATATCATTTGTAACATCTGTATCAAATAGTGCTACTATAAAGGACTAAATTGATATAAAAGTATAAATATGGGAAACAACTTGTAAAAATATAAATGTTGAAGGACTTGGATTGTAAATAAAAGATGACAAAATTGAAATGAAAGAGAAAGTACAAGGACTAAAGAGAAGATATTATAAAGACGGAGGACTTATCATGCAAATAATTAATTCATTATTTTATTAATTAATATAATATTAATTATGTAGTATTTTTAAAATAAATTTGTTAAGTTGTTAGATATGGAATTATTTTAAGATTGGTAATTAATTTGTGTAATATTCCCTTTTATGATCAAATTCAGCCTAACGGTGATTTAGCCCACCTTAAAACAGATACTACTCCACCTAAAAGCCCAAATTAATTGGATATAAAACACCTACCCTAAAAAATAAAAATCGAAGGATATAAGGAATTCAATTTATAAGTTGCTGCATATTTTTGCCACACCAGCAACTCTTTTTCCTGAATTGCTGTCGTCTCCGACGCCACCACCTCATCCTCCGTCGACCGTCGTTCCAGGTTAGTTAAAATTGTCGCTTCATTGGTGTTATTCATTTTTCATGAAGGGATTTTCTTTAAATTTTTTGGAGAAACACTATTACAAGAAAAGCTTTCTTTTTATCAAAGAGTATGGAAATGGGTGGACTCTGAACATACATACTTTGCTTATAATTTCTTATTTTTCTTGGGATTAAATAATTAAAGTTGTTTTTGATTATTGTCTTTTCCTTAGATGGTTTTGGAAGTAGAAGGTTTTTACAATTTAGGTCAAAAGAAACATTGGTTTTGGGTTTTGGTGAAATGTTGTTGATTTTGATGGTGAACATTATAGGCTCGTTTTGCTTTTTTGTTAAAGTAGGGTGTATTTAATGTCTATAGTTACAAACTAAACTTACAACTTAGACTTGGGTATTGAATTCGCTATCGGGGATTGGCAGTCTTTAAATTCATGTGTTTGGGATTCTCGGCTCGATAAAGGTTCTATTATATGGACGCCCAACCCAACTCGAGTTAATTAACAAAAAAGAAAGAGCGTGTACACAAGAGTTTGAAATAGAATCAAATTTCCATTCTATTATGCATTTGTGACTGATTGAAATAATTCGTATAATGCTTTATTTGAAGCTTAGAAGTAAAGTGATCTTATTTGTTAAGTTGACATAAGAAATCAAGGGGATATACTCATGGGCGGAGCCAAAAGTTTAATTTAGTGGGGGCGTAATATATTTGAATATAAAGTCTCAAAGAATATTACAAAATTTCTCAAAACTTATACTTTTAGTCTCAGTATTTAGCTTTTATTTTACTTCTATTTTGGTTGGTTACAAATGATGCTTCGTTGACTTTTTATAGTTTCACCTATTTTAAGTGAACGGTTATGATTGATATTTTTTCTCTAAATTATTCTTTATAGATATTTACAAAGATTTTTCTAGTAATGTTGTTTCTACAACCTTCTAGACATCTATTACAAGTTTTATACAAATTCTTAATAGGACATATAGTTACAAAATTCTCTTGCAGTTCTCTTTATTTTTTATTGCTCTAACAATTTCTTCCTATAGAATTCTTTTTAACACTTGGTTTTGAAAATGGTTTGCTCAATTTAAATGGTTACCAAACAATTATTATCATAAACAAATACACTCAATCGTAAATTATCAATCGTGTAACAAAAAAGAATTAGCATATCTTAGAAAATATTTACGTAAATTCTTAATTTACATTAGAGACATAGTTTAGTTTGATATTAATTAATTATATACATTTCGTTTATTTAAATATTAATACATCTTAAAATTTACAATAGTTTATTTTTATAAATTTCAATTATTACATATCAAATTTAAATAACTAAATATTTAATTTTTGAAATTAACCTATAAATTGGAATGTGAGATTACGGATGAAATTGAATACTTATTTTGAAATTAAAGATGAAATTGAATACTTATTTTGAAATTAAAGATGAAATTGAATATCTATGTACAATTGGTAGGCATAACTAGAGAATCACCTAATTTTAACTTCTATCATTTTATACATTTTTTCTCTTTAGTCGTTAAAACAAAATAGTTCTCTCTCTTGTATCATAGTGTGTTGTGTTATTTCTTCTATATCATTTCATTGTACAAATCTCACATTTTCAAAACTCTCTCATCTAGTCTTTGCTTCTATTTCTATTACTAATTATCTTTGTCAACCAATTTTTTTTTTTTTACAAATGAACATGTTAGAATATTTCGTTTAGACTAGTACAATTATGGTTGATTTACTCATAAGATTTATCTTAAAAATGTTTTGGACAATTATATTATTATAACATTATACATGTACTGTATTAGATATCAAATTATTGCATACTTACTTGAAGCCTATAGACGTACTCCGTTGTAGTATTTTAGTTGGCCTATTTGATCAGATAATCTCAATATAAAAATTAAAAGAAAAATAGATCCCCTACTTAAATTTTTTTTAATTTTGAATTATAATACATACATCTTTTTTTTATTAAATTTACTATATTGCATATATTTATACTAGATAAGAAATTAATTTTATTAATTAAATTCAAACAAAAAATATCAAAATATCAGTTACAACATAAATTTTAGGGACTAAATTTTATCAACCCATAAAACAAGGAGTAATTATCGCTATTATCATAAATATCTCTCATACTCCACCATATGAATCTCAATCTATGTTATACACTATATCTATCTCAATCTATGTTCTTTAATCCTTGGAGAAGAAAAATCTCACTTCATACTTTAACAAATTAGTAACAAAACACCATATTTTTCTAAACTGTAAATGGCACCCGCACGTAGCAGCAACAAAGCGAGACGTAAGAGCAAGAACCGGTGATATAGTTCAAGAAAAAATATTTTCAAAAAAGTCATAACCCAGACGGCAAAGAAGAAATACGCCATTCCGGCGCCTGTAGGAGAAAATGTTTTAATTTTAATTTTTCTACTTTATGAGTATAATAAGATCCTTCACTATTTGCGGTGTGGGTACCGAGAAATGAATAATTTTTTGGTGCCATTTTCAAATGTATGAGTGTTCATTATACGAATGAAGTTGCATTATCATAATACATGCTGAAATTGAATTTTTTAGCATCTATGGGTGTTTTTGTGTTCACCCACAAAGTAAATCAGAGTTTGAAATATTAGGTATCTATTGTTGAACTATGTTCTGCCTACTGCTTTCTTATATTCATATGCATGTGTATCTCCTAGCCCAATATTAGCATATTTTTTTTGGTATCGATAATGAAAATGGATTGTCCATCATTCGGGGTGTTTGTGTTAAAAAAATTAACTAATTTTTTCTACTACCCAATCAACATCAAAGCTTCATTAAATGATTGATGTTTGATTGTAACAATTCTTACATAATTTGAACAAATTGGAATATGTGGTTTTTGTGTGGTTAGTGTCCAAAGTCTTTCAAATTTATATATTGTGACTTAATGCTTTTGATGTTTTTCCTCATATGCATCTATTTGCTCGCTGGTATTGTAATCATTCCTTTTTTGTACGCGACGAAAATATTGAAACTTTCCGTATGCATACATTCAATTTTTAAGACCCATGATAGATGTGTATATCAGTCATCATCTTAACACAATTACCTATTTGTGTGGCTTTTGTTTGGTTGGACATTGTTTAGTCATCCATTTACATTCATGTTTTAAGCTTCATTTTCAAGCATTTCTTTTTGGACTAAACATCAGTATGTTACTGCTAGTTACAATGCTTAATCCTATCGTTAAGCTCTGATGTTTCCAAATATTCAATGTTCCATGATATTGACATCTATATGAATATGGCATATTTAACGTTTTCGTAATGCGGCTCACCAAGTTGTCAGATCATATTGTTGATGTGTCTGGAAAGTTTGTATTGCTATCTAGCCCAAAAATTGTCATATTTGTAACTGATTGCTCATGTCCATTTTATAATATCTCATTGATCGATGTCACCACTGAATGTTTCCAATTTGAGAACATGTCTATGATACGTGAATGATCAGTGTTAACCACTTCGAATAATGCCACATTCATGCTTGAACCCTTTTGTTTATACTCTAGTACGATATTTATCGTCGTTACCACTTAATGTTACCAATATTAAAAGCAAGAGGTAATATTATTTTATATACATTTTTTTAACCCTAAAGTGTAATTGAGTTCCGATACATACATCTATACATTAGTTAATGCTACATTAATCGAATATTGCTAGCTTCATTTCGTATCCATAGAACATTACCAATACTAATAGGTATCGGGATGTATTTCAAAACTTATTAGTGTTAATTATACTTAAATAAGTACGACTAATTCGATTCCTTTTAGATTTAACATTATCATCCCTTATAAACATTTCCAAAATCATGACAATAACTTAGTTTAATGTACTGGTAATAATATTAGTGTTTTTGATGAATCGGTGTTAAATTTACCATCTTATTTTTATCAGTTTCAGTATCTAATTTATTTTCATCCAATATGCTATCAATTATAAATATATTTATAAAATACATATGCAATGACCTCTATATTTACGTTTTCGTACATTGATACATGTATATTAACTTACATGCTTGCTGAAATCTAAATATTGATTGCTCTTACTGTAATAAAATCTTGGATAACAGCCGTCTCTGCATTGTGTTAACAAAAAATGTTTAGTGCAATTGGTAACAATAGGATTCTGTAAATTACATCATGTTTAATTTATCTTAGAAATTAACAATTAATTATGTATTGATTTGTTGTACGTCACGATCTAGTGATTGAGATATTAGACCTCCTGTTCATATTTTATCTTACTTTTAATTGGTTTTATCATGTTCACTTCTTCCACGAATGGGATTATCTCATCCAACCCATGCAATGGTGCCTTGGAAAAGTCAATGCATTTTCTCGGACAAATATTATCAGCACACTACACGATAAGATGTCTGACGTTTAAAGGAAAATATTTTCTGAAACGTGCTTTGGCCATTTTCGAGAAGCGAACGACATTGTTTTAAATCACTAGCTCATACACTAAGTGTTTCTTAGGGAAGCAAAGTAGCTCAACACTGATGAGATGTGGTTCAATATTAGTGGCAGTAGGGTATGTTTCAGCATGGAGGAATTTTGCCTGATAAGTGTGTTGACCTATGGTTAACTTTATCCTTAATGTTTTGATCATAATAAACAATTGATCATCTTGTTTTACTAACAATTGGCTTAAAAGCGTTTATAATCTTCAAAGCATTCAAATCAATCATCGTCAAAAGATCATGATCAAGACTACACTACAAATAAAATGGTCAAGATCAAAATCAATTATCCAAATTCAAGAAAGATCGAAGATTATATTTTTAGATCAAATGTAAAGGTATTAATACTTTGATCCTTAGCATTAAATGATAACAGCTCAAAAATAATTTTATGCACCAAAAACCATGTTAATATTACTTGCACAAAATATTTTGAACATTTTTTAAGGCAAAGATTATGGTAAACCGAACCTCAATTCGGTCAATCAAATTTCATAAACCGGTCGGCCGGTTCAAATGAAGGTCGGCCGATTAGACGTCAACTTCAAAAAATATGACCGTTCTGATTCAGACTTTATACTATTCAAATGGCTATTTTTTGGTCATCCGAACTTTTGTAGGTCGATCAATTCATCATCTGACTAGACAGAAAGTTCTAAAAATTGCTCTATATATAAATTGCCATTAATTCATTATCATTTTACATGTTCACATAAGCATAAAGAGAGAAAATTATCATGAGAAAAATCATTTAATCTTTCATTGCTTTTACATCTTCTAAATTATTCATTAAAAAACTTTGATTGATTAAATCAAACTTTTAAATTATCATCTTCATCAAAGTTTCTTTCTAACACTTGAACTTTTTATATATTGCAAATTATTGAAGTGTTAGTCTCTCTTGGTACTTAACTTGTTTCTATCATTTACTAAGAGAGAGAAATTATTGTAAATCAACTTCTTCATATCTTTGGGTCATATTAAGGTCCTGTAAAGCTCAATATTGTATAAGAATCGATGCTTCTTGTTTGTAAGTCATAAGAAGCATTGTAAGGGTTTGGATTGCATCATAAGTCAATCAATATAGTAGAAATGCCATGCTCGTGACAGAGAACTTGGTAACGGAGACGTAGATCATTAGTTTAGATCGAACCTCCATAAAAATATCGTTTGCACTTTCTTTCTACCCTTTTATTTATTTACATTGTGCTTATATTTATTATTTGATTAATCTACATATATTAAGTTTCTTATTTTGAGATTATTTTTTGAAAAAGTTTGTAAAAACCAATTCACCCTCTAGGTTAGTTATTTTTGGGTTATCAAACTGGATTACGGTGTTTCACTAAAGATAAATGATCCAAGTATGATGCAATATATTGTAGGATCAAACACGACCTCCTCATCCATTTTCCTATTATACTCAACTTTGATGTCTATGACATCTTCCTGAACAATGCACGACTCTGACTGGGATGTAATGAAATTTGGAAATATTGTCCTTCCGAGTCATGACAAATCTTTTGTTCACAACAGCATACAAGAGATATGTGGAAGAGTCACTGATGGTTTTGGTAGACTTTGAGGACATGAATTTATATGCTTGGGGTAAGGAATTTTTCAAGTTTACAATGTCTTCGCTCAGATCTGATCTAAGGAATAATTCATTAATTGTACAGGGCAATGGGAGACCTTACATGACTTATAGACTCAAAGGATTCTTAATTGCATTTCAAGTATGGATATACAAAACTCTTACAATCCTAAATGCTAAGAAATGTACCAAAATCAGTCATCGATGTCCACACTTTTTTAACTGGACATCTAATGTGCAAGAGAACTTCAATTCAAAACTTAATCTTGAAAAAGATATATCTAGTGATCCGAATGTAAGTTTCCAATATATTAGTAGATATTTATTTACTGAATTTTAGCGTTATAATTTGTACATCTATTTTATCGATTATATATGTGTAACTTCTTCTTTCTTTTTATTTTTTTACTCATACCTACAAGTTTGTCCCCTCAAGCCAACCTTGGACGAGATGTACTGAAGGGTTATATCAGTACTTACAAGAACGATGTGTAGAAGATAGCGAAGATGACTTTGCCTCTCCAGTGGTACGATGATCTCCACTGTTTGTGAAGAAGCAACTTGTAGTTGCGTCTAGCAGTCACAACAATTGGTTTGAAGGAACGTCAAAGAGGTTTGGTGGCTTCAGGCACTATTCCATCTTTATCCTACACAACATAAATTAGTTTTCAACTTTACAATACGCAAACTTACACTGATTCACTTTTTGTCAGAAGGAAGCTCTTGCAATTTAGCATGTAGATGACTCCAAGAAAATGCCATTGATCGATGAACAAGCCTTTAAGGATGTTGGCAAACATGGTCATTTCAAATGTGGTGTACGTGTCAAAGACCATCATACTTCTATTGCGAATCAAAATTCAAAAATTAACTCAAAATATTGCGAATCAAAAATTAATAACTCAGAAGTGATGAAGGTATCAAAAATATCTACTTATTTATAAGTTTTAATTGGACTTATTTTCGAGCATTGTTGCTACTCTAAGGAGTCCATCAGAAACCGTCTCAGTGACATTATGAAAAAACACAAGAAGGTATTATCATGCCACTTTATCGTCAAAATGCATCTTTCGACAATGGAAAAGTCAATTTTCGATAGCCTAGAAGCTTAAAGAGTGCTCGTCCATCTACTATGACATCAGTCCCTGCAACTACCCATGTTTACTGTCTTTTCACTAATCTTTATATAACCTTCAAGTCAATAGCAGATTTATATTGTCAATGATAAGACTAATAATAGATTGATCGATGTTTGCTTAAACTCTCGAAATCTCTATATTTTGCTGGAATGATGATGGGAGGAAGATATCCCGTCAGAAGGGAAGCTCATCTTTACTTCGAAAAGTAATGAGACAACAGAAGGCTATCACAAGCAGTGAGAATGATGATCCTAGCTTTGATATAGGGATTGATTTGCAATCTAATGTCCCTTGTCTTCTACTAGATGGTAAACTAGTATTGATCGAAGAAGACATCAAGAAGATTGATGATGATGTTGTCTCAAAGGTAAGGATGCCCTTCCTAAATATTGTTTCTTTTTAACCTTGAATAATGCTCACTCTACATTTTATGTATTTTCTATATAGTTTATCCAACAACTAGCTACATAGAAAGATATACGTGGCATATGCTAATTTTTTATCTCTGGTCAATTTTATAGACAAGAAAGATATGCACATATTACAGATTCACCATATTAATAATTGCATTTTATTTTCAAGTCGGATGAGATGGGTACTACAGCACTGGCAAGTGTCCATGCTGTTGATGAATATACCGATGGAATTACAAAGAAATGTATGAAGATTGGTCTAAACGAATCATGTACTGATGATGTCGAGAATGATACCAGTTCCAAGATAAATGTTAACTTGTTGGATGATCACCTAGTCTTCAGTGAAGAAGACTTTAGACATGTGGATGAGTCCACCGAGAAAAACTGATTGGCTGTCGAGAAAAGTGATGCGCAGGTTCACAATTTTTCAAAACCATAACCTCAATTATATATTTGTAATGAATCTTCTGTCATATGTCATAATATTTAAAGATTGAACTTTTCTTTTCTCAGGAAATCACACCTATCTCATTTGAGATTGGTGATGTTAACACACCCGAACCACCAAAACGTACAACCAGGCTTACCGCATTCCTTATGTAACTCCCTGGATTTTCTCAACCCGGAGGATCACTGATATAAATCTCTAAAATATATATGACGAATCCAAATAATATTTCCATGCCCTTGAAGGGTTTTAAAAAATGAAATTGTTGCAGAAAGATAACAAGCGTGCAAGGGAAAAGAAATTTTCTTCAAAATTTCATAGTTTTGTCTATACCGTGAAAGGTGTCGCCCCAATTTATTAGACCATTCAAATGAACTCCAAAATTTACAAACATGGAACTGTAGATACTTGGGACTACGGACTACAACATGTTAAAATTTCAAACATTAACTACGTCATTTGGTAGGTGAAAAAAGATAGCCGAAGTTACTTGAAAACTGTCCCGGGTGCCTTAAGGTAGCCCGTTCAAACGTACATAATAAATGGATACGATGAAATTTTTGAGTGATTATAATTTCTATTATTAGACCACATATAGGGCTTTCCATGGTCACTGATTTCACTCAAAAACTCTAACCGTAGAAAAAGTTATGATTTTTCAAAAAGAGGATAGTAAGCTGAAAATTCTGAAAAATGAAACTAGGCAAATTCCTAATTTAAAACTTTGAACGACAAATAAACCAATATCTTGTTTCCGTACATTTTACATAATTAATTACTGAATAAAATACTTAAATTATAATAATTACATCATAATTGACTCGATCATTTTGATGTCAAAACATAAACTAAATAAGACTTTCCATGACAAGATGATTAGCCTACCGCCATTGCATCAATGCCATTCTGTTCAATCTGAAAATTTATTTATTTTGGGGTGAGTATTTCAAAAGAAACACTCATTAGCAATACTTATAACATGTGAAAAATTTTACTTAAACATGAATTCGACATGTCATGATTTTTGAAACGTACATAGAAACATAAACATTGGTAGCCGGCACCACATAACGTCATACGTGATTACCTTCAATCACAAGCATGTTAAAGTGATTACCTTCAATCACTATCATAATTTAATTCGTAAATATGTTTGCATGGCATTCATATAGCATCATAATCTTCCCAAAACTTCATTTAAAATCGCAATAAAAACCATTAAGTAAAACTACCTCGAAAATGAGCTTTCGGTTGAAGCTTTGATGAAGAAAAATTGGTTCTACAGCTTTCCAAAAAAAAAAAAAAAACCCATACACTATATAATTATATGTATATATAGGGAACTTTAGAGATAGAAATCTAGGAGAGAAAGTATGTGATCTTCACTGAAAAATAATTTGAAAAGGAACACTACTGCTGGCAAAAAACTGAAGAATATAGGGACTGCTGGACTAGTTTCTTTTGACTGAAATGAGAGGAACTTTGGGGATTATAATGAGAGGAAAGATATAGATTTTATGGATCAAAACCAAGGCTACAAGATATATTGATGGGGCCGGAGTTTTCTGGACAGAAAAGAGGAAGAAAACTTGCTCAAAATGGAGTACAAACTGGAAATGCTGGGGCCGAAAATGATGAGGGAAAAATGGAGTTTTTGCTTAACTTAGGGGCTGGTTTCTGAGATGTTTTATGGATGAAATTGGGGGGATAGAAGTGGAGTGTTAAAGGGAATAAAAGCTGGAATTTATGGCTGAAATTGGGGGCCGAAACTGGAGTGCAAGGAGGGCTGAAATTGGGATATATGTGGGCTGAAAACTCTCTACAAAAATGGTAGTAGAACTGGACGTTTTCTTCTACTTTTTGCTGGAGGAAATGGCCGAAATTTGGGACATTATTGGGGGGGGGGGACAGTTAACTTGAGGGATGAAATGTGGGAGAGAAATGGGTAAGAAAGTGGGGCTAAAAGGATGATCATGGAGTAGAGGAGGGGGAGGTTTCTTCACTGGTTTTGGGAGGAAATCTAGGGACTGTTTTCAGCAGATTTAGGGGAGAACCTTGGGAATGTTTTCTGCAGTTTTATTGGGGGTTAAATTAGTTGAAAAAGGTGGGTAACATGGTGGGTAACAAGGGTTGATCATGGAAGAGAAAATGGGCAGTTTTCATAATGGTTTTAGGAGCTGTGTGGAAGGTTTCTGTAGGTGAACATGGGGGCTGACTGGGGGCGGTTTTTCTATGGAAAATGAGGGGAGTTTGGCTGCATTTCAAGTGGGTTGGAAGGTGGGTAAATGGTGTTGAAAATGGGAGAGAAGTGGGCTGGAAAATGGGGAGTGGAAGGGTGGTTTTCAAGTGAGTTAAAGGGCTTTTTGGGGTGTCTTTCTTACATAGATTAAGGAGCTGTTTGGGGGTGTATTCTTAATGTTTAGATGGACCGGATTTTGGGCTAAATACAGAAGGATAATTATGTCAAAAAAAGTGTCAAAACTAAGGTGAATGAATTGACCGAAAAATAGGTAGAGAAGATGTTTTATTTTCGTTAGTTTTCAATTTTTCGGTTTGTCTAAAATAAGTCTAAAATTTACTCAAGATAAATTATTTGGGTAAAGAAAATTTAATTTGTGACGGTGATTAATAAAATTTCATGTATGACATATTTAATAAAAGGCAAGATCGTGCAAAATAATCGTGACTAACATATTTTAAATCATATTCGAAAGTTCGTAGCGACCTCGGAAGTTAAAATTTTATTTCCTTGAAGTTAAAATTTTATTTTCTTGAAATTAAAAGACGAAATTTTTTTTCCGGTCGTTACACCTTAAGTCACCATTCGTCAGGAGTTTTAACTCTCAGTCCGACACTCATCTAATAGATTATCATGTTTCATTTGAGTACAATGCCTACTTGGACTTTCTAGATTCATCTAACATCGAAATATTTTATCACTGGTGTCAAATAGGACTGCATCTCGATAACAAGTGAGTCGTAATTTTCTACAATCTTTCCCTGAAACTTGGATTACTTCCCAACTAAAAGACGAGCTTCCCATAACACCTCCCATGGATCTTGGACTGGTGAATATCGACTTCAAGATGTGGTGGTATAACTTGAAGCAAGTCACGACACAACTCAATGATTGGGTAAATAGAATTTTAATTCAGGAATACCTATTACTTTTAATTCCAAAGTTCCACAAATTTTTATATTTGTTCCTACTTCTTTTTATTCAAAACTTCCACAAATGTTTATATTGGTTATATTCATGCAGTACATTGATTATACTTCTTGAGAAAGAAGATGAAGTTCGGTGGTATGAATGAGACCAGGGCAACTTCGGCCAACTATTATTTTGACTTCAAATTACATCTCATATATGATAGGTTAACGAAGGACAACAATAAATTTCCAAAAAAAATCCCTTTTTCTTATATCTAACTGTTCAAAAGCCTCCATTTAACACTAATTGGGTTGATGTTGACCATGTTTTCATTCTAATTTCATGGATAAACTTGCCCACTGGATATTAGGATACTTTGACATAGCCAATAGGCACTTGGATAACTACAATTTGACCTTCAAAACAATTAGGGATGTTGCAGTAATGGATGATATGCAGCTACTATGCAATATTATTCAACACCTTATCTGCCAATCCAATGTGCTGAAGTTCAAAGCTCCTGATTCCCTTCTTTCTTACAGATTATGTAAAGAGATACCTCAATAGACAAACATGTTAATTTACTTATATCTTTTTGTTAATATATTTCACTAGATCGATATGAAATTACAATTGAATAATGCCATAGCGCAGAAAGATGACACTTTCAATTTATACTATTATTTTCATGGATTCTAGATAAGTGTTATTTGATAAACTATTACTCTTTTAGTTGTGTAACGTGAGTGTTATCATATGATTGCAGAGGTGATTGCAGGATTTTCATTATCAAATACACAGAGTTCGTCTACAAGAAGAAGATTAAAAAGATGCAAAATCCATTTGACATGAATGTGGCTTGCCATAATATGGTTGTTCAACTGTACAAATATGCACTCAAGAAGTCTGACTTTCAGTTTTTTGAAAGAAAGAGATAGTTGAAATATCATCAATGTTTAAGATTTATAAGTGGAACAAATATTTATCAAGGCCTAGTGGCATTCTTTCAGATTTTTTGATGTAGTTTTTGGACAAAATATTCTATGTATAACTATTGACATCGATTTTATTGGGCATACGTGTCAAGATTTGAATCCTTGTATGCTGGTTAATTATATATTTTGGGATATACTGCATTCTATGTTATGTCTGAATTACACTTAGCCATTTTTTTCAATGCAATGTTAAATGTTAAAGTGATCATGAAGAATGCTGGTTATTAAGTAGTGGATGTATTTTACTTCATTTTAATGCATTATAAAGAATTTTTCATTAACAAAACCAAATTACATACGCATCTTGCAGGTTAACATAGGTATGTTACATCTCATACCAACAAGTGTTAATTGGGATTCATTTGATATCGCCGAATGAGATGCGTTTGTAATATTTTTCATTTGCTGTTGGCAGTAATGGTTCGAGTAAATACATAATTCAATTAAATGCAATTGCCAATTGGTGTTGGTTGCGATAATAATCTGAAATAATTCATTGAAGTCCAAAATTACAACCTAATGTGAATTTGTCATGGAAGAATCAACTATGTGAACTCTACAAACATATAAGCTCAACATTCATTAATAACTAAACAAAAGATACAATCATATGCACCTATATAATTATATAACAAGATGTGAAATAGCTAAATAGCAAGAAATTTTCCCACTATTAACAAGACATAAACTAGCTGAATGACAACTCATTATAAACAATATCAATTTTTGTCATAACCAATAGCTACAAAAAAAGGACTAATATAAATATGTTCTTATATCAATTTGTGCTTCTAATAAATACAAAGTCTTGTGTCCTCATCTGTTCCATTCAAGATTTGCAGTCTTATAATGCTAGTCCATGCCCACAAATTGTTCAATATACGGAAAAATATACCATACAATCAATGATATGCTCCTTCAACTGTGAAGCTGTTGATGGAAAATACAAAAATGACAAATTTTATTGGACATCTATACATACAAAGCATATGAAAGGTTGCAATGAATAGATGATTGTCCAATGAACATTCATAAAACATCTTAGTAGACCCTTAAAATCAGTACATGATTGTCCAAGACAGTTTGCAACCTTTTCATCAAGCATAGAACCAAATTCAGTATCAATAGTATACACTAAACATATCATAATACAGTGCTGGAAAATAGCACCATCATTTAGTTATCAGAATTTCGAATAAGAACCTCATTTAGACGATTTTGTACTACTTAAAGTCATAATATAAATGTAACACATCATTAAAGTTACTTACCTGCAGTCACAAGATATTATATATCTTTATTATCCATGCCTGCCCGTACTCGTTTAACGCCAAATGCCTGTGATCCACAGCCATGTAAAAATCTTAAACAATCATTTCTCATTTTCAAATCAATACCAATTAACTAATATTCAAGTTTTCAAAATATACAAGAATCACAATGTGTTAATCATGCATTAAATGATTATCAATATCTGTACCTCGTGATCATTTGGAATAGTTGACTTCATTTTCAATCTTGGTACCACCTTCAAGGGAGCTGGATTTTTGCATTTCGATATGTTGTGTCTGTATTCCAAGTAATGACTACACTTAGATTTCTTCTTTAACTTACAAACTGACCGTATTTTATTTACATGTGGTCTTCTAGACCTTTTTTATGTTGGGAGCCAACACCACAATGTAATCCACTTCAATCGGAACATCCCACTCACAATGTGAACAAGAGGATTAATTGTTCCCATGTAGGCTCTAAGGTATGATTCTTTGGTGAAATAATACGAGCAGTAGTCATAAAAACTAACAAGTTATTTCTACTAACTACTGCTATTGCGTTGAAGCACGACAGTTCATCAATCTGGAATCATATGCAAGAACACGTCTTTTTATCAATTCTCACAAAATATGTTGTTTCATCATTCACTTGATATGTACTACCACTTGATGGTATCACCTAATGGATTTCAATACACAATAGGGATTATTCCATAAAGTTAATTCTAAAAACAGTTCAATTGTATAACTTGCATCATAAATGAAAATTTAAATAATTTTTTTAAATATGTTGACCAATAGAGATTAATCTAAATATACCTCCATTCTGATTGATTGTCTTGATCGTTCCCTCATCATACACTCATATCTTGTTCTGAGTCTTGTGAATGCTGATTTAGCATTATTTAAGTTTTTGGAAAACTATTTTTGGACTATGCAACGCAAGGACTTAAATAAAGCCTTTATTGGAAAGTTGGTCGATCTTATTACGAAATTTACCAATTCCACAATGTTCAATGTCATTGTCAAAAACCTTTTTGATGTCATATGAGCTCTGGACCACCTACCCAACATCGTTCTGTTCTAACATCAATATAGACTATCAGTTATTTTATCACATTAATATACTAGTTTATTTAATTTTACTAAACAGATACTCTCGTATATCTTTGTCTATGTTGTCCAAATGCTTTATTTGAAAATCAAATTTAGATTTTGTGTAAGCTCTTCCAACTGCGTTGAACGGTTGCCTTACGAATTTAGACTTTTTACCAAATTGCTTCTTTAAATTTTGGAATAGATCGGTAAGAACAAACGCCAGGCATCAAACTTGGGTATACCTTTGTGACTACATTCTCAATTCCAAGATGTTTTCAGAAATGGTAATAAGGCCATCACGCTCCCCATATGCTTTGTTAAATCTTAACAAGAACCACTCCCATGAATTATTTTCATAATCACCCACACTATAGGCAAGTATGAAAATGTTTTCATTGTCGTCTTGGGTACACGCAGTTAATAGAGTCCCACCATAACTACATGTTAAGAATGTACAATCAATGACTATAATAGGTTTGCAATGTTTCCATCTGATTCTTCCAATGCTACAAAGTTGAACATGAACTTGTTAGTGTCATATGTTTCAATACAAACCTGGATTTGATTATTTAAGCATATGTAAATATGTCGACATTCCGCCATACAACATTTCTGAATAACTTCTCACTATCTCCA
Source organism: Forsythia viridissima (assembly GCA_030279155.1). Lineage (NCBI taxonomy): Eukaryota > Viridiplantae > Streptophyta > Magnoliopsida > Lamiales > Oleaceae > Forsythia > Forsythia viridissima. The sequence goes on from CM059037.1 coordinate 26,346,711, forward strand.
ATGCACGCTTACAAAGCCCTTTAAGCCTTCTCGTAGCTAATCGTTACCCCCATAGGTCTTCATCATATCCCTTACAATGTTAGCTGGTGTGTATACAGTCTTTGCAGAGATAAACTTGTGCTTTATACAATTCGTAATAACTGAACAAGTAGCTTGTCTATGATCTCCTAAGACTACGTCCAATGAGCAGGTGTAACTATTCTTTACGTTTCTTATTTTGAACAATTTTGTCTTCCTGATTACTAAAACTCTAAGTCCTCATTTGCAGTTACCATCCAAGAACTTCAATACACACTAGTTCTTGTCTTGTAAATTGTGCACTATAATCTATAGTAATTGCCTAAAGTGCCACACTTGTAGTAAACAACTTCTTATTCATGAAAATTGTATTTTTTTAACATATTCAATACTAGGTCGAGAGATGACGTTTGTATCAGTCTCTTCAATGGTATGATCTCCTTATGTCACGTCCTCACAAATACCGGTATCCATTTACTCAACTGTTGGTAATCTTGGTAACAAGAAATTATCCATGGAGCCATACATTATATGTTATGCAATTGAAGTTTTACGAAACCCCTCGGTATATGCTTCTGAAATCGAATTACATAAGTAACCCAAATTATCTCCACTACCTTTCACTTTCTCAAGATCCACACACAATGGAAACTTTGTCAAATCAGATTTATTTTTCTTGACGTGTATGTAGAAAGACAAAGAACAATCATTGCAAATCCAAACGAGTGAGCCGTTTTCTAAAACTTGATATTGAACGGCTATAGCATCTTCTGAATCATCCCTTTTCAACTCCTTCATTATCATCCCAACCAAATTCACGTAAGTACACTCCAACGGGACAATTATACAGACCACCAAGTAATCGTTGTAAGTGCGTGCCTCATCCCAATCACTCTCGTAATAAACCAACACACTTACACTTCCCATATGCCAATCACAAAATGCAGTTTAAAGTAACGACTTGTTACAAAAATATAGTCCTGATACAAAAATTTTAATTTAATATATATACAGTATACATAAAGATATACACATAACATTCGTAACATGTTATGATAATTGACATTTTGATTAGTTTATAATCTCATTTGAATATATTATGCAACAATATTATATATCATATGCTTTGTTAATTGGCTCTTTGACCATCTACGTTAAAATATCATAATATTATATCCATCCAAATTTTGATACTCAATTTTCACACAATCACTACAACAGAGTTTGCTTTTTACGGCATGCAATATATGCCGTAAAATCATATTTACGGCGTATAGCTGAACGCCGTATAAAGCATTGCCGTAAATACTTCTCTCTTTTTACGGCATACATTGAATGCCGTAATAATAATGAAAGTGCGCCGTTTAATGACTTATTACGACATTCTTATACACGCTGTAAATACATCCTTATTTATGGCATACATTGCATGTCGTAAATGTGTTGTCAAATGAAAAATAAATGTATTTTATGGCTATTGTTTGTATGCTGTAAAAGAAATAAATTTTACAGTATACATTAGCTACCATAAATGCGAGCTTATCATTTTCTTTTATAGCTTATATTTGCATGTTATATAAAATAAACATATGCTAAAATTAACAAAATTAAATAAATGAACCCATAAATAATCATTTTTTTCATATTAAGGATAAATAAAATTATTGAGTACATCATTGGCCTACTCAAAAAGTTTATCTAACTAATAACATCATTTGCCTACGCTAAAAGTTTATACCAATGCGCCAAAAGTATAGACTACCATTCCAAAATAACTGAGTAATTACAAAATAGTTGATCCATATATCAACAGGTTTGCCTCTTTGGTCAGTAGTTTAGCTATTCAAAAATAATCAACTCCCTGTACATCAAATAAAATAAAATTTTAACATTATATAAGAATAAATAAATGTGTCTCTTCTCGAACATCTAAAGCTCGTCTCTTCTCTAACATCTAAAGCTCTTCGATGAAATGATTCAACGAGATCAAACCGAGCATCGATAACCTTACCCCATTTGAAGCATTTTGATTATATTCTAAAGAAACAGAGAAAAGGCAAGGAAAACAAGTTGTTAGTACTTCTTAAGACATGAATGATCTTAAGGAAAAACTTAAATTAGCAAAGTCGCTTACCATATTACAGCCACTCAAGCAGTTAGCAGACAATGGTGCATCAGAAGAAGCTGAAACAATGAAATTCTCATCATAATAAGATCGTTCATCAAACTATGAAATTCCAGATTACCCGAACTCTCCTCTCGAGTTCCGAAAACCAAGAAAAAATAAATAAATAAGAGAGAGGTAAGGTGAAGCAATAAAGAATAAAATATCAGAAAAACAAACCATCATCGTCTGCAATAGCGGAAGAAGGAGATCTTTGGATTGTGCTCTCATCAAGTTCTGACACCATACTAATTGTATCATCCTGCAAGCATTCCAAAAGAGATAAGCAAGCCTTAAGAAGAACTTTTCCTAAAGGTCTCAATATCAAAATTACAGTACATTAAAAAAGTGTACTCCAGATGAAACAACACAACAAATAAAAAAAAAATTTATGAAAAAAAAATCCAAACACAGATTTTATAAAAGTAAAATGATAAAAACCTGAATCTCCACCAAGATTTGCTACCAAATCCCTCTTTATTTCATCTCTTCTATCAAACTCCACCAACACAAGCTATTCTCACAATCTTCAATGTCAAAGACTCCGAGAGCTAAAGTATTAACATAGAGAAGAATAATTGTTGACAAAGAGCAGATTATTGATAAGGCAAAGAGTTGGGCGATTTGTGAAAGAAGGATTTGGTTGAAATGGTTGGAGTTGGGCGATGTATGAGAAATGGGGATTTGGTTGGAAGGGTTTGGCGTTTTATGAGAAGGGAGATTTCTGAGAGAAAAAATTATGAGGGTTGGAAAAGAGATAAAAAAGTTCGTAAGCGCGAAAATGAAAAAAAAAACGCAGTTTTTTTACGGCATGCTTTAATAAATACGCCGTAAAATATTAGTTTTTACGGCATTCTCTATATGCACGCCATAAATATTATAAGTAATTGGTAATTTACGGCACACATTTAAGGTATGCCATAAATGATCTATTTTAACGGCATTTTTTATATGTACGCCGTAAACCAATGCCGTGAATGACTAAATGTGTTGTAGTGAATTCCACATCAGTTGCGTTATGTTTGTTACAAATTTAATATTCCAATTGGGATATAATGATAATTAATCACCTTTAGGAATTCTTCAGGCAGGTTTACCAAGTATAATTTTATTTTTGTACTTTATCCTACAGAATAATGCATTCAAGAAGCTATAAAATTAATACATAGGAGTGATATCTAAGTGAATAAATTCATCTCCCATAGACGATTGTTACTAAATGAAAAGGATCCGCAAATACCTTGTTAATCAAATTACTCCAATTGTCTCACAATAAACTTCAATTGAAATTTCCAAAAATTCTTCTACAAACCAATAAATTAGCATTCAGAAGCCAATCACAACGGTGGCGATATTTTTATATTTTGATTTTTTTGGTTTCAAGAACCCAAAATTAATATCTGCATCTTCAAATGGAGTACAATTTGCACCGATTTTATTTTTGAATTTTGAATTCCCTGTCATCCAAGCTGATACTGCTCTCTGATATTGTAACGGCCGAGAGTTATCTCTGAGTGTTCTGTTTTGTACATCAGTGAAAATCTTGGAACTGTAAATCAAATTATTAATTGTGGGCAAGTATCAAGGCCCACTAATCTACAATTCAATTCAGTAGTACTGAAAGAAAATAACATGCCACTAAAACTTCAATTAAATGAAAATAATAGTGTATATATATTATTGGAGAAATTATCTAGGTGACTTGTTCCAAATTAGCTCTAACCAATTTTAAAAATTGCTATTAAGTCATACTACATCAGACATATTTTAATTTGATCCCGTAAGTACCCCTGTGACCCAAATTAATTAGAATAAAACGTGATTTAAACTTCAAGAGCTCGTACGTGTCCACCATCTTTTCCCATATCCTAGCCAACTCTTGAATCTCGTCACAAGCGTTACACGACTCGCCTCTGGTCACTCAAATCTTTTCTCACTATTTTCGTGAGTGATAATTGCAGATTCACAATTTTTACTATTGTTTTTCTTGATTGTAAAAGATAAATTTTTGAGCTTTAACAACTTGCTATTGTTCTCAGAGAATGATAGTGATTTTGAGAAGTATTGGACAATTTTGTAGGTAAATTCAGTTTTTATGAATGATTTCTTTTATTTTTCTTGAATTATGTTGTTTTTGTTAGAAATAATATTTTTTTGATATATAGGAACACAATTATTTTGTAATAATTTGTTGGTCGAATAAATGAAAGCAACATTTGTTTCACATACATCAACATTTTTATATGTTTCAAGATATTACTGTCACAAATTTATGTATGTTGCTTTGATACTATATCATATAAAATAGTATCTTAATAAAACAGTATCACAAAATGTTAAAAAATTATTTTTTTGAATGTTAATTTTGCAAGTGAATTCAGTTTTTATGAATTGTTTCTCTTTTTTTTCTTGAATTAAGTTGTTTTTGTTAGAGACAATATTTTTTTGATATGTAGGAAGACAATTGTTTTATAATCATTTTTAGTCAAATGAAAGCACATCAACATTTTTATGTGTTTCGAGATGTTACTATCGCACATTCATATTTGTTGTTTGATACTGTATTATAGAAAACAATATTTTAATAAAAAAATATCATAAAACGATATCACAAATATGACAGTCCTTAGATTGCAAAATTTTGGAAACAATTACTTTTTCGAATGTTAATTTTGCAGGTGAATTCAATTTTTATGAATGATTTCTCTTATTTTTCTTGAATTATATTGTTTTTGTTGAAGATTATATTTTTTTATATATAGGAACACAATTCTTTTGTAATTATTATTTAGTCAAATGAAAGTAACATTTGTTTCACACACATCAACATTTGTATGTATTTTGAGATGTTAGTGTCACATATTCATGTGTGTTGTTTGACTATATATTATAAAAAATATTATCTTAATAAAACAGTATCATAAACAGTATCTTATTGAGAATAATATCTTACAAAAAAGTATCACAAATAGTATCTTATTAAAAACAATATTTCTGCATTTTAATATAACAATATAACAACTAAATGTATCTTAATATTTCAGTATCAGAAGTATATTATTATATTAATATAACAAGCACATTAATATTAGTATCTTGGAAACAATAACACTATTACACACACTTAAAATAGAAAATTCCAACCCATTAGAAGAATAGTATCATAATAAAATTACCTTAATAAAACAATATCATATAAAATAGTATCAGAAGTACATTAGTATCAGGCTTAGGTTTTAATAATAGTATCATATGGTTAAAGATAGAAAACAAGTTAAACCAATATAACAGTATCATAAACACATTATTATCAATCACATGTTTAGGTGGGCACAAATGTTATGTTTTAACAGAAAACCATAGCACAATATCTAAATAAAACAATACATTAATAAAATAGTATCTTAATAAAACATTATTATTGAAAACAATATCTTAATAAAACAGTATCATAAAAAGTCGTATGTTAATAAAACTGTATCATAATAAAATAGTTTCATATTTGAATTAACGGGTTTGCAATTACATGGGCATGTTGATCTTTTAACTCTGAAATATAATTTTAATTGAAATAAGTTTGGATTATATGACTTTGGAGCTCCTTACCTCGTGATGAGTGATCGGGTCTGAATTTTTCTATATATAGTTTACTCAACAACTAATTAAAGTGGAAATTAGGCCCCTTACTCTATTTTTCAAAAAAAAATTGAAAAATACGGTTACTTTTAAAAAAATTGAAAAATAGACTTCTTTAATATATCAGAATATGGAAGGGTAAATTTGGAAAATTAATTACTACAGTGCCTTAAACCCTACCTCTCATTTTCTCTGCTATTTCTGGCGAATATTCCTCAAATTCCTTCCCTAATCCATAGTTTCTATCCGTTTCTTCTATATTTTAACACTATATTGTTCAACATAGTTGGAGAAGGCGAAATAATTATTGCAGAATCTTCAGGGATGAAGAGAAAGTGGAGTTCAGCCGAAGGATCTTCAAAAAAGATGAAAAATATTGTATGTTTATCTTTATTTCTATATTTTTTCGATTGCTTTAATTTTTACATTTTAAGAGATTTTTGGCTTTGTGAAATCAAATTTATGTTTTCCGTTATTATTCAATTTATGATGCTGCCTTTAGGAAAATCAGTGGCAATGGTTGATGTGTGAAATTTTTACATTTTGAGGGATTTTTTGTTCTATGAAATTGCATTTCTGTTTTCAATGATCAACTGTTGATGATGGTGCGTTTAGGAATCCAATAATACATTGAAACCATTACCAAATCAATGATATACCAAAATGAGATTAAAGTGTAATTTGATGGTATTCAATTTCACCAACATGTTTTTTGAATATATCTTGTAAGAAAATATGTCCCTTCTCGTTTGATATGTTAGTTCATATTCCAAATGCAATAATTTTAAACATGCAAACTAAAAAATTGATGGTATGATCAATATTTTTTGAACTATATGCAACTTTTTGATATGTTTGTCACATTTTGGAGATGTTTGTCACTTTTTACTTAAAAAGTTACAGAGCATTCTACTTTCATCTAAAATATTAATGCAATAAGTTTGAACATCCAAACTAACAAATAGATTGTACGATCACTATTTTTTAAAATGTATATCACTTTTAAAGAAATTCGTGTCACTTTTTGGAGATGTTTATCATTTTGTTGAGATGTCTTTTTAATTAAAAAGTGACAGAGCATGTCACTTTTATATAATATATAAATACAATAAATATGAACATCCAAACTAACAAATAGATTGTATGATCACTATTTTTTGAGATGTATGTCACTTTTAAAGAGATCTACGTCACTTTTAAGAGATGTTTGTCACTTTTTACTTATATAGGTACAATAAGTTTGATTGTGCAAACTAGTAAATAGACTTTATGATCACTGTTGTTGTAGATATATGTCACTTTAAAAGAGATGAATGTCACATTTTTAGATCTATATCATTTTGAAGAGATGTATGCCACTTTTTGAAGATGTTTGTCACTTTTTACTTAAAAAGTGACAGAGCATGTCACTTTTATGTAATATATAAATACAATAAGTATGAACATCCAAACTAACAAATAAATTGTATGATAACTGTTTTTTGAGATGTATGTCACTTCTAAAGAGATCTACGTATAGAAACAATAAGTTTGAATGTGCAAACTAATAAATAGACTTTATGATCACTGTTGTTCTAGATATATGCCACTTTAAAAGATATGAATGTCACATTTTTAGATCTATATCATTTTGAAGAGATATATGCCACTTTTTGAAGATGTTTGTCACTTTGTGGAGATGTTTGTCACTTTTGACTTAAAAAGTGACAGAGCATGTCACTTTTATGTAATATATAAATACAATAAGTATGAACATCCAAACTAACAACTAGATTGTATGATAACTATTTTTTGAGATGTATGTCACTTTTAAAGAGATATAAGTATAGATACAATAAGTTTGAATGTGCAAACTAATAAATAGACTTTATGATCATTGCTGTTGTAGATATATGTCACTTTAAAAGAGATGAATGTCACATTTTTAGATCTATATCATTTTGTATGCAACCTTTTGAAGATGTTTGTCACTTTTTACTTAAAAAGTGACAGAGCATGTAAAGTGACAGAGCATGTCACTTTTATGTAATATATAAATACAATAAGTATGAACATCTAAACTAACAAATAGATTGTATGATAACTATTTTTTGAGATGTATGTCACTTTTAAAGAGATCTAAGTATAGATACAATAAGTTTGAATGTGCAAACTAATAAATAGACTTTATGATCACTGTTGTTGTAGATATATGTCACTTTATACGAGTTATTGAAAGGAAGAAAGCCTTCATACAAATACTTACGAGTGAAGGGGTGTCTTGCCAAAGTGGCAGTATCTACACCAAAGAAGGTGAAAATAGGACCAAAAACTGTTGATTGCATTTTTATCGGATATACAAATAACAGTAGTGCTTATCGATTTCTTGTGTTTGATTCAAAAATTTCTAATATACATAAAAATACGATAATGGAATCGAGAAATGCATCATTCTTTGAACGTGTATTTCCATACAAGTCCAAAGAAGAAGCGAGCTCTTCTAAACGGACATATGAGACTATGATTGAGAATAGTCATGTAACGACCACAGACTTTCCCCTACAGGCCTTTCGCCCAGGGGCTATTCCGTGCGCCGTTAGCTTACGTACTGTCCACTGGAGGTTGGGCTCCAAACTGGATTTTATTCCGCGTCCCCAGCGATTCGAACCCTTAACCTCCCATTAAGGAAAACTTAAGTGGAATGCTAGTACCAATTGGACCGGTGCACGGAATAGCCCCTGGGCGAAAGGCCTGTAGGGGAGAGTTCGTGGTCGTTACAAAAAAAAACGCGCGTTTTTTGTAACGACCATGGACTTTTCCCTACAAGCCTTTCGCCCAGGGGCTATTCCGTGCGCCGTTAGCTTACGTACTGTCCACTGGAGGTTGGGCTCCAAATTGGATTTTATTCCGCGTCCCCAGCAATTCGAACCCTTGACCTCCCATTAAGGAGAACTTAAGTGGAATGCTAGTACCAATCGTTTTTTGTAACAACCACGGACTTTCCCTTACAGGCCTTTCGCCCAGGGGCTATTCCATGCGCCGTTAGCTTACGTACTGTCTACTGGAGGTTGGGCTCCAAACTGGATTTTATTTCGCATCCCCAGCGATTCGAACCCTTGACCTCCCATTAAGGAAAACTTAAGTGGAATGCTGGTACCAATTAGAACCGCGCGTTTGTTTGTAACGACCACGGACTTTCTCCTACAGGTCTTTCGCCAGCATTCCACTTAACTTTTCCTTAATGGAAGATCAAGGGTTCGAATCGCTGGGGACGCGAAAGAAATCCAGTTTGGAGCCCATTCTCCAGTGGACAGTACGTAAGCTAACGGCGCACGGAATAGCCCCTGGGCGAAAGGCCTGTAGGAGAAAGTCCGTGGTCGTTACAAGTCAGGACCAAGAAGTAGAAGAGGAAGTTGAGATTGAACCAAGACGTAGCAAACGAGAAAGGACAGAAAAATCTTATGGTTCTAATTTTCTGACTTATATGGTAGAAACTGAACCTCAAAACTTCAAAGAAGCTGTAAACTCTTCAGAAGGACCTCAATGGAAAGAGGCAATTAAAAGTGAGATAGATTCTATTCTGCAAAACCATACATAGGAGCTAGTGGATCTTCCTCCGAGATGCAAACCACTAGGCTACAAATGGATTTTCAAGAAGAAAATGAAAGCAGATGGAACAATTGAAAAGTATAAGGCAAGGCTTGTTATAAAAAGATACAGACAACGAGAAGGCCTTGATTACTTTGATACATAATCTCCAGTAACGAGAATAACATCCATTAGGATGATACTTGCAATTGCAGCTTTGTGAAATCTCGAAGTACATCAAATGGATGTGAAAACTGCCTTTCTAAATGGAGATTTAGATGAAAAAATCTACATGGAACAACCTGAGGGTTTTTCTGCTCCAAGGCAAGAAAACAAAGTCTGTAAATTGGTGAAGTCATTGTATGACTTGAAACAAGCTCCAAAACAATGGCATGAAAAATTTGATCATGTCATGATGGAATGTGGATTTAAAATCAACGAGTGCGATAAATGCATTTATATCAAAGACAATGAAAATGGCTATGTCATTTTATGTCTTTACGTTGACGACATGCTTATTGTTGGAAGCAACGATAAGATGATTAAATCTACTAAAGACATGTTAAATTCAAGATTTGACATGAAGGATATGGGCTTAGCAGATGTGATACTTGGAATTAAAATTTCAAGAACATCAGAGGGAATTGTCCTAAGTCAATTACACTATGTGGACAAAATTCTTGATAAATTTAACAAGGATGATTCTGGCATGGCTAGAACACCGATAGATACCAGTCAGCATCTATCAAAGAACAGAGGTGAGAGTATCTCTCAAGTAGAATACTCTAGAATTATTGAAAGTCTGATGTACTTGATGAGTTGTACAAGACCAGACATAGCCTACACAGTTAGCAAACTGAGTAGATACACGAGTAATCCAGGAGCTGACCACTGAAAAGGAATAATAAAAATACTAAGGTATTTGAGATATACTCGTGATTATGGGCTGCACTATACCAGATATCCGGTAGTTATTGAAGGATACAGTAACGCTAATTGGATATTTGATATAAAAGACTCAAAGTCTACAAGTGGATTTGTGTTCATATTGGGAGGTGCAGCTATATCATGGAAATCCTCTAAACAGACGGTTATAGCCAGATCCACTATAGAATCTGAGTTTATAGCCTTGGACAAGTGTGGTAAAGAGGCTGAGTGGTTACGTCACTTCTTAGAGGATATTCTTATATGGTCAAAGCATGTGCCAGCAATTTGCATACATTGTGATAGTCAATCTGCAATTGGTAGGGCACAGAGTAACATGTATAATGGTAAGTCTAGACACATACGTCGTAGACATAATACCATAAGACAACTACTCTCAACTGGAGTTATCTCTATTGACTATTTGAAGTCAAAGGATAATATTGCGGATCCGCTAACTAAATGTTTGAATAGACAGTTAGTTGGAAAATCATCGAAAGGAATGAGACTTAAGCCTTTGGAAGAATAAGTTAATATAATGCAAACCCAACCTAGTTGACTGGAGATCCCAAGATCTAGGTTCAAAGGGACAACCTAATTGTAAATACTTAATTAGATCACTGTGGGGGTTCTCTCCTATCCATTCCTATGATAAAACAGTGATACCCGTAGAGGAAAGAATAAGCAATAGGCTTTTAATGATTCTTACACGTGGAGTAAAGCGGGCTACTTTTAATAAGAAATCACCTATGTGAGAGAGAAGTGGGGCCGCTTCTAAGAGAATTGTGTAAGGTGCAATTCTTAAAAACTCTTGCAGAACCAGGCAGATGTTCACGGCCATAAATGAACATAACAATGAGAATTGAACTATGTCAGGAAGAATTCTGTGTAAGGTATATCATCGTTTACACAAACGGCAAAACAGTTCAAGGACATCGCGTCTACTGATCAGCTGGTAAAGTAAATATACTTTCATAAGGGAAGGTTCAAAGGATAACACCTACCTATCCTATGCAGGATTCAGACGTTGAACTTTATGACAAAGTCTTCCGTGTCTCTGTTAATTTCCATTCATGTGGGGGATTGTTGGAAAATGAGTATGGTGAATGAAAATTTTAAAGCTCACATTTTGATTTTCTCAACTCTCTACCCTTTCATTTTTTGTAACTCTTGTAACTCTCATGTTAATGGTGAGTTTGGAATTGGAAGGTCATTCTTGTGCCTATATAAACATTTCCAAAGTTCCTCATTTCAACATATCAAAAATTCATCTTGTCTTCTTCCAAGTTCTTTTCTCTTTCGATGATATTGTTCGGGCAGTAGGTCAATTCGCTGGTACAACCAGTTCTACCGTTGTATCCTGGAAAATAGACGTTCATAACCTACGGTAGGGGACGAATCTGTTTTAAGGAAACTGTACTTGTACATGCCTCGGTTTGCTTTCTTCTTCAGTTTTAATTCTGCAGTTTCCTTAATTTTGTTTCCTGTTCATGTAATATGAAGTTTCTCATTTTTATTTGATAAGGTGAAAAACAGTAGTGATAGAAGGCGATTGGTATAGTAACACATATGTTACTAGTATAAAAATTATTGATTTTAATAAAAATGATGAAATAACATATATGTTACCTGTATAAAAATGTTGTTTTAAAATAAAATAAAAATTGAAATATTAATTTTAAAAAAAAAGAACGTATTTTAAAATGATTATAAAGTATTGATTTTATTGCAAATGAGCAAGCAACACATAGTAACATATATGTTACTAGTATAAAAATGTTGTTTTAAATGAAAAATTGAAAATTTGATTTTAAATGAAAATAATGTATTTTAAAAAAATTATAAAAATAGAGAAATGGTAAAATATTGATTTTAATGAAATGTGAAGAGTAACATATATGTTACCCATGTAAAAATATTGTTTTAAAATTAAAAAAAAATTGAAATATTAATTTTAAAGAAAAATAAAGAATTTTTTAAATAATTATAAAATATTGATTTTATTGCAAATGAGCAAGTAACACATAGTAATGAAAATAAAAGAAGTATAGCCTGTATAGGTTCGAAATATTGATTTTTTTTTTTTTTGCAGATTCTGATGAGAAGTATAGCCTTTATAGGTTCGAAATAAAAGAGATACTCGAAATGGAAATGAAAATTTTGGAAGCCCTCAACTATTATTTAGTTGTTTTCCATCCTTACCGTGCACTGTCTCAGTAAGTATATCGTCAAACATAAATTGTATAGTATAATGCTATGACTGTCATATGTTATGTATTAAAGAAGTCGATTTGTTGTCCACACGTTTCTAGTCTTTCAGAGCTAACATCTTAACTATTCATTCATATTTTCTTCGTGATATTCCACAACTGCTAAAATGACATAAATTCGTAAACATGAGAACCCTATTTCGACAAAAAATTTCATCCTTCTTTGACAATTGAACTTTACGAATTGTATGTTTCAATCAAAATATGTGCATTCACTTACAGCTCAAAATATTTAGCCGATATTATAATTTGCTAACAAAGATATATGTTGGTTGTGCTGTAACTTTGAGTTACTGAGTGCCAATGCACTATTACGATGACATGATGACAATCCTTTGAACTTGATATTGTGCCCTAGGATAGGAGTACTACCAGGTTCACGGTCCATATTACAAGATATGATATTATTGTGTTGTAAAGCACCATATTCATTTATGCCAATCACTTGATACTTGCCCTTGAGCGCCTTGTAGTTGGTCTTTATGAGATGCATCTCATCTAATTCCCATTAAAATATTGTTTCGCTGCTTATTTTTTTCTAACAGAAACTTCCAATTATTAGGTTGCTTCAAGATGCTGGGATGAACGATGCAACACAATTAACTTGGTAACAAACTCATCCCACATCTGCTTCCTATCTTAAGACGGAGTGGTGATCTCCTCCCCACAGTAGGAAGGGATCATCTTGCCCACTCCCTTGTAGGCAGTGGGCAATTGGCCAACTTTTTTTGCTAACATTAAATAAGGAAAAAGTTGGCCAATTGCCCACTGCCATGTAGGCAGTGGGCAAGATTATCCCTCCCCACTGTGGGGAGGAGATCACTACTTATCTTAGACGTGGATAACGAGCTGATTAGTCTATTATGTTCCCTTGATATGCAAATGTATTAGTTGGAAAGCTGCTTAGTACTTCTTTTAAATGAACCAAATCTAGCTTTTATGACAACCAAGTCACTTGAGGATCAAAGCATGTTTGGCTAAGCCTTAAAAGTTCACTTATACGTAAATAAGTAAGTTTTGAAATAAATAATATTTTTATTGGTTAAAGTTGGAAATTGATAAGTTACTTATTTTGAAGGGTTGGGTTGGGTTGGGTTGGGTTGGGTGGGGGGGGGGGGAGTTATGCAGAATTCTTCTTTTTCATAGAAATGGTTTTTTCTCCCTTTTCATAGAACAGTCCCGCTACATATACACCCGCATTTACCACTTGGATGACCGCGAGATGATATTTACAATATATCGCGATATTTTGTGATGTGTATTAGTTCACACATGACAATAAATGGATTTTCACTTTAAATTCCTACTACATTTTCTACCACGTGACTACATTTTCAGCAAAAATGTAATGGTATTTTCACTTTTTCATTCACTCCATTTTTTCTCCTCAGTTCATTATTTCCAACGAATCTCCGGCAACTCTCCGACGACATTTTTTCTTCCATTGTCTCAATCTTGACTTGAATCTTTATTTTCTTTCCAAGTTGTCCACTACTATGTCTAAAAAAAGTAATTTTTGTTCTTGTTTGAAAGTTCATTTTTTTGCCATATTTTTGTGTTATATACCTTTATAGAAGTTATATATTTGTCATAGTCGCAAAAATTTATTTTTGTGTTACATACGTTATGGAAGTTCTTATTTTCGATATTTTTATATATGAAATCTCGTTTCACTTTTCGAAGACGCTATCACCCAGGTCAATTGTTGTGCCAATTTTCATTTTTTTGTCTCTACCATTTTTCAGCTGCTTAATTGTAATATTTATTTGCACATGTGGCTTCTAGCCCAAGTAAAGGAAAGAACGTAACACAATCCAATATACATGACGCTAGTGAAAGCTTTATCCAAGCACCCGAAGCCCATTACCCCATCATCGACTTATCGCAAGGTGCTCAATATCAACCATGGCTGCCAGGTTACGGAGTAAACTTGGTGCCAACTTATGGGTTGAGTCAACAATTAAATTCAATGTATCCTCTAGTTCGACAATTCGAAGAAGAAATTTCAACAAACTTGTTAGCCACTCCAAGTTTCCACGTACCCCCACAATCAATAAGATAGTTTATGTGCTCTTGTAATGCAGAAAAAAAATAAAAATTGAACTTAGTTCACAAACATGTAATATGCATTTATCTTCTAAGTTTTAATATGCAAAAATCTTCTTAGTTTACGAAAATCATAAATGGCTTGGTCAACAATTTACCAATAAGTCGAATTTAGGATTACAATATTTTTTTTTAATAAACGTAACTGTTTTTTTTTTTCTTCTATTTTTTTACATTTTTTTCGCCCCCATAACTGTGAGAAAACAAGGTGGTAAGGCCAAAAGTGAAGGTGTAAATTCAAATTCAAATTCAAATGAGGGGCATATTGGTCATTTAATCACATGTGGTAACCCATGCGGTAAAGCTGGGTGTACAAAGAGCATTTTTCTTCATAGAAATGGCTTTTGCTGAGCAGTCTGGCAAATGACTTTACTGGTTCAAAGAGGACTGGTTGCCCTTCTTCTTAATTGTCCAATCATTTCCTTGGAAAAACTCCACGAGCTCCTTTTCTCCGATGTAGCATTGGAATAGAGGGCTTGAAAGGGAGACAAGGAGGCAAGAAAAAGGATCGAGAGATTTATACAAAAAAATCTTTGCGTGTCCTCGTCGTTCTCTGAGAACTTCCCTCGCAGTAGCACGCTCATCAACCGACGTGATGAGTCTGTTGAGTCTCCCTCACCTCAACAAGTTTATCATGTTTGGTGAGAAAAAATAAATAATAATATAATGTTAGATAAAATTAACAACATTAAAAAATTAAAAATTTGTCCTCACGTAGTCACCAGTTGTCTCTGGTTTCACCCAATTTCCATCCCGGAAGGTGTGAAAAGTTCGAAACGACTCAATAATGCCTAGCCACTACTGGGTCTCGGGGTCCCTCTACAACAATTTAAGTGTGAAATTTAGTTAAAAAACATCCATATGTAATGCATTGAAGATTTGTAAAATGATATTGAAATTTTTACTTATGACTAATCGTAACGCGTGGCAGAGAAGCTTTTCGACCCCTGCACCCTCGGGTATTTAGCCTTACTCTGATTGGCCTTATTCTTTGTCGACTGTTCTTGGAGACATAAAAAATGATTGATTACGTAACACTTTATAGTTATAAAAATAAAAAAACTAAATAATAGTATGTACCACGAAAGTAGGACTTGTGAATAAGTCAATGCACTTCTGCAATTCTTCGGCATACAGCTTACCGTATGGACGGCTCGGCCTGTGCTCTTTCAAGTGATTATGCATCTTAAGTTTGTAATCGCGATAACGATCAGCTCTACCGAGGCACATCCCGCCCGGTACTCGTTGGGCGACCGATTGCCCAGAAGATCAAAGTAGCTCTGCAACATTAGAAAAATATTCGTTAATGTATATTTCATGGAACAATGTACTTAGAGAATGCGCCAATGTAAAAACCATTGTAGATATTACCTCAATGATGCTACGTAACCGTGCTCGCTGCTCCTCTGGAACCTCTGTCTAGGAAGGGTAGCAAGGGGGCATGGTAAACCTAACTTAGTTCCCAACCTAGCGTGTAAAATACTTCAAATTATTCTCGATCGACTACATTATATGTTCGACATTGTCGAACGCGAAGGGAAGTGAACTCTTCCCGTTCGCCTGCCAAACCTTCTAAAGGTTAATGTCTCGAGATACCCCATCACTTAGACGGTGGCGCTGAAAAAAAAATAAATACAATATATTTGATCAGAAATTCAAGAATAATGAAATCACTATAAAAAATTGCAAAATAAATAATATTGAAACAAAAATTCTACCGGACTCGTAGGACGAATGTAGCTGGTGGGTGGCTGATGTGGAGAATCGCTTGCACCATCACTTTCGTGCGACATGACATCAGCCATAGTATAACTAACAAAAGAAAACATTAATTAGTGCGGAATGGTCCCTAACCTTTTTTTGGCACATCAGTCCCTAAATTATGTATTTTTGTGCAAATGGTCCCTAATCTTTGTTTTTATTGTAGAAATGGTCCCTAATTTTTTTTTTGGAACATCAGTTCCTAAATTATGTGTTTTTGTGCAAATGGCCTCTAATCTTTGTTTTTAGTACAGAAATGGTCTCTAACCTTTTTTTTTGGCACATCAGTCTCTAAATTATGTGTTTTTGTACGAATAGTCCCTAATCTTTGTTTTTAGTGCAGAAATGGTCCCTAACTTTTGTTTTTTGGCACTTCCGTCCCTAAATTATGTATTTTTGTGCAAGGGTCCCTACTCTTTTTTTAGTGCAGAAATGGTCCCTAACCATTGTTTTTTGGCATATCAGTCTCTAAATTATGTGTGTTTGTGCAAACGGTCCATAATATTTGTTTTTAGTGTGAAAATGTTCCTTAATCTTTATTTTTTGGCACGTTAGTCCCTAAAATACGCAAATACTATAAGTGTTCAACTCAATACTCAATACGCAAATTCTTAAAAATCTTAAAACTACAACATCCAACATCCAACATCCAACATCCAACAAATTCTTAAAAATAAAACCTGCAACATCCAATATCCAACATCCAACATCCAATATCCAACATCCAACATCCAACCTTAGTATGAAAAAACTACAACATCCAACGAAATCTAAAGAATAAAACTTCAAATTACATTTAAGAGGAAAAAAATAAGTAAAACTGATTAACAATTGAGCTAAGAAAAAACCATTTTTAATCTAACCAACCCACTTACCACTTTACCAATTAATATAAGCAAACTTACAAGAAATCAAGTGGCTTAAGATCAAGCTATTAAGGCGAGGCGAGTTCAAATCTAATCTGAGCTAACTCCTTCAAAATCTCATAACATTTAAACTAATAAATCGAAATCCTTTTACAACACAAGCCATATAAGACATAACATGTGTGTAACATCCACTGGCCAACGAAAACAACTCATGTGAAACTTGAGGAGCGTGGCTTTGGCGCAGTCCATATACCTGGATGAAGTGGAAGTTGGTTTTAGTCAATGTTACAAAAAAGAAAAATGTGGACATATTTGATATGTATTTGATCGTTTTTCATTTACCTTCATGTTAGTTTAACAGTAAAAGTTTCTTCTATGCAGCCAGTCAATGCTCAGGCATGCATTGTGCAATAGCTCCTACTTATGTTCTCTTTACAAGACATATAAGATCAGCTAATTAGTTTGTTTAAAATGACAAAGATGCTTCAAGATGATTGAAAAATAATTAAGAACGAGGTCTTACTGTAAGAATGTCTCAATTTCAGTACAGTAGTTGGGGACGTAAAACATCGCTTGATTTCGAACATTTGCAAGAAGCATCGTTGGAGTCTTCTTTCCAATTCGGCGACACTGGACTGAAAAATAGAAAGTTGTCTTCGTGGAACACTTATATCCTCGTTTCTGTCTGATCGGTTGAACCTTGTTTCTATGTCCTCGAAATACCTTGAACAAAAAGTCAAGGCCTCGTCAACAACATACCCTTCAACTATTGAACCCTCAGGACAAGCTCAATTTCTGACGTAGTTCTTAAGTTTCTTCAGGTATTGCTAGAACGGATACATCCATCTCATGTGCACCAGACTACCAAAGATTGCCTTTTCTGGCAGATGCATTACGAGGTGAATCATGATGTCGAAGAAGGCTAGTAGAACGATTCATTCCAACTTACAGATGATGAGTATCAGGTGATTGTGGGCAGCCATCATATCACTAATCTTTAGTGTTCTTGCACAAAGCTACTTGAAGAACGTGCAAAGTTCAATAATTGTAGAGAAAATAGTTGTATTCAAGAACGCGCGACATCCGACTGACAATAATCGTTGCATGATAATGTGGCAATTGTGTGACTTCAACCCAATAATGCAGTTGTCATTAGGAGCAATATTCTTTCGAAGATTAGAAGTGAAGCCATCTGGAAACTTAACTGATTGGATAAAGTTGCAAAACCTCTGACGGTTTGCAATGGACATGGTGTAATATACGGCAGGTTTCATACACCTGTTTTCGATATGATACAAGTGAAACTCTCTTTTAATCCCTAATTGCATAAGATCGTACATGGCATTGACTGTTTCCTTTGATTTGAATGGATCGTCCAAAATTGTGCCGAGCAAGCTGTCACAAACATTCTTCTCTACCTGCATGACATTGATGTTATGTTTTAACTCAGTAGAAGACCAATACGACAACTCATAGAAAATGCTCCTTTTTCTCCAATTTAGCTTGTCATCACTTCTCATCTTTCTAGCACCCCCGTAGTTAGGGTGCTTTTTCGAAATACTATGTCTCAGACGGTTTAACTGTGCTAAAATGTTTGAAGGCGTTAACCGACGATGAGGTGGTCTCCTCTTTTTCCTCCCATCAAAGTCTAAATTACTCCTAAAATGATGCATGGATGGCAGGAACCGTCGGTGACACACGTAAGCTGTTTTACTTATCACACGGACTAAAGGTGTCTCCTCGTTGCACGTAGGACATGCCATGTACTCCTGACCGCTCCAACCTGACGAACTACTTCTCACTGGAAAATCATTAACTGTCCACAACAATGTTGCACGCATTCTGAATACCAACCTATTATTGGTTCTAACGTCACACATGTAAATCTCATTAGCCCACAACTCTTTCAACTCTTCCACTAATGGTCGTAAGAATACATCAATGTCCTTATCCGGTGCTTTAGGGCCAAGTATCAAGAGAGTAAGCATAAAGTATTCGGGTTTCATGCATAACCAAGGTGGTAGGGTGTAAATAGTTACAACTACTGGCCACATGCTGTACGCCATACTCATGTCTTCAAATGAATTGAATCCGTCTGCAGCCAAACCTAACTAGACATTCCGGATCTCACTTACGAGCAGTGGATGTTTTCTGTCAAAATCTCGCAATGCCTTCCCATCTACGGAATGTTGCATTTCATCTTCATCCCTAGACCTTTCTATACTGTGCCACCACATGAGTTTTGTAGTATCCTTCATCGCAAACATATGTTTTAGTCTGGAGGCCAAGGAAAAATGGCGCAACACCTTATGCAGAACATTCTTCCCTTTCACCTTTCTAGAAGTGTGCACCCAACAACTTTCCTAGTAGATCGAACAAGTGTGTCTATCAGCATGCTCATCCCAAAATAGTGCACAGTCATTCTTACAGGCGTGAATAGATTTGTAAACAAAACCAAGCTTCGTCATCATCTTCTTAGCTTCATAATAGGAGTCCACCATTCATATTTAGGAAAGCTAACTTCAGCTACTTCAAAAGATCATCGACAAATTTGTTCATAAGCTTAATATGTATCAACTTCACTAAATAGTTTAAGGATGAAAATGATGAAACTCCCAGGTATAGTTCTAAATACATAGCCTCAAACAATTCGTCATATTAACCATCGGTGTCTGTACCAGCATGCTCATCACCGACTACGTCGTCCATGACATCTATCATCTCATCCTCCACACCTACTCTCTCATTTTGTGTACATACATTCATAGTCTGAACCTCGGTCTCTCCATGGTATATCCAGATTACATAACTCTCTGTAAAACTATGACAAAATATGTGAGCTACGACAATGTTCAATGGATGTGTGAGACCGTTTAAACATCTTGTGCGCAAAAATTTAATCATACACTTGTCATTTATGTATGGTCTAGCCCTGTTTATAAATGTTTTCAAACCATTCTGAAAATTTGACAATTTTGTGCAATTTTTAATTTTTGTCCAACTTTTATCAATATCTATACCTGAAAAATACTATTTTTTTGGTAATGGAATTTTTAGAAATACAGTGATGAAATGGGTGAAAAAGAATTTTCAAAAATACAGTGCAGAAATGTGAAGAAGGAGAGCTGAAAAAGAAGATTATATAGCGACGACAAAGTCATCTCTATAGATTATAAAAGTTGTTATAGATAAGGAATGGGTGCCAATTTTGACAACTCTACAGCGACGACAAAAGTCGTCTCAATAGACTTCAATACAAATTACGAAGAGAATCATGCATCATATGACTAAAAACAACAGCTATAGCTCTATTGCGATGACTTATGTCGTCTCTATATGTACACAAAAAATAGCACGAATTATTCCAACCATTTGGAATATATCTACGGTAATAACGACGACAATTTAAATATAAAGATGACTTATGTCGTCGCTATGGAGTTGGAACTTATAACGACGATATTTCATTATTGTCCCTACTATGGAGAACAAGTAGTGGCGATATTTTGTCGTCGCTATAGGTACCTTTTTTGTAGCGGTGTTTTTTTAAAATTATAAGTTGATTAAATATTTTTTTATTCACACATTTCATAAGACCAACAACTTTTATTTACATATTCCGTAAGACACTACTTATAATCTACAAAAAAATTTACCAAACAAGCACTAAGCATATGTTTGGCAAATCTTAAATAACAATTTAAGTTGATTAAACATACTTTCTATCCATATATTTTGTAAGATCCAAAACTTACTACTCACTTATTATCCATACATTATATATAATTCACAACTTATAAGTACTTAAAAATAATTTTAACACTGTCAAATTCACAAGCCTAGTGGACTAGCCCTTTTACCACAAAGCTGGTCCTTGGGGTCATAGTACTCTTAGACTAATTGAAGTGATTTAATAATTTTTACTTAGAAGATTAAGATGTGACTTTGATTTCATTAAGCCATTTTACAGACTAGATTTATACGGAGTATGTGTGTTAGAAACTTAGAATATGACTATTGAAGTTAAAATTAGAAACTTTACCAAATAATGAAGATCGCCATCGACTTCTTCCAGAATATTCCAATTAGTGCTCCATTGTTATGTTCTCTTAGTTTACCAAAATGAAGCATACATGTTGGACGATTCTAGGAGTTATACGTAATCTTATTTTATTACTAAAACTAGTAGCATCTAGAATTTATAAAGTAGGCTGTGATAATCGACTTTTACCCCTATAAGAGGGGATGATGAAGGTGGATTAGTGTATAATGAGTGATGATTGAGATCAGCATACCTGTTGGACGATTCTAGGAGTTATAGGTAATCTTATTTTATTACTAAAGCTAGTAACATCTAGAATTTATAAAGTAGGCTATGATGACTGAATTTTATCCCTATAAAAGGGCATGATGAAGGTAGATTAGTGTGTAATGAGTGATGAGTGAGATCAATTAAAGTGGGAGATAGTGAGGTGCTGTAGAATATTATTTAGTGGTTTGTCCAAATTGTGTAAGTATGTTATATATATAATATAGTCTTCTTTTGAGTGTTTCATTCTACAAGTGGTATTAGAGTGTGTCGATCGAGGGCCATGTATTTTAAAAGAAAAACAGTTGAGTGGAGATTATTTTTGAACTTTTGTAGATCGTACTCAAATTGAGATTGTAAAACTTCAATAAAGCTTGCTTGATAACGAAGAGGTTATCGAAGTCATGATGGACGACCTACAAGTGATAGGCAGATTGACGAAGCCCAACAACCAAGACTACACCACATGACAGACATGCATAGAGTCTTATCTCCAAGGCTAAGACTTATGGGACGTAGTTGATAGTAGTGAAGTGACACCGCCGGAGGATGCTAGAGGTTTGAAGAAATAGAAGATTAAAGCAAGTAAAGCCATTTTTACGATAAAGACAACAATTGATGAGGAATTATTGGAGTACATAAGGGACAAAAATACGTCGAATGAAGCATGGGATACATTTGCAGCACTATTTTAAATGAAAAATGATCTAAAGTTGCAACTTCTGAAGAACGAGCTACTCTCCATCACTTAGGGGGAGATGACGATAAACCAATACTTCAACAAGGTAATATCTCTCTATCGCAAAATCTTTGAATTAGATTTTTCGAGTAAAATTTTGGAGTCTAGGATGAGAATAATAATTATACATGGATTGAGACCTGAATTTAGAGGCTTTATTGTTGCAATACAAGGTTGGTCAGAGCTACCTTCACTGGTCAACCTAGAAAATTTGGTAGTCAACCAAAAATTATTAACTAAGCAAATTTTAGGGGTCTCACTAAAGAAAAAACATGAAGCATTGTTTAACTATAAAAGAAAAGGTCGATCCCATCAACAAAATAATAAAGAATCAAAAAAAGATAAATGCAGATAAGGTTCTCAAACAAGGGAAGCTCAAGAAAATCGCGACGAGAAAGTCAGTCGTCTAAGAGATATATGTGACCTAATGGCTCGTGCTTTGTAAGTGGCAAACGAGGTCATTACACCAGAGATTTTCGATTAAGGATAAAGCCAGCGGAAGGTAATATAGCAACCTCCAATGAGCGAGAAAAATAAAATAGTGAAGAAGAGTGGAATGTTGAAGCGTCGCTCGCAGTAATTGAACAAACTCATGATGAGGTGTGCAGTCCAATCTTTGAAGAAAAATAGACACTGGTGATGGTTGTCCCTGGACAAATAGATTGTGAAAACAATTGGATTGTTGACTCAGGATGTTCCAATCACATGACAAGCGATAACGAGAAGCTGCAAAACACAACAGAGTACATGAGAGGTCGAATGGTGATAACTGCCAACAATTTAAGATTGCTAATAGCCCACATTGGTAAGAAAGTTATCGTGCATAGTTTTAGTCCTAGTTAGGTAGAACTACAAGATGTTTATCACGTGCCAGGAATGAAGAAAAATCTTCTATCAGTGGCACATCTGACATCCTCTGGTAATTATGTTTTGTTTGGACTTAAAGATGTCAAGGTGTATCAAAATGTCAATATTTCAGGTACAATAGTAATGGAAGAACAAAGACTAGAGTCCATCTATATAATGCCAGCAGAGTCTACATACGTAGATAAGACTCAAAAGAATGAGACAGCAAATTTATGGCATGCGATACTAGGGTACGTAAGCTATCACAAATTGAAGGTGATGATGAAAAAGTCAATGCTCGAGATCAGAGACGACATGGTGTGATGACTGTCAATATTGTAAAACACATCAGCTACTATATCAAGAGTCAACCTATATAGCAAAGCAACCATTGGAGTTGATACACTCTAATGTGTTTGGACCTGTAACCATCAACTTGAGGCATGCACTACATTGTAACATTCATTGATGACTTCTTAAGTTACGTCTGGATTTTCTTTATGAAAGAAAAATCTTAGACGTTTACAAAATTTAAAGAGTTTAAAGAAAAGTAGAAAGAGAAGTCGGAGACAAGATTCAGTGTTTATACAGGGATAATGGAGAAGAGTACACATTAGGAGAATTCTCTCAATATCTACGACAACATAAGATACACCATTAGTTGACATGTCCAAACACTCCACAACAGAACGGTGTAGTTGAAATAAAGAATCGACATCTTGCTGAAACATATCGAAGTATGCTTCATGCAAAGAATGTACCAGAAGAATTTTGGGCATAGTGTATGAGGATAGAATCACAAGTGATAAATAGGCTTCCGCGACCGAAGTTAGGGTTCATATCACCCTTTGAGAAACTATGGAAGACTAAGCCCATAGTTAGTCACTTTCGTATCTTTGGTTGTGTCTGTTACTTGTTCGTGCCTAGTCACTTGAGGAGCAAGTTCGACAAGAAGGCTATTAGATGTATATTCATGGGATATGATAGCCAAAGGAAATGATAAAGGTGTTACGATCCTACAAGCGACCGTTGCTACACATCGTGTAACGTGGTGTTTGACAAAGTATCTTATTGATGGACATCGCAGATGGTGGAGCTACCAGATTTAAAATAAATTGAAGATATGTTGCAAGAATAAACCGCATAAGTGCAACAGAGTCATGAGAAAATTAAAAATTCACAAGAGTCAAGCGACAAAGAAGAACCTACGAGGGCAACGCAAAGTCCATGGAAAACTGATGTACATCAACCAACATCAAAAGAAAATAGGTCGAGCCAACAAAAAAAGGTTGAGGTGCCAACAACTTCTCAACCACAACTAAGGAAATCAACTAGAAAACGAAGATCAAAACGCTAATGTAGTAGTAGAAGAAGATGAAAGTACCAAAGAGCCAGAAATCTTTGAAGAGGCAGTCCAACACAAGGAGTTGAGAAAGGCAATGGAATAAGAGATCGTAGCTCTGAAGCAAAATGAGAATTGGGACTTGACACCAATGTTCTCAAATTTTAAATAATTCGCAAGTGTGCGAATTTATTGGAATATAGAAAAGTAGTAATGAGGTTGATCCCACAGAGACTGCATTGAAGAAAGTCTAATTTAATTCAAATTAACTATTATTCTAGACTAGTTGTGTCGAAAGAAATTAATTGAAAGAATTTAATTTAAAGACCAATTAATTATGCCAAAACAATTAAGTTGAAGATTCAAGTTTGCACCAATGTTTTGGAATCCACCTTTTTTTAACATAGCAATTATCTGATTAATTCTTAAAAAAAAACAACTCGAAATCAATCTATTGCCGTCTTAAAATATTTATCAACTAAATCCAAAATAAGAAAATCCAATATCGGCTCCCATTTGCTTCAATCTTAAATTACTTGAGCGTTTCTCGTATCAAACTCAATTAAAAGAAAACAAAAAACCAAAGATTTCGCATGCTAAGCATTCTATGTATCCCAAATCGATAATAAAATAATGGAGAATCAAAAAAAATTAATAAAACACGTTTAAGCACCAAGCACAAATTAATTAAATTAATTTCTAACTATCAAAGATACGCGATATTTAAGATGAAAGATATTTTATTTAATTAATCCAACAAGAACGAACCATGAAAGTTAAAACTCAAAAATGGAATCAAAATGATAACAAGATAATCACTTCGTTTAAACAAAGTTTCATTGTCTACCCTGGCTCAAGAAAATTAGAAGAACATAATTAAATTAAAAACAAAAGAATTGATAGAACCCGGCATGGATTGAAGGAGATGAAATCTTCCTAAAACTCTTCTTTGCCACGTAATTCTTCTTTCTTGTTTCTTGCCGTCTTCCTTCCTTAATTTGACCCAAATTCGGTCTTTATATAGTGTTTTACCAATTTTGGAACTCGTGCACGTGAAAAGGTGGAAAAGGTATAAAAGGCCCCGACTTAAAATTGAAAATAAGCCAAAAAAAAACGTCCAGACGAGCCGCATACGCGTATTACCGCATTACCACGGTTGACCATGGTAAATAGTAAATTTTGCCTAGAAATTTGATTTCAATCACAATTTACAACCTTTAGTCTTCCAAGTTCCAATATGTATATTATTTGGTACCCACTTCAAATTTTAATTGCAGGTACAATCCTTTTTGCTCCAAAGCTTTAAGTTTGGTCACATACTTTCAAAAACTTCCATCTTGGTCCACGAATCTTCATATTTTTTCAAATTTTGTTATAATTCAAATAAGACATTAATTAGTACTTTTATCAATGAATAATTAATAACAAAATAAGATAAACGGGTAACATGTATACTAAAATTACACTCATCAGCCAATACCTGGCGGAGTAAAGCCTATATTCTATAAATGGATATACAAGGTAAAGAGGCGACCTGATGGATCAATAAAGATGTACAAAGCTGGACTAGTGGCTTGTAGATTCTCACAATAGTATGGACTTGACTATGATGAGACATTTAGTCTAGTGGCCAAGATCACTACAATATGTATGTTAATAGCAATGGCAGCAAGCAAGTCTTGGAAGCTATGGCAGATGGACATGAAAAATGCGTTTTCTCCATGGTAAACTTGATAGAGACATATACACGGAGAAACCTAAAGGGTTTGAAAATAATAAAAAAATCCAGGTACGTGTGCAAGTTAAAAAAGGCCCTCTTCGGATTAACTCAGGCGCTGCGAGCATGGTACGGCAAGATAGCAGAATTCTTAGTTCAGTGTGGATACTCAGTGCAACCAGCAGATTCAAGTATTTTCGTCAAAACACAACATAGAAGACAATCAATAGTGCTAGTGTACGTGAATGATCTTATCTTCACTCGAGATGACGAAAACAAAATCCAAAGAACGAGGATGAACTTGTTAGTTAAATTTCAAATAAAAGAGCTTGGAGAGCTAAATCATTTTCTGGGACTCCAGATGGAAAGAACAAAAGAAGAGATATTCTTGTGCCAACAAAAGTACACCAGAAATCTCCTACATAAGTTCGGGATGATCGACTGCAAGCCAATATCTACCCCGATCGAGATTAAATCCAAGCTATGTGCAGATGAAGGCAAGGACTTGGACAATGCAACCATGTATCGGAAACTAGTGAGAAGCTTAATCTACCAGACGCTAACACGACCCGACATTGCATATGCAGTCGGAATAGCAAGTCGCTCTATGGAAAAGCCAAAGAAGCCACATCTTGAAGTAGTTCGATGGATACTAAGGTACGTAAAGGGAATAATTGACTATGGACTCTTTTACAAGAAAAATAAAGGTTGCAAGATCGTTGGCTATTGTGATGTAATATGCTGGATGTCGAGATACGCGAATATTGACAACTAGGTATGTATGCAGTCTGGGGTCAACTACAGTATCATGGTGCATAGAGGTGGGCATGAGTTGGATTGGTTTAGTTTTGGGCCCAGCCTGAAATCAAATCAACCACTTCAGTTTTGGTTTTCTCCCAAACTGAACCAACCCGAATTGTGAGAGTAAACCGACCCAAACCGAACTGATCAATCTTGGGTCGGTTCGGTTTGAATTAGGCGGTTTGGGCTTGTATTTGTATTCAAAAAAAAAATTTAATTCCCATTTGAAGAAATTTTTGGACTTGCAACCTGTTAATCTGTTTCTTAAAATATAACAAAACAATACATGTTAATTATAATCCCCTACATAATACATTTGAATCAAAATATGATAACATGTCCTAATATGATATGATCCAACATTTTCAAATCAAACATGTTAAATATAATCATATATATTTGCATCAAAAGCTAGTATCCTATTAACATGTCCAAAATATAATATGATCCAACAGTAGATTAATATCATAATTCATAACAATTAAGGTAAATTTGATCCACCACCACAAGTAGAAATAAATTATTACAGTCATCCAACAAATCACAAATATTACAGTCATCCAAATTCCAAACTAAATAAATAGGAAATTAAAAATATTATAGTCACCCAAACTAATCAAAAACAAGTTCCAACATTGAACATATCCAAGTATCCAATTGTCACAATCTTTCATCATTCATACAACAAATAAGAGAAATATTTAGATAAAAAAATAAGTATTACATTGAATAAATGAGTTATTTTTTATTTAGACATTAGCAATACACTATACATGTACCTCAAAAAACTTCAAAAAATGCATGATCACTTAGCCCCTTCATTGCTTTTCACTGATTCGTCAAGCTCTACAATAAATAATGATTAAATTAATAATAAATTAAACAGAAAAACATATAAATAATAACGGCATAAAATATGTATAATACCTTCATCCAATTTGTAATAGTACTCCACGTCCTCTATGAAGAATCTATTCATATTTGGAGAAGCTTTAAGCCAATTTTGAGGGGACACCAACACCTCCACCATCCTAGAGCTCAAAAAACTACGAAAGGGATCAAGAATTCTACCACTAGTGCTAAAAGCACTCTCTGAAGCCACAGTAGACACCTGAATTCCCTACACATCCTCTCGAAAATAACCTAAGTAATGACCATCCTCATCCTCTAATCTCTCAAAGGCTCTTTGAAATTTTAAAGCAGCTTTCAACATCAAATAAGTGGAATTCTACCTAGTTGGAACATCCAAAAACATGAGAGATTTGCATTTAATTTTTTCTTTATTAGCACACTCTTTCAATTTTTGGTACCTAGCTGGAGAAGATTTAACATAATTCATTGCATTGCGTTTACTAACAATCGAGTCATGTGCATAATTCAATCTCTCACATACAATCAAATCAACAATTTGTGCACAACATCTCATGTGCATATATTTTCCATCCAAAAAACACCCATCATTTTCCCAACCAAGCATCTTCCTCTTAAGGTAATTTATAGCATTCTCATTTGCACTTGTGTTTTCAACAATGATTGTGAACACTCTTTCAATTCTCCATTCATACAAGCAACTCTCAATAACTTTTCCAATAGTTTCTCCCTTATGGTTAGGAATCACACAGAAACTCAAAATTCATATATGAAGCATCTAATTACAATCAACAAAGTGAGTTGTAAGAGACATATAATTGATATTTTGAATGGAAGTCCAAGTATCAGTAGTAGGAGAGACCCGTTAACGTTCGACACTAAAGATACTTTTCAATTTCAACTTATCGTCCAAATATAATTGATAAATAGTTCTACGAGATGGGGATCAAATTTGGGACATGCTACACTACAAAATTGTCTAAACCCCCGAGCATCAACAAAACTAAAGGAAGTTCATCCAATATTATCATCTTAGCATAGGCAAGCCTACATGCTTCTTTACTAAAGCCAACCACTAGAAGATTGCTCCCACCACTCTCATTTTTATTATCAAATCTCAAGATTTTTTGCCTTTTGTCTTCCAATCTACCAGGATACATTTTACATTGATTTACTAAATAGTTCCTCAAGGTGCTTGTCCCACACTTCTTACCATCACAGGCATAATCTTTCCTACAGTAGTTGCAAGTACACCCACGGTCTGCCACATTTGAATTTTCTATTATTGTGAAGTGATTCCAAACATCCAAAGATTTTCTAGTCGGTTTTCTCTTTCCTAAACATGATGGATGAATTGGAGGAAGTGATACATTTTCTCATGGAAAATTTGTTGTTGATGGGGTTGCACCAGTAGTTTGGATATCATTCTCTACCTCCATATTTGTATCTACCAAATATGAAAATAAATATACCAATTTTAGATTACATAAAATGAAAATTTATCATCTATATATTAAAAGAAACACTCTCAGTATCATCTATATATACCAATTTTGGATTTACCAATGTCATCCTCACTCTCATTTTTTTCGCTCAATTTTAATGCTTCACGTGGATTGGATTAAGACTTTTTGATAGTTCATACCTTAAAATTGTTGAAATTTAGCAGCAACGAGTTTCGGATAGAGAAATGAGGGAGAAAATGCCACTGTAGTTGAGACAGAGATGTTATCAGCTCAGATTTTGCACAAAATAAGGAGATATATAGAAATGAGCATAAAAGATAATCTATTTACCTGATTCTTCGGAGAAGACACCAGTTGAAGATGGAGGGAAAAGAAAAATGGTGAACCTTAAGACTTCGAATTGGGGCTTGAAGCTTAGTCAAAAAAACAGCAGCCGCCAGCCAGCACTTAAGGAGACGATGAACCTAGAGCTTGAATTCGCAGTAGCCAACACTTAGTAGTCCCTTGGGAGAGAGATGAATTGATGAAGAGATGATGAAATGGGTAATGAAATGGCAAATTTGAACTGATTTCTATTTTCTAGGGTGAACGTTTTTATTTTGAAATCTGAATTGAAGAGTGGATTTGTACTGAAATGTTAAATGGATTGGGCTGAGTTGGGTTTCAATTAGGTTGGGGTGGTTGGGATAAGTTGTTGATTGTGTTTTCTGGGCTTTAAAAAATCGGTTCAATTTTCTTCAGGTTGGGTTGGTTTATTTCTCCCAACCCAAAATTGACCCAACTTGAATTTTTTTCAAGCACACTACCTATTCCAAACAGATAAAGGGTGAAAAATTGATCCAACCCGACCCGATTCAGTTTGATTCGGTTTGGTTTGGTCTGGTCCAGTTGAGCGGGTTGGTGGTAATTATGTCCACCCCTAATAGTACAGTAAGAGACAACCAACAATGTCCTTGTCAATAGCAATTGATGATTATAGAGCAGCAACCATGGCAGCTCAAGTGGGTACGTGGCTAATGCAATTGATGAAAGACCTACATCAACTGATAAGCTATGTGGTGGAACTATAACAATCCGCTATTTGCATAGCAGAGAACCCAGTGTGCTACACAAGAACTAAGCATGTTGAAGTGCACTATCACTTCGTCAGAGAAAATGTTCTTAAAGGAGAGATCGACTTGAAGCACATGAACACTAAAGAACAAGTGGCAGATGTGTTGACAAAAGGAATAAGTGCTTCAAAATTTGTTGAATTTCGGGCACAACTGGGGATGATAATCTGAGAAGAGTTAAATCAAAAATTCGGTGCTGAAGGAAAGAATTGAAGATCACCACCGACTTCTTCCAGAATATTCCAGTTAGTGCACCATTGTTCTTTTCTCTTAGTTTACCCAGATGTAGCATATATGCCGGAAGATTCTAGGAGTTATAGGTAATCTTATTTTATTATTAAAACTAGTAGGATCTTGAATTTATAAAGTGGGGTGTGATATCATACTTTTACCTCCATAAAGAGATGATGATGAAGTTAGATTAGTGTGTAATGAGTGATGAGTGAGATAAAGTGAAAGATAGTGAGGTACTGTAGATTATTATTTAGTGGTGTATCCAAATTGTGTAAGTAAGTTACATAAATAATAGTCTTTTTTGGAGTGTTTCATTTTACAAATAACTCAATAGAAAAAGTTGACTATTTAGAAAAGATATTATATATGTTGCAGAGTATAAGGGATCAACAATGCATAATCAAATACAAATTTTACTCTGTATCACTACTTTTGAAAAATGAAAAATCTTAAATTGTAATCTTCATATAATATTGGAAGGCTTGAAACAATTAAGGTATTTGAATTATATTCAAAAGTGAAGCTTGTAAATACTTGATAGAATAAATGAGCTCTATTGTATCTTGGGACGAATTTGTTAGAAACGAGTTTGCACAATATGGACAATTAATAATTCACGTGCTTTGAAGAAAAATTTATATTAAGTTCGCGCAAGTTTTTCCAACAAAATAGTATCCCTTTTGTTATCATTACTTCACAATCATGTCATTTCTTTCTTAACCCTGCCCAATCCCCATTTCATCACCCAGCGTTTCCCCAATTTTCCTCTTTGATGATAAATATTTTTCTCCTTCTCCGAGCATGGCGGCGACATTGGTGGAGACACGCAAAAGGTGGCACGGCTTCTTTCTCCCATGTCCACTCCGATGTGATAATCAGTATATGATTAAAATCAGATATGCAGAATAACAATATGGAGTATATGAGAATTGGTTTTAATCTGGGAGGATGGCCTCTATTTATAGGAGTGGCGTATAGTTACGGCCTTTAATGGTCTTTAATGACATATGTCTCTTCATCTCCCTCATTACTAGGAGTTAATGAGGGGCGTTACATCTTTCCAATCGTTAGTGGTAATTGTCATTCTATGGATAGCATGTCTAGCTAACCCAACGACAGTTGATTTATTGCTATCCACCCGTCAGAGGCGAGCTATGAGACCATCGGGACGGGCGAGCCGGTGAGGCGGGCGAATCATTGAGGTGGGCGTGCCAAGATGTACCACTATTGGCAGACAACATAAAACAGCTGTCATCGTAACATATATCAGCTGTCATTATAATATATAACAGTTGTCATTGTAACATATAGCAGCTATTATTATTTCTATCATTATAAGTCCCTATACTTTTAATAGACTGTCGGCAATGGGAAGTAAAAATAATCTACTGAACTTGCTCCTCTATAAATTTTTCAGTTTTCTATTGAGACGAATATTGTCATTCAATATTGTGATGGTGAAAGAGTTCGAAAAAATAGGTATGAGTAGGACGAATCGGGCACACGACGAGACAGGCGTTAGCTCCTTTTTTTTGTGGGGGGTGGGCGCACCTGGTACCCGCGCCTTAGTTGGGTGTGCGCCTTAGTTGGGCATGCCCTTTAGTTGGGCGGGCGTGTACTTGGGGGCGGGTGCATGCCTCATTGGTTGGGCGGGCATTCGCCTCGCCCCCGGGCTTGCGCCCATCACTAAGCGCGGGTATCTCTTTTCATTTTGTGTTATCATTCCATTAAAATTTTGCTTATTTGGACTAAATACTCGTTTGGTGTAGTTTATAAACTGGTTTATTTGACCAAAATAGTTTATTTGACCAAAAATGATTTATTTGACTAAAAATATTTCTTTTATAGCATGACATTGTTGACCATTCTTGGTCAAATAAATTATTTTTGGTTGAAAAACTGATTTATAATCTATATCAAATAAGCCCCTAAGGTTCATCGCCTCGATTTTTAAACTTAGGCTCATCACTTTATTTTTTAAACTGAGACTCATTGCCTTGTTTTTAAACAGAGGCTCATCGCATTGCTTAGGCTCATTGCCTTTATTTTTAGATAGAGACTCATCACCTCGTTTTTCAAACGCTCATAACTTTAATTTTTAAACAGAGGCTCATCGCCTTATTTTTCAGACAGAGGCTCATCGCCTTGATTTTTAAACAGAGGTTTATTGCCTTGTTTTTCAGACAGAGGCTCATCGCCTTGATTTTTAAACAGAGGTTTATTGCCTTTTTTTTCAGATAGAAGCTCGTCGCCTTGATTTTTAAATAGAAGCTCATCTCTTTGTTTTCAGACAGATTCTCATCGTCTTGTTTTTCAGATAGAGGCTCATCACCTTGATTTTTCAAACAGAAGATCATCGCCTTGTTTTTAAACTGAGGCTCATCGCCTTCATTTATTATTATTATATATATTATTATTATTATTTTTTCTAACTGAGGCTCATCACCTTGTTTTATACTTAATAAAGAATGTAGTAAAAATAAGAAGTTTTGCAGGTCGGGTCCAGTAGGAGCACCAGGACTTCCCAACTAGCATGATGCTTCCTTGGTACCATCATCATTGATATATATTAGATAGTTCATTTTTTGCTTGCCTTTGTCATCTCAAGGTTTGGGCTCGTCCCGAGTCTTTCTTTTGTTAGACTCATGTTCCTTTCCATCTTTCATGTCTTTGGTAATGAAATATGTTTCCTCAGCATCCACATACTCATCTCCTTTCCTTAATAACTTATGCATCGTGTTTTTGGAGAGTGGTATCTTGAAAGGGTGACTTCGAGTTTCACTCATCATGGCAGTGACTACAGCAGACATCTGCAGATCTTTGATCCCTAATGTGGCCCTATTGAACTGGGCAATGAAATCTTTCAGCAGCTCGTCTTTGTCCTAGGTCAATTACATTAGTCTAATAGCTGTCTTCTTAGCCCGCTTGCTACTGGCAAATTATGCAGCAAACTACTTAGAAAACTTGGGAGAAGGGTTGCCACCAAGTCTCTTGCCTCCCGCTTAAGTGTTGGCGGAAAGGCCATGCACATAATAGCATCTGGGGTGACACGTCATACTTCTCCATCTTTGACTGTTCGAAGTCTCATGGCAAAGGAATAGCCATCACTTCTGAGAAAAAAATGATCTTCTTACAATACCATAGATTGTTGCTTAATATTTTTCTTACACATAGCCTTT
This sequence comes from Forsythia viridissima, assembly GCA_030279155.1. Taxonomy (NCBI): domain Eukaryota; kingdom Viridiplantae; phylum Streptophyta; class Magnoliopsida; order Lamiales; family Oleaceae; genus Forsythia; species Forsythia viridissima. The sequence goes on from CM059037.1 coordinate 26,380,641, forward strand.
GCTATTTTCTGACCCATCATGTCTTTTAATTGTTGCTCGAGGCTTAACACTGGTGTCTAACATAGCGTAGGCATAACCACCCATGACGGTTTCTCCCAGAGTGGATTTGGGCAAGACATCAATGAATGAATATGGGGTGCAAATGTTGGAGCCAAAGAACCTGGAGCCACTGTTGGCAGTGTTTTCTATGTTAAGAAGTTAAGAGCCTGGGGTAGAGCACCTATCGGTGATGGTCCCACCTGTGGAAGACCAGAAGCCTAGGGTAGAGCCCATGGCGATGATGGTCCTACCGGTGGAAGACTAGGAGCTTGGGGCGGAGCCCCTGGAGGTAATGATCATACCAGTGGAAGACTAGGAGCCTGGGACGATTGAGATGCCATAGTGTTTCGATTTTAGAGTTGAGCGGCCAAAGCCGCCACCTGCGCTTGCAATGCTGCTAGTTGAGCGGCATGGGAAAACTCTTGCTATGGGTTGTTAGTGGCGGCGTTGGACTCTGTGTCAACATCTCCGATGGGGGCTGGGGACGATTATATTCCTAGCTCTTTTAGTTCGAGCCACGACTTTTTGTGTGATTTTTCACATATGATGCCAAAATGATGATAAATATTTTTCTCCTCTTTCGAGTACGGCAGTGACAGTAGTGGAGACCTACAAAAGATGGCGGGGCTTCTTTTCTTCGTGTCCACTCTAATGTGATAATCAGTATATGATTAAAACTAGATATGCATATTAACAATATAAAGTATATGAGAGTTGATTTTTACCTAGGGGTTAGCCTCTATTTATAGGGGTGGCCTACTATTACGGCCTTTAATGGTCTTTATCTTTTATTACTAGGAGTTAATGAAAGACGTTAGATCTTTCCAATCGCTAGTGGTAACTGTTATTCTGTGGGTCGCCTGTCTAGCTAACCCAATAATAGTTGGTTTATTGATATCCACTTGTCAGACGTGAGCTATGAGACTATCGAAGCGGGCAAGTCGGTGAGGCGGGTGAATCATTGAGACAGACATGCCAGGACGTGCCACTATTGACAGACAACATATAACAGATGTCATTGTAACATATAGCAGCTGTCGTTTTTTCTATCATCACTCATGTTGCCTCATCCTTCAATATGAAACTTTCAACATCTTCATCTTTTATCTTCCCCGCTAGGTTAGAGATATGCATTTCAATTCTTGAATAATTAGTGTTATAATCGAAAAATAAGCCTTCAAAATTTGTTATAAAGGATTATCCATCATAATTTTTTTCCCCTCACATCTCTTTGGTTACTCAAGCATCTCCCAAAAATCCAAGAGTGAGGGGACGGGAGAAAGGGCAGCACATAGAGAGAATGAAGGATATTCGAGAGAAGTGTGATGAAAGTAAGAATGGAGAAGAAGATAAATTAAATAAAAAAAAAGACCATTTTAATTAAAAACGATTATTTAGGAAATTTAGGTTCAAAATTACTTGAATTGATAGGAAAAGAAATAGGGCACGACCAGGGCTGCCATTACAATCCCCACCCGTCGAGAATTTTTAGGAGGCAGAGAAGAAGATTGAAAAATCTATATTTATTGCATTGTTTAATTAATTAATTAATTTTTAATATTAATCTTTATTTTTAATACGATTTAAAATTTAAAATATAAAAATAAAACAAAGTAAAAAGATTCAGAGCAGGGGGCTATAATCCTCGTCCCCTGTCCAATTACTAACGGGGTAGAGATTATCCGCATCATTCGAGGCAGGGTAAGGCGGGATATTGGAGCGGTGCAATTTTTTTTTTTTTTTTTTTTGCCATTCCTATGAATTGAGCAATAATCGAGCACATAATAGAAGAAGGTATTGAGATTTTTTGCTTGTTTATCAATGTTTAAATTAAAATTTAAACTGTTTAAATTTGTGAAATATATTTTTTATCTTTATATTTGATAAAATTCACAATTTACTATTCACTTATTATTTAAATATTTATAAAATTTATAAATAATTAAAATATTTCAATATTACGAAATTTGTACTTTGAAAGAACGAATGACAATCAAGATGGAATGACGAGTCTATCTCAATAAGGTAACATTGAATAATGCAAAATAAAGGATATGCCAAAGATGGAAAAAGTGGTACGGAAATTCAAATTTTGTGACGTTTTCCATGACATTTTCATGAGTGTACTTTCAATCATTAATATTTCCATTTTAAATGTGAGATATTTTTCTAGTTTGTTGGGTTACGTGATTGAGATGAGGTACATCCATGTACGCAAAGGTCAATACTATATACTACTCTTTTATTTGAGCAAATATTGTGAAATTTATATATTATATTATAAAAAAATAAACAAGTTCTAAAAATTGTTAGTATTAGACATTTACGACTATTTAATAATAAATAGTCATTTACACGTTGAATCCACTATTAACTATGTCTATACCTTTCATCGGCCATGATCTGCTGCCCACGATCGGTTCCCTACCTTTCATTTCATGTGTTGCAACACACACAAGACAAACTAGTGAAACTAACTCGAAATATTTTATAATCTATCTCCACTTATACGTGTTTTCCTATAATTTTTTTTTTTAACTCACGATGCGCTAATTCAATGTATTCTTCACGTAAAAGGCATATAAAATATTTTTATTTTTTACTTTAAAATGTTATCAAATTTAGAAAAAGAAATAAAATTTCTAGATTCTCTATTACGTTTCAAAGTAAAAGTTCTAATCGAGCTAGAATTGGGTAATTTCATCCGTAATCATTGCATTTTTAGTAAAATTTCAATTGAATCACTAAACTTTAATATGTCTCAATTGAGTTACTGAGCTACAATTTATTTTCAACTTTTACCACTTTGTCACATTTTATCACTATCGTCTTCCATGTTGAAAGAAATTGTTTAATAGGAAGTTATACCATAACTAATCTTTTCATAATTGTTAAGTAACACCTTATAAACAAAAATAATAAAATGAGTGTTAGGCTAAATTTTAGATTTCTTCATTTTAAAACTTTTATACGTGACGTAATAATAAGTTGACGTGCGTACATGAATTACGTAGATGATTCGTTATTGTATGACTCTTCATTAAAAAAATTAATCAATTTAGGATACACTAGATAAGATTGTGTGAAATTTGAAATCAAATTAAAATTCGATAATTCAGTTGAGTCAAATTAAAATTTAATCAATTCAATTAAAATTCCGGTAGAAATTCAGTATGAAATTTAGCATTGACAATTCCATATCAAAGTTGAGACCAAATTTCCAAAAGTGTGCGTTGGTTGGTAGGTATTGGTATAGCCATATTTTGTATGCAATTAACGACCCATAAATTTGGGGATCATGCCAATTCCTCTATTGACATCTGTCCTTTACATTAATATTCAAGCTGCGAACTACAAACTATCTTTGAATTCATCATAAATAAATATTATAAAAAAAAAATAGCAATCAAAATATTCAAGTACAGTTATGTCTCTTTCATAATAATACCAAAAAAATTTAAAAAAAATGTCAAAATTAAAGATTTGAATTAGATGCCCATCATTATTAACAGAATGCCATTCTTTACGATTTGAATTCTGGCTCGAAGATCTCTGTCTACCATCTTTATGTGGTCTGTGGGGGAGATAAAGTAAGTGGACCCCCCTTAAGTTTGAAAACTCAGCTACATTCAAGTCCATCTCTTGGAAAAATAAAATAATTATAATTATAATTTATAGTAAATATTTTTATGAAAATCCGTGATGATATTATATGGAAGATTTATCGAGTTTAAAAAAAAGTTTCATAAAAGTCTCTCTCTCATTGGAGTGGTAATTAAAAAAAAATGATTTGTAACACTACAAAATTTTTGTGAATGAATGTTGGGTTGCACTAATATCCATGTATTTCTTGAAAGATTGAGTTTGAAGTGAGTTTCTTAATTATTAATATTTGTATAATAGAGTACTACTATTTTATCTATTTTTTATTTGAGGCGAATGAGTTTGGAGCCGTTTGGTGAGACATTTGGTCTTGGAACGAGCGTAATCTTCATGTTTGATTGTCATCGTTAAATTTAAAACTTTAAATAGATTGGCGATTATAGGCCAAGTGAAGATGAGGATGATGTCAAGTAATCGTGCTTTGGACACCATGCGCTATATGGTCGAGACAAATGGTTGAATTTCTCATCCGAGAAGTATGATGGAGATTCATAATAATAATATTATATGAAACACTTGACAATTTTGAAATTTTATGTTATTTGTTATTTTGTTTAGTTATTTTCCAATTAAATTAGACTAATTATAACCTTATATAAAAAAGGTTTATGCACAAGAGAATTTGATATTGAATACAAGAATATTTCTCTAACCTGTATCTATTCTATTCCTCTTCTCCTTTCCCACCTTCTCCAATTCATAGTTTAGCAATGGTTCGATATAAGCATATGTCGTTAAATTTTATATTATTGTTAGTGTCTGTTCGATAAAGTTTAAAAGTAATTTTTTGGAAGATTTTGATAAAAATTGATAAAATATATAGTTAAAAAAATTGATAAAAATTATAAATAGTATAAAATATATTGTTGAAAATGAATTAAAAAAATTTAAAATACACTCTAACCAACGTGATGTCCTTAATTGAATGTGAATATTGTAAGGTCCGACCAATGAGATTTGGTGAAGTTTGAAGGAGGGGATAAGCTATGTGGACCAATGAAAAAGGCCCGCGTGTTTGAGGGCAATTTGACCAAATGAATGTTGAGGCACACTTGTCGCTTGGAGAGGGGAACAATGTATTGAAAAGAATTACAATTTCCAAGTGCCCTCCTCCTTTCTCATTGTATTTTCAATAAAATCTTCACATTTCATCATAAAGTCTATGTTTGGTAAAGTTTAAAAAGTAGTTTTTTTAAAAAATTTAAAAAAATTAATAAAATATGTAGTTAAAAAGTTAATAAAAATTGTGGGTCTTACAAAAATATGTAGTTTAAAATGCTTTTGATAAACCAAAAAAAAAAAAAAAAAAAAAGTGAGAGAGAGTTTAAAAAAACTAATCTAAACATGTTCAAATTGGTATCAAAATTTTAGAAGTTATCTCAAAAATTATATTAAATTATGAATGCCTTCTTCCAAATAATATTTAAATATTTAAAAAGATCTTGTCAAGTCAATTTTTATAATAAACCAGCTAACATGATTAGTTTGTTTTGATCTTCACCACATGTGATGTATAACATATCTTGACTGTGTATAAAAATATAAAAAATATATATATATAACAAATGTAAAATGTAAATACAAAGTAAATAAATTTTCTTGCACAAAATCCTCCAGTTAACTATCTTATTGTTGAAGACAATGAGTCGTTTGGCTTGATTCTTAGACTTTAACACTTGATTTTGTTGGTGAATATTTTGTTGGCGGATTTATGTGAAAAGTAACTCCAAAGCAATTAAACAAATCGAATGAAATTGATGAAAAAATAGACCGAGGCAAGTGTTTAACACTTTGTCCTTAAGTCAATTTTGCCCCGCAAAAGTGCCTACGGTATATGGCAATTGACTCCCAAGATACAACAACTTCCTACTTGTGGTTGAAGCACTTCAAACTACAAGCACAACGAACCGAAAATCGATTTTGTACTCCAAAGATGAAATGAAAATGAAAACCAGAAATTCAAGCAACAAATGCAAGAATTTTTTATTCAAGAAGTAAGGAATTATAATGGATGTTATGCTAATGTTTTCTGTATCAATACTTTGTCAAAATGGACGTCCACAGACCCTTTTTAACGTTGGAGATAGGTTGAAAACGAAAAGAAATGGAACCAAATCGTGCAACCCTTCAAAAGAACATGTCTGTTCACGCAAACCTATGCGATCGCATGGTTTAACCAAGCTGTGATCGCAAGGTACAAAAATCAGAACAGAACTTGATCCAAATTTAACCATGTGATCGTAAGGCTTTGCCTCCTGCGATCGCATAGAAGGACCAAAATATATTCTGCTTAAAATTTAAGCAAGTTGCGATCGCAGTGTAAATTAACCATGCGATCGCATGGTCAAACTTTGACCCAATTTTGTCCTTTTTCGTAATTTCTCATTCATTCGATGTTGGTTTCGAGATGCAAAATATACCCTTTAAACATGCAGATAAATTTGAATTTTTCTTTCTGGGGGCATTGCCCCCGAGCCCCCACGAGGGGCGCTGCCCCTCGACCCCCACGACCTGACCGGACAGGTCAATCTCCGTTTCTCCGAAGCGTCGAAGTGGCAGACTAATTTGCCTAAACGGATTGGGTCGGGTCTTGTACATTTGGCCAAGTTGACACGAAGTCACTTTCGTTGTTTTTAACACTTAGTTAATTTCTCGACATATTTAAACCAATTTCCAACATATTTCATTCCAAAAGTTTGAAGCACTGCTATTCCTCATGCAAGGAGCGCTTCATGTAGAAAATGTGGAATATATCGGATTTTCTTGATATCGCAATAGCCAAAGGAAGATGGTTTGAAGAAGACTTGAAATCTTCTTTAATTTTCGGGATTTAAACTTGTCTTTCTTTTCTTTTAATTTGAAAAGGACTTGATTTTCTTGAAATTTTGGGACTTGGAGTTGAGAGACAATCTTCTTTATGATTTGTTCACTTCTATTCCTGTTGAAGACTTCTGTTTTATTTCTTTTACTGGACAAGATTTATCAGTTATTTAAAAAAGCCACATTATATTTAATTTTTCATATTTATAAATGCCATCTTGAACTTAATTTGAATTTGATTGAGTGTAGAACTACTTTTTCTCAAAGTGAAAGTAAAAATTTATTTCACTTATCGTATACACATACATATATATGCACACATAAATATATTTGTGTGATATATTTGTGTGCGTGTTTGCTTGTAAAGAGACAAATTACTATTATTCTTACGTAGAATAACTTTAAGTTAAAACACTTTGTAACTTGATACAAAGATATTTATGACATAGTGAAATTATGTTTAACACAATATAGAATTTGATGCAAATCAGGAAGTTGGTCCTTAAATCATGGTGTTCCACTGATTGATAGAGAATATTTATGAAGCATATTTTGTTATTTCCAAATCTAAATTATTCGTTTGTTATTTCTTTCCTAGTTTGTTTCTTAGATTGTAGTTCTTTGATTGGATATGTAGAAGGGGAATGTAGAGAGGAGTGTAGTTGGGAGTTTGGATATTTTCTTTGAAATTCTAGAGAGATTCCATTGCAGAGAGATTCTGTGTTGTTTTCCCTCTTGCCTGTCAATATGAGGTTGAACCAGGAGGCTTTGTATTAGAATTTCATTTAGATTAGAATACCATATAGTAGGATAAGTAGGATATCATATATGTAATATTCCTATTCTAGGTAGAACTCTTTTCTTTTTATTTCTTTTCTTATTAGGTTTCTATTAACCTATATATATATCTTGTAACCCCATTCATTAATTACATTACATCAATATACAGAGAGAACTATTTCTCCACACGTATTCTCCATTATATTTCTTCATCTCTTTTATATTTCTACATGGTATCAGAGAGACGATTCTGAGCAACGATGTCTGATACAAACACCATAGAAGCGACGATTGCCCAATCGGATCCCATGGCTCTACAGCAATCCGATCATCCCGGCTTAATCCTTGTTTCTAAACCACTTGATGGAAACAATTATGGACAATGGAGTAGATCTATGAGAATTGCTCTAATTGCCAAGAATAAGATTGGCTTCATTAATGGAAAAATCGAAACACCAGAAGCAGAAGATGAGAAGTATTCCATATGGGATTGAAGTAACCATATGGTACTGTCTTGGATACTTAATTCGGTACATCCAGATATTGCTGAAAGTATCATATACTCCGAATCTGCCACAGAGGTATGGAACGACCTACGAGATCGATTTTCTCAAGGCAACGATGCGCGAATATATCAGATTCGCCAAGAGATTGCTGAGCATCGACAAGGAAATCAATCGGTGTCAACCTATTATACCAAATTAAAGGGACTATGGGATGAATTGGGTTCTTATCACAACCCAATTGGATGCACTTGTGGAAATCTTAAAGCACTGGCTGAAAGGGATGAGAAGGAGAAAGTCATGCAATTCCTGATGGGGTTGAATGATTCTTATTCTACAGTTCGTGGAAACATACTAATGATGAGCCCCTTTCCAGACACCAGAAAAGTCCACGCTATTTTAATGCAACATGAAAGGCAAGTTGAGGTTACAACAGATCGTGAAGGACAACATTCAATCAATTGGGAGAAGTCGAGCAATTGGGGGACGAATAGGAAAGATAACAATCGGTCTAACCGGTCGTCCGTTTCATCCGACCGGTCGACCGGTTCAACGGAACCTGGCCAGAAACGATGCACCCACTGTGGGATGATTGGCCACATCATTGATACCTGTTATTTCATCCATGGCTTCCCTCCAGGGCACAAGTTTCATGGGAAGGACGTGAAGCCACGAAACAAACGCTTCACAAACACTACTACCACTTCTACACCTGACCCAAAGGAAGGCAAAACGCTCACAACCAAGGAATATGAACAGATCATGACACTTCTAAACAACAAGTCGGGTAATGACAAGCCTTATGTTAACACCTCAGGTATCAATCTCTCTAGTACCCCTTTGAGTAATTCGTGGATTATTGATAGCGGGGCCACTGACCATGTGACGAAGGATGGTATTCTTGAGAATAAATTCATGCCAAAACACAAAACTGTGCAACTACCGAATGGGGGCCATGCTCCTATTAAATCCATTGGTGCAGTTAAATTTGAAAATAATATGACTGTTGATAATGTGCTTTATGTTCCCAATTTCAAAGTTAATCTATTATCTATCAGTAAACTTACTCAAGGGTTAGGTTGCTATGTGACATTTTTCCCTGATTTTTGTGTCATGAAGGATTTGACGACGAAGAAGACGATTGGCTTAGGAAGGCAGAGTAACGGCCTATATTATCTTTCGCAAAAACCACAAATACATCATACTACTAGTGGATCAACCAACTTATGGCATAGACGTCTTGGACACCCTTCAGCTTCACCTCTTCAATTCTTAGCACAAAATACCTTAGATATTAGTTTTGATTCTCAAGATATTTGTGATGTTTGTCATTTGGCAAAACAATCTAGACTCCCTTTTAAAATTAGTCAAATTTCTAGCAATAAACCTTTTAATTTGATTCATTGTGATATTTGGGGACCTCACAGGATTTATTCTTATTCTGGTGCTAGATATTTTCTTACAATTGTTGATGATTTTTCTCGTTATACTTGGGTACACCTCATGCGTCACAAATCTGAAACTCAAAGTATAATTAAAAATTTCTTTGCTTGGGTTAAAACTCAACACAACTTGACTATAAAAATCCTGAGGTCTGACAATGGCCAAGAGTTCTTATCTTTGCAAACATTCTTAGATGAAAATGGTACAATTTTCCATAGATCATGCCCTTATACCCCTCAACAAAATGGAGTGGTCGAGAGAAAACACCGACACCTTCTAAATGTAGCTCGTGCCATTAGATTTCAAGCCAATCTTCCATTAAAATTTTGGGGAGAACATATCAAAACAGCTTGTTATCTCATCAACTGGATACCTTCGCCATTGCTCTCACACAAAACATCATACGAAAGATTACACAAAAAACCACCGCCTTATTCCCATTTACGTGTCTATGGTTGCCTATGTTTTGCCACCAACCTCAAACCCAGCCATAAATTTGATACACGAGCCAAACGGTGTGTGTTTCTTGGTTATTCCTCAGGACAAAAAGCATACACCTTATATGACCTAACCGATAAAAAGCTAGTAGTATCCCGAGACGTCGTATTCCATGAAAATATATTTCCATACACTTTCCAACAACATGATGAAACTAACTCCATCCCATTGCCACAATCTATGCCTCTAGATGTTGAAACACCATATTTCACAAACCCAGAGGACCAACACATAGCAGAAACGGATAACTTGCCAGAAGATCCCGAACCATCATCCGGACCAACCGGTCGACCAGACGGTCGACCAGTTCACTCGTCCGCTTCAGCAGAGAGTCCAACCGGTCGATCCACTGGTCGACCGGTTACCTCATCCGGTTCAACAGAGAATCTAAACGGTCGACCGTCTTCACCTACCGGTCGACCGGTTGAGCAATGTCCAACCACAATTGATCTACCTACCTCTTCTCACCCTCCAGATGACCAACTTAGGTGATCCACAAGATCAATTCAAACCCCATTTCACCTGAAAGATTACTACATCAATCATACTCTGCCTACTCAAGCCGGGTCTCTTCCAGTCAAATCCAGCACCCGACAGCCTATATCAAGGTATGTATCATATAGTAACCTTTCTTCTATACATCGTGCTTTTACATATAATATTTCTCATATCATAGAGCCAGCTACATATGAGATAGCATGTCAGGATCCCAAATGGGTCGCTGCCATGAATGATGAAATTCGTGCCTTGGAAGAAAACAATACTTGGTCACTTGTACCGCTTCCTCCAAATTCTCATCCTATTGGTTGTAAGTGGGTGTTCAAAATTAAATTTCATTCTGACGGTACAGTTGAACGATACAAAGCACGGTTAGTGGCGAAGGGGTTTACACAACGAGAAGGGATTGATTATAATGAAACTTTCGCTCCAGTTGCAAAGTTAACTACAGTCAGATGCTTACTTGCTATCGCCTCTATTCGTGACTGGACGCTTCATCAGATGGATGTACACAATACCTTTCTTCATGGTGATCTTGATGAAGAAGTCTATATGACTCCCCCTCCTGGATTTCGTCGACAGGGGGAGACACCAGTTGTATGTCGACTTCATAAATCTTTATATGGATTGAAACAGGCATCTCGTTCTTGGTTTCAAAAATTTGTATCTGCTATTATTCAGTTTGGGTTCAAACAGTCACATGCAGATTACTCACTCTTTACAAAGGTCAATGGTAATTCATTTACGGCAGTTCTATTATATGTGGATGATATGATTGTCACAGGAAATAATAGAGAAGCAATCTATACTACAAAAATATTCCTTGCATCTCAATTCAAGTTGAAAGACCTTGGCACATTAAAATACTTTCTTGGAATAGAAATTGCTCGCTCAAGATCAGGGATTTCAATAAATCAAAGGAAGTATACTCTTGACATTCTTCAAGAAGCCGGATTGCTTGGATCAAAACCTGCAGCATTTCCTATGGAGCAGTCATTGAAATTTAATCTGACTGACGAAAAGTTATTGAAAGATCCCACATACTATCGACGGTTGGTAGGAAAGCTCATTTATCTCACCATTACCAGACCAGAGATCTCATATTCAGTCAATACACTCAGTCAGTTTATGCAGACACCTAGACAACCCCATCTTGATGCAGTTCACCGATTGCTTCGATACTTGAAAGGGGCACCAGGACGAGGATTATATTTTCCATCAAGTGGGAAATTGCAGCTAGCAGGATTTTGTGATGCAGATTGGGCCGGAGATATTACTACACGACGTTCAGTTACAGGATATTGTGTATTTTTGGGAAAAGCACTTATATCATGGAAAAGCAAGAAACAAACAACTGTGTCCAAATCTTCAGCAGAAGCTGAGTATAGGGCAATGGCTTCCATTACATGTGAGCTTATATGGTTGAGACAATTACTGACAGACTTATGTGTAGATCATCCACAAGCAGCAATATTATATTGTGATAATCAAGCAGCAATGCATATTGCCGCTAATCCAGTGTATCATGAAAGAACAAAACACATTGAAATAGATTGTCATATTGTTCGTGAACGAATTGATAAGGGAGAGATCAAGACTGCCTATGTTCCAAGCAACAATCAGATTGCAGATTTATTTACTAAAGCATTGGGGAAGGAGGTATTTCACAATTTCACTCACAAGTTGGGCACTCTTGACATACATGCTCCAACTTGAGGGGGAGTATTAGAATTTCATTTAGATTAGAATACCATAAAGTAGGATAAGTAGGATATCATATATGTAATATTCCTATTCTAGGTAGAACTCTTTTCTTTTTATTTCTTTCCTTATTAGGTTTCTATTAACCTATATATATATCTTGTAACCCCATTCATTAATTACATTACATCAATATACAGAGAGAACTATTTCTCCACACGTATTCTCCATTATATTTCTTCATCTCTTTTATATTTCTACACTTTGCACCATAATCACTATGAGAAGCATCGTTTGAGGGGTTTCAAGTTTTAATTGTATAAATTCTGAAGAATGATTTTGAGTGATCATTTGGGTGGGTGATCGACCATTTCTTTGAAGTCAGCTAATGAAACCAAATCAATATTCATTTCTTAACCAGACTCAATGCCTATCTTTTTAATACAGGTCAACCCCAAAGCTCGCCTTTTGCCTGGGACCATACCCAATGGTTCTACGTTCAAGGGGAGGAAAAGACTCATTCTTTGAGTGCTGAGACTGAGTGTAGCAAAATTGAACATATTTTTACTATTCAAGAATGTTGACTAATGAATATTGGTGAATTAATAATGGTTTGTTTGAAATCAATTAAAATTTTATCAAAAGACTGAAGTCAAAGTCAACAATTAATTTTAACTACACATTTTATAGACCGGCAACTTTTTACAACTTTTCAACCATACATTTCATCAAATTTTACAAAAAATCTAATTTTAATCAAAATCAAACATACCCTAAATAAAATCCAAAGTTAACTAAATTTCTTGGACATTTATAAAGGGTTACAAAACAAAAATTAAGGGTAATTAGCATAAAATGTCCCAATCTATTGAAGTTATTGTGCAAAACGTCCATACCTTCTAAATTTTGGCATTTTCACCATCACCTACTCAATTTTTTGCGCAAAACGTCCTTCCGTCCAAAAAGCTGCTTTAACTCACCTTACCAACACGATTCGTGATACAACTTGAGGGTAAATTAATCCAGCAACATTTTGGCAGCTCCAACCTGAAGAAAATGGAGACGGTGAATGGGCATTGTACTTTTTGCTTGGAACCAAAGCTGGAGGAGAAGATTCAATTTCTGGTGATGGGATTTGAGAATAGATTGGAACTGTTGTCGACAAGAAGACCACTGTCTAGAGAGATGGGGAAAAGTCGATTGGCGCCAGAAGTGGAGCTTGAGTAGAAACAGTTGGTGGATGGCTCACTAGGGCGGAGACAAGAGCAGAAGTAGAAAAAGTGGGCGGCAAGCTTACTGGCACAGACAATGGATCCTTTCTCAGTTTATGTCCTCAAAATCCCTTTTCAAATTAAAGAACTAAGCTTTATTCTCAGTCATTCAACTTAAGCAACTCAAGAATTCGGTGATTGAAATGGTTGATAATTGAGTTTTTAGTTATCTATGCTACGACAAGGGGAAGAATTAAGGCGTGCGTTGGCTGAAAAAATGCAGAGGCACTACCAAGCGCTGCTGGAGGCGGGGCGGGATTGGTGGCGCAAAGGCTGAGAGAGAAAGAGACGGACGTGCAGAAGGCGGTGAGGCGCAATGCTGAACTGGAAGCACGAGAGGCGCAGTTGAACTCGGAGGTACAGACATGGCAAGAAAGGGCACGGGAGCAGGAAACCACTGCGGCTGAGCTGCGGTCACAGCTGCAGCAGGCTAGTACTGGATGATTGAAATGGTTTTTCGATGGTGGGTAGTGACGTGACGGGCAGCAGTGGTGAAGAAGATGAGGTTGGAGCTGCTAAAATATTGCTGGACTAATTTACCCTCAAGTTGTATCATGAATCGTGTTGGTAAGGTGAGTTAACGGCAGCTTTTTGGACGTAAAGACGTTTTGCGCAAGAAATTGAGTAGGTGAGTGTGACAATGCAAAATTTAGAAGGTGGGGGACGTTTTGCATAATAACCTCAATAGGTAGGGACGTTTTGTGTTAATTACCCAAAAGTTAATGTTGCATGAATTGTTGACACGTAGATTGAAGGGTAAATAGCATTGAGAGTCCTGAACCTTTGAATATTGTGACGATGGGGTCCCGAACCTTCAAGTCTAGCATCCCATGTCCTTAACCTTTAAAAAATGCGCGAGCAAAGTTCTTCTGTTAAAAAAACCATTAGTTTGACCGTTAAATGATCAAAATTTTCTTTAAATGACAAGATTACTCTTTTCAAATTAAAATAAGAAACAAAGAAAAAGGAAAATAAAGAAAAAATTGCAATCAACTCCCTCGCCTACTTCTACTTCTCCAATAACTCATCCCCAATTTTTATTCACTAATCCACCCCCAACCAACACAATACAAACTTTCAACCCATTCAACCACTTATTCTTCTCCAAAATCACCACCACTAACCACGACCCACCGAACAACAACACCACCAACTAGAAGCTTCCAAAAAATTGCTACAAACCGGAAAATTGCAATCGACTCCCTAAGTTATCTTCTTTTTCATATTGATGAACTGTTGACGTCCACTCAACCAGGTGTTTGATTTTTGAAAATTACGAACCTTAAATTCTTCACAACTCGTGCTTAAATTTTTTCAATGCTTTGAAAATGGTATTTTTCCGGTATAGGCCGTTAGTGACTCCTGATTTGGAATTCAAAGTATTCCTGAAACATATATAGATCTAATCCTAATAATAAAAAGCTGATTAATTTTTTGATTTTCTATGCTATTGATTTGATTTGTGTGCTCCCGTGACAGTGCTCAATCTAGAACATTTTGTTTTATGCATATAGTTTAATTACATCGCAGCAATGGACTCAAAAGTTTCAGATCCCACATTTTTTTTAGGTGTAGAATAATAAAGCAGTTTTAACTTATTTTTATGCACCATTAGATTCCCCATTTATCTCTTGTAGGTTGTGGGTGTGCTCTACCTTGTCTTCTGGTGGGTGGTGGTTAGTGACGATGATTTTGGAGAAGAAGAAGTTGTTGGATGAGTTGTAATTTTGTATTTTGTTGGTTGGGAGTTGATTGGTGAAGAAAAAAATAAGGGAGTGGGTTGATTGGAGAAGAAGAAGTGGGGGAGGGAGTTGATTGCAAATTTTCTTTTATTTTTATTTTTCTTTGTTTCTTATTTTAATTCAAAAAGGATAATTTTGTCATTTAAAAAAAATTGACTATTTAACGGTCAAACTAACGATTTTTTTAACAGAATGACTTTGCTCGCCCGTTGTTTAAAGGTTAAGAACTCGGGTGCTAGACAGTGAAGATTCGAGACCTCATCATTATAAGGTTTAAAGATTCGAAACTCCAGTGCTATTTATCCTAGATTGAATATGTTTTCATTCCTTTTAAAGAAAGTGACCAAGTGTCTCAATTTAGAAAATTACATGCCAACATATATTTTATTGCTACAATATATAAATTGTATACATGCAACTTCAAGTTGTGCCAATAGACATGTGCGAACAAGTTTTTCTATTTTTCTTAAATAAATTATTTTTATTAAAAACCTGGCCAACGTGGCCGGATTTTAGTTGTTAAACAAACCACCACGAACATAACTTACACAAGTTCGTCTAAGTGGTCCTAACTTTAATTCAAAAGTTACTCTTAGTTAGACATGGACTAAGCCTAAAAAATAAGTAACTTTAAGTAGACGAATGTAATTAAAGATTTACAACTTATTTTAATAACGTATTTAGTAACCTTTAAAAAAATAAACAAAATATTTATCTTATTCGATAACTTAGAATTATACGTGGTTGATAATAATGGAAGTGCATGCCAAATCACCAAGAATTGACCATTCCAGTGGATAATTTTTAGGCCTCCTAGACTCGACACGACTATAAATAATACACCAAAATCTCTCCGTAGCTACACTTTGTATTTTGTATCTGTCTAAATTAGGTTGTGCCAACACCACCATGCAATCTCTCTACCTCTCATCACTGCCTACCTTTGAACAACCTTTTCTCATCATATTGACCCTCCTAGTTTCCTGTGTTCTTCTTGTTCTTCTCTTCTTCGTGCAGCAATGGGGACACCAATCAAACAGACGTAGCAAGCTGCCCCCGGGTTCCATGGGCTGGCCTTACATAGGCGAAACTCTCAAACTCTACACAGAACATCCGAATACCTTCTTTTTCACTAGGAGGAAACGTTATGGGGACGTTTTCAAAAGCCACATATTGGGTTGTCCTTGTGTGATGATTTCGAGCCCCGAAGCAGCAAAAAATGTTCTTGTGAATCAAGCTCATCTTTTTAAGCCTACCTATCCACCAAGTAAAGAGAAGATGATAGGGCCACAAGCCTTATTTTTTCATCAAGGGGATTATCATTTCAAACTCAAGAAGTTGATTCAGTCTTCTTTTTCTCCCTCAGTCATTAAAGGATCAGTCTCATCTATTGAAGAAATTGTTCTTAACTTTCTTCCCAACTGGGAAACTAATACCCTTATTTGTACTTTACAAGAGATGAAGAAGGTTAGTCTCGTCTAAAAGTTTAAACCATATTTATTCATTTAATTATCGTCTTCAACGTTCAAGAACTACAAAGGGATTTTGACATCTTGTGTTTAATTTCTATAGTATGCTTTCGAAGTGGCAATGATTTCGGCCTTTGGGAACAACCCGGAACCAGAAATGGAAGGAATCAAACATCTGTATAAAATCTTGGAGAAAGGTTACAATTCAATGCCTATTGATTTTCCAGGAACTCCATTCAACAAAGCAATGAAGGTACAAAGACGAGCATCTCTCCAATGGTGTCTCGTGATTTACGTATAATACTTAGGAGCACCAAAACCCCCCACGTCAATCTTAATAAAATCACTAGGTTTTTGTCTTCAAGTACACAAGTTGTACACGTATGTCTTCTGTGTGCCATTTGAATTTTTTTATGTTTAATATTTTTGATATTTGCTAAGTCAGTGAATATCACCATCTCGTTTATTATATTGTCTAATACTGTGTATCAAACATGCATTTTGTAAAATGCAGGCAAGGAAACTATTGAACGAGTTGTTGAGTAGATTGATTGAGAAGAGAAGAGGAAATAGGAAATTACACAATGATGGAGGGCTGTTGGGGGTTTTATTGAGAGCTCAAGAACAAAAGCTTAATAATTTAAGCGATTCTCAAATTTCTGATAATATAATTGGTGTAATATTTGCTGCACATGATACTACTGCAACTGTACTAACTTGGCTGCTCAAGTACTTGCTCGATAATCCTCACGTCTTACAAGCTGTCATGGTACCTAGCTAACATTTCTTACAAGAAATTTCACTTCAAACAACTAAAACTTTTGTTTTAAAAAGTCTCTGGATGACCCTTTTTAATAACTTGTATGTTACAGAGGGAGCAAGAAGGAATTCAATGCAAATTAGCAGGAGAAAATCGGGGGCTAACGTGGGATGACACAAGACAAATGTTTGTCACTAGCAGGGTTCGTAAGTAGTTATTAAAGTTTTATGTTTGTTTAGCACAGTTTGAATTCAAATATTCTTAAATAGTCTAATGTAAACGATCATCAGGTTATACAAGAAACATTAAGAACAGCGAGCATTCTGTCGTTTACATTCAGAGAAGCTGTTGAAGAAGTCGAATTTGAAGGTTATATAATCCCTAAAGGTTGGAAGGTTCTTCCTCTCTTCAGAAACATTCACCATTCTTCAGATTTCTTCCCTCAACCCGAAAAGTTTGACCCTTCAAGATTCAAGGTATAATTAAATTACTAAAAGAATCCTATGATTTTCTTTCAAGATTGAGTGGTACATTATATGTCTATCCTATTGTGACACAAATATAAGGTTGTCAATGTTTTAATTATCTTGTAGCTGTCTTTTTCCAACATATATTCAATACTATTGAATCTTCCCTCGATTTAGGCAATCTCGTAATAAAATCTTTCGATAGTCAGATCATGTGAACCATTTTTGGAGGCTACATGTGTACATGCGCGCGTGTGTGTATATATATATATAGTAAGAATACTAAAAACTAAAAAGGGAGTGGGGACTTGAAAGTACATAAAGATCCTTTGTGTTTGTGTGATTGTGCAGGTGCCACCAAGACCTCACACTTACATGCCATTTGGTAATGGACTCCATTCTTGTCCAGGCAGTGAGCTTGCTAAACTTGAGATGCTCATTTTCCTTCACCACTTCACTACGACTTACAGGTACTCTCTCTCTCTCTCTCTCTCTCTCTCTCTCTCTCTCTCTCTCTCTCTCTCTCTCTCTCTCGCCTGATACTACACGAAATTTATTTTTAACGATGAAAAATTTTGTATCAAAAATTTATTCTTTAAAGTGTACTAGTGTAGGTGTGGACCAGTTGTTCCTTAGGCATGGGAAGTGGTCCTCGGTTAAGCCAAACAAATATAGGTGGTAATTTTTATTAATTTAAGAGGAATTTCGAAGTACGTGAAACTTGTACCCGGACAAACTTGTGAGGCTACCAATTAACACAAGCCACAAATAATGAAAAAGGGTCATCGAAAAAATTTTCAAAACAAATTTTCGTCCTTAAATATTAAATTTCTTGTAGTTCGTGTATCTTTTTGAAACAACTACTGATGACTAATATTGGGCTTCAGATGGAGAGTCATTGGAGAAGAGGATGGTATTGAATATGGCCCATTTCCTGTCCCAAAAGGAGGCCTACCAATTCAAGTCTGTCCAAGGAATAAGGCATAATTTTCTCTACACGTGTAGATGTAAAAAATCTAAGTGGGGACAAAAGTGTTCCCAATTCATTTCTTTTTCCTTTTTATTATTATTTTCTTTTCTTCTTTCTAATTCCTTACATTTTGTAGAAAAAAGCCCCTTTTTTTTTTTTTAATAAAATACTTTTCTTTCAATTTCTTGTACGTACGATGTAATTCTTGTCAATGTTTGTTACAAAATCATGTTACAAGCATTGTATATTAATATAAATTTGTTCATGTTTTCATATAGAGACAAAATGTGAAGAAAAAAAATCAAGAATCCATCTTTTTAGTCCATGCATGTGTTGTGTGTTGTATAAGTTTGATGAGATAAAATTTGTGTGGTAAACAAATAATTTATGGGTACAATGTACAATTTTGGGAATGTGTATATCATAAGGCCACGTTCTGAAGAGGAAAACACAATTTTAGTTTTTAGTATATGTATTGTATTATTGGTTAAATCCAGCTATGTTGATGTAGACAAAGATTTCTCTTTGAAATGTGAAAACCATACATTTAGCAACTTGAAAACGTTGGTATAATTGCAAATTGACAAGAACTCGTGTTGGTTGACACATTCATGCATCATACAATACAATAAATCCATCGTGCATTATATTTTACCCCTATTCTAAATATCTCTACTCAAACTCATTTTCGATTTATTACTTTCTATACTAACGATGTTTTAGAAATACGTAAAAAAATTCTTGTAACACACCTTAAAGAATACCAAACTCGGCTGAAACTTAAATTCAAATCTCGTTCTAAACAAAAATCTCTTGAAACAAATTTCGCTTTTTACAAACATATCCAAATCTTGTGTTTTTCAAATTAGTTGGTTTATTTGTCACAAACACAATTAAATATCTACTGCCATTCTTGAATTGAATTTATATCGACCAACATTAAATGAATTCATTATTTTTTAGCCCACATTCCAAACACCACTTAGAGGTTCAATAAGCAGAGCTTGAACGGAAGGGAACCCGAATAACGTACAGTTGAACCAGAATAGAATTCACCTTAAACTGCAACACTTGTATCTTTGTCCTCCAAATCAATTCAAAACCAGTAGATGAGATGCATACATTCAGCAGTAAAGCAGAATGGTGTCCAACAAGTCACTTGGAACAAATTGCTCAAGAATATTAACTCTCACCACTTCTCACATCCTGCTTAGCAGATTTATTATATAAACATGGTAGCTTTAACTGCCGGTCACTGGTAATAGTTATTTTGAGGCACAATAAAAGCAAGCATACATGGGAGAGGCTGTTTGAGAGAATTGACGAAGCAGTCTATCATCGTCTTTCCCTTTCAGTATATGAGAACATCATTATAAATTGTATTAGATCCATGCTAGCAGTTATTAGGCTAACAATTTGTACTCAAAAACTAAAATAACACGAGGAGAAATGCAAGTATTTCAAATTCCATTCTTTCCTAATATTCTCTTCCATTTAAATGGCACTTCATATACATTCCAGCCTCTTAAGGCTCATGATCTAACTAGAGCCCCTATCTTCTCGTCTCTCTTCATCTCTCTCCCTTCTCCCCTTCCACCAACTTCTTGATGGGCATGCTCTACTATTTTATATAATCAGACCATAAAGATAATACTTCAAATTCACAAAGATGTCTGATTTCATACTTAACATTCACATAGATGTTTGAATTTCATCAATCCCACCTCTGTTAATCACCTAACATCCTAAAGATGGTCTCCAACAACCACCCTTATTTCCAGTCATATGAAAAAGGCAGAATGTTCCTGTGTCTGTAATAGTAGGTGCAAAATGCTGATAACTTACCTATCACTAAAACAATAATGTCCTTCGTATCAAATCGTTTCTTCCTCTTCTCTTACTCTACCTCTTTGAACAATTTCCCGACTGTCCTAGCTCCTCCAATTGATTTCCACTAGGAAATCCATTTAGCATATAGCATATAGCATTCGGAAAACAATTATAATCATATTGAGCCTGCTTCCATACTATTTAAGAATCTTCTTACCAGCTTACTTTAATGTATTCCAAACCCACCCACCCACCCACTCACCCACATTTTTCCACGAAAGGGTAGAGAGTATTCGATGAAAGAAAGCGAAGAAATAATAAAAATAGAAAGCAACGGAGCCATCATAGTATTTATTTTTAACTCCTTTGAAAGAAAGGGTGGCAATTAGATCATTATCTCCCAAATATGATTACTCCAACCATCAGCAAGTAAGAGAATTTCTTCTGTAAGGCTTAAGAGAAAAAGAAGAAGACTATATTATGCTTAATGAAAAAAGAATTCTAGATAGGATTGAATTAAGCCCTTTAATACCTAGGTATTCACACACTATATAGGCCTGTGATATTCATGCATTTAAAGCGCACATGTATGAATGGACTCCTTTGACAATGGTGCCAATGTCATAATATGATGACTACGAGGCATTATGATGACGATGACATAACCATATGACAACTATAGTATGAGATCATGATATTTACGAACATGATGATGCGAGGAATCCAGAAATGCTATAATATAATGAGGTTGTTTACCACATGATAGCTGATGCTATGAGATGAATATGACGTTGAAGGTTGTGACAAAAATTTCCAACATCTGTCTACACAATCTAAGATTCTTTGGAAAATTGCGGTAAATAAGATTTTCATATGTAAGTATGAATTGTGATGATTTACTTGTGAAATTTAATTTAGATTATAAGGGTTTAGATGCAATCTTAGTGTACAACTGGAAGTAATTGAGGAAATGTTTAAGGGAGATTTAGTGACCATGATGCTAGCGTGTATCACTATAAAATAAGGTTGAGAACACCAGATTAGGGTCAATTTTTAGGAGTAAGTCACAGTTTTTGTTCCACTCCAAAGACTGGAAAATTGATACCTTGCAATTACCATTTTTAGATTTGTCTTCCATATTTCCTCCAACTCTGAACAAAAAAACACCCTTTGCATTACCCTTTTCTGCCTATTTTCTCTTCTTCAACCTCTCGCAAGTCTTCACAAGTAATATAGAGTAGTGATTCCAGAGAGTTCTATTGTCAAGCAATTCATCAAGGGCAGAATCAGCCTTCAGTAAGCCAAGTTCTTCATTACCTTGTGATCTTGATTATGGTTTTTCATAATAATTCAGGTTTTGATGTTCTAACATCAATATTAAGGTGTTGTGCATGCTTAAGAAGAGTTCTCAGGTTATTATGTTGTATTAAAACCTCTGAAATAAGACGCATGACTTCAATATTTGGTAATAGACAGAATTGGACCGAGTTTATTAATCCATCAATATGTTGATATATTGTTATGATTTTATTAAGTTTCTGGTGTGTAAATTTCTCTATGATCGTGATGAACATGTTCATATAAGGTTTGGAATGTTTAGGGATGGTTAGAGACTTAATACATAATGAAGAAAACAGACACTATAGAGGAATGAATATGAGGGTTATATATCAAATTAAATTTGAGACGAAAATCTTCTTAAATTGGCTGATTAAATGGCATTATTATCTGGTTATATTGATGTGGTTAAATTTGTGAGAGATTTAATATGGCTAGTACGGTTTTATGTTTTCGGGGGCGTCTACAGTGTTGGTAATCTTGTGAACATATAGAAAATATTATAATTTTGTACATCAAGTGTAGTTGTTTGAGCTTGTTATGTTGTCCATGATATAAGAACATTGTTTTGCACCTCAGCTTAATGACAGACCTAATACTCCTTCTATTTCTACAAGTTCTTGAGGAAATCGAAGATCCATTTGCAATTACAAAGCAAGAAGATATTATGGTTTGAGTATTTTATTATGATTAAATTCAAGTGAACTAAATTTTATTATGATACGATATTTCATGTATTCTCATGATCATCATATTACTATTTTTACTATGAGGTGAAATAAATTTTATTATGAACTCACCATCAACATACTACTATTTTTACTATGAGAAGAACCATATACATTATGAGATTTCCATATTCATTTCTATGTTGATGAAATTGATCCATATAAATCAGATATACGAAGATTATGGTACTTAATGAGAAATAGCCTATGTCATGGCATAAGCATAACATGTACATGCATATTATACATTTTATGATGATTGGAGAAGCATGCACGAAATGATATGAGAATTGATTTGAATTCATGCAAGAGGTGGTGGTTGTAGACCTCTACTAGTGCACTGAGAAATGCAAGGTATCCCAATGTGATATTGTTTTGCACACTCAACGGGAGACTTCCTGGACTGATCGCAAAGAAAGACTGGGAGTGTACGACTAGTGGTTGTTGGAGGACCGTATTGAAATGCAACATTGGCGTTCTATGTGTGAGACTTTGTGGATTGATCATAAGGGATTACAGGGCATGTTCGTTTGGTAGTCACGGGAGAATGGTCTCTGCAACTACAACAGTAAGATATTAACTATTTTATAATTGATTATTGATAATATGTAAAACTCACTTTCCAGTGCATAGTAGGTATGTCAAGGCCAAAATAGAGATGATTTTATAGAGATAATTTCATAAGAAATGTATTTAATCCCATGAGTTGGGATTATGGGCATGGCACAAAGTGATGAGTGTTGAGCAGGGAAACAATTTTATATATCGCACAATTTCACGATGTCATGAATGAGCATATTGACTCTTTGGTTGCTGAGCCACAAACCACTTAGTTCTTGCATTGTATGTATGTATTGTAACTTTGTAAGTAAGTGCCTTCAACAGAACTGGTTACACAGTGTCATGATGAGCAGTGTGAGATACCTACCCGCAGGGAATGTGATTTTCATTATTTATTTGAATAAATTTTATGGTCTGTATGCTGAACACAAAATGTTTTTATGTCACGAGAAAAGAAAATTTCTCCCAGATACTGAGTTATTCTTTTATACTATTTGATTTTTACGTATGAAAATTGGGGTATTACAAGCAACCATGGCAAAACCTAAGACCCCAGTTGAATAGAATATCATAGAGCTAAGACTTTTGAAGACCTCATCTTGGTCTCTTTTTCAATGTAATTGCAATATGGTGATGAGCTCATGAAGTTCCTACAAACAGAAGTTCTGGAGGGAATGGAGTGGAAACCTAGAATCTCGTATATGTGGCATGAAGTAATTACATGGGAAAACAAATTGCTATTGCACCTAGCAACTATATTTGCATAATTGACATACAAATTCAGATAAGGAAATTCTATTAAACGTATCTTAAGCAACATTATATTATATTTCAGACTCAACCAAATCATTCCATAACTGATCACATAGTTGGAAAAGAAATAAAGCCGCAATGAATCCTACAATTAATCCTAAAGAAGTGTACATTCCATGGAGCTGTACATTTGACTACGAGTATGTGGACCCACGAATGGAGGTGAAGACAATGGCATGTATGTGAACTCTTTGTGTGTGCGTCTTTGATTTTGATCTCATCTGAAAGAGTGTGATGGTTCACGACTAACCGTCTGTATTTGTAGTAGGTGTTACTATTGACGGTAGGAGGCAAGAGATCGGATTACAGCATGGAAAAATAGATGTGCAGAAATCAACTTCAAGAACTTTGAACATGTTTGAACAAATTTGATTGACGCATTGAATCCTTAATATGGGAGCTTTTACACCTGGGCTAAATTATGACACAAGAAGGGAAGAACAAATGGATATATAATAACAGCACACCTCGCTGTGACTCATATACCCCCTTGCATCTTTCCTCTGACTCATTCTAATATTAAGTTATCTTCCTGGTAGAAGGAAAGAAAAGTTATTTTCCTTTGCAGACCACCACATTGTCTAACTCGAACCAGTCCAGCATAACAACCACTAAAACAAGACCTAAAATTTGCAACCTTTTTAGAAGCTTCTCCAATAAAATAGACGAGTCAGACGACGTGGTGGACATGGGGGCATTTATCTATGATCACATTTCAAGAAATGAGAACATAACAGGAGGGAAAAAGATAAAATTTGCAAAAGAAAATGGCAAAGAGGGAAAAATGATGAACATGTCACAGAATTTGATGCAAAAGACTTGTAGAGATATTAGCAGACTGACTCCGTGGTGGACGAGGGGTCATTTATCTATGATCACATTTCAAGATATGAGAATATAACAGGAGGGAAAAAGATAAAAACATTTGCAACAAAAAATGGCAAAGAGGGAAAAATGATGAACATGTCACAGAATTTGATGCAAAAGACATGTAGTCATTAGCAGACTGACACGTCTAAAAATGTTGTTTCTTGCCAGAAAAATCACTTGGACAAAGGCATATGTACCAACCAAATATAAAAAAAACTGCATTTATTTTCTCAACAATGACCATAGAATAATGCAAATTTAGGTCGCATGAATACACAAACATTTCTAATCAAAATAAATGGTAATAATTAAATGGAACTTTAACCAGTAAATATAACAGCTGAAGATTAATTTTTTGTTTCTATCTTGAAAATAGAAATTCTGCATAGCTGACTACTGTTTAAATTAATAAACAAAAGGAAGGAACTTGTACCTAACCATATCCATGTACTCAGTATACCTCTCTCCAAAGGTCTCTAGCATCAAGGCCTCCTCTAACTTTGCTTTTTGCTCATAGTACATAAAACAAACCGCAACAATAAATAGAGCACTCATGGGTGCTCTGAGTGCAGTGAAGTATGTAACAAACAGGAGCATCGTGGATGCATAAATCGGGTGGCGAATAAACCTGTATGGCCCAAACCGGACAACAGCAGTTGGCACAACCACCTTCTCAGAATACTTGGCCAAATACAAGGTGGAGTGATACTGCATGAACACAGTCAACATGATCAAAAGCCAAATACCCACATTGTTCCACCCACCAGGAATTAGATGCAGTTCTGTCCCTTCACATGCTGCTAGCCAATGTCCAACCATCACTCCAACAAAAAACAAAAGCTTATGCCAATTGGGCAGACTAATGTCCCACTTCGTATCGTGCTTCCTGGGATAATAATCACCATATAACCGCTTTCGGACACTCACATTGAGGAAAAAGAAATAATGGTACACAAAAAAGAACACAAAGGGCCATCCTTCAAGAAAGCCATTGAAATGAGCAGGCGGGACTAATGTTAGCCAAGTGAAAGCTGAGGTAACAATGGCAAGTTGTTCTATTACACTGGCTTCACCCCGTAAATGCTTGTTAAGGCTATAAAGGCCATAAATCGCAAGGCCAATTGCTACTAACCATGGCCAGAACAACCACGTCCAGCTAAAATACGTCCAGAAAAACGGGTTGAACAGTAAATTCAAACTCCATTTTGAAGCTGCAATTGCAATAGAGAATATCAAACACCACTTGCAAATGTCAACTGGGGTCAACCGCAAAAGGGTTGATTTCAAAGACACAAAATTGAAATTTCTGAGAGTTTTCAGCAAGGGGTTCGACGACTCAGCACTCGTTGTATCGGAACTTGAATATGAGCATCTGAGCAGGTGGAAACGGTTAATAACTCTAGAACTTGCAGCAGATGACGGCAATGGAGAAAATGACTGTAAATGAAACGAGTTTTCACAGCTCTTCAGCGATAGGCCAGGTGGATTGCCGGACTTAGACGCACGTAAGACAGAGAAATTTAAAGGGGTTCTGATAAGCTTAAGATTTTTTTGGGTAAGAGAAATTTTTACGGATAAATTTTTATCTTTGACCTGTTTGTTGAAATGTCGGAACGAGGTTAAATTGTGTTTGGGCGAGAATGTAAACCCAAAAGGTGAGACTTTTGAGCATACCAAAGAAGTAGCTGCTTCCATGGCGTATTGGTCGGTGTTCACAGTGAGAGCCGAGCAATGTGCGCTTCTACTTGTACATGAAAACCCGATCAGCAAACTGAGTAGGGTTTATCTATGAATGTGAAAAGTGAAACTCCGATCAACTGTTAATGGCCATCGCAAATTGGAGCTTAAATAAACTAAAGGGGCAAATTTCACAAGATGAATAAACCCTAAACGGGTCAATTTAGCCCGTTAAAGAAGAAGCCAAAATTGCAGCTTCCGTCCGGAATCTTTGCACATTATTGTACTTCTGTCCTTAATGTTGATTTTTCGGCAGCACGTCCCTAATGTTTTATTTTTTGGTGTGAGTGGCCCCTAAAGCAAAACCATCCAAATTGATCCCTAATTGATATTCACACCATACTTTGTAATCATTCCCTTCACTATCACAATTAAGGATAATTTTATCATTTTTGTTTTTAGGGCGCCACGTAGCTATTACGTAGAATTTTAGTTCTGGTATGGCTATTAATTATTTATTTTTTATGAGTTTGGAAGATAATAAGTGACGGTATGTGACATTGTGGTGAAATTTAAAACTAAAATGATATTCACAAATTCAATTGAGAGAAATTAAAGTTTATTGATCGAATTGAGACTTCGTTGAAAGTTCAGTGACTGCGAATTTTTTTTTTCATTAATTTTTTTTTTTTTTTATCTACAAGTCTTTTTATGTTTATTTATTTAAATTAAAGGATAAATAAAACTTATTTCCATCAATTTTGGACAATTTCTTGTACAAACAACGCACCTAAAAAAATGAAAAGTTGGAGATAGTATTGTCAAGAAATAAATATTGAAGACAAAAGTACAAAACGGTGCAAAAGATATGGACGATAAAGTTATTTGGAATTGTGAATCAATACTTAAAATTCCATTCCTGATTTCTTTGACTACATTTCCAACTACTAAAGATTTAAAACATCAGTTATCAATTAAAAATGTACTATTTCTTTTGTTATTATTGGCGTGTTTACTTAATTGGTGCCCTCATCTTGTAGATATTGGGCATAATTTCGCCGTATATTTGAAATATACATTGTTATACTTTTTAGTGACATGGACATAAATACATGTACCAGGTCGTCTTAGCAGCCAAGTCAACTCCAGCTAGGACTATTTAAACAATGACACTTGGAGAGTACCTTGCGCTCGTCCGAACCATTTATGTAAGCAGTCCTGTTCTTAAAGAACCCTAGTGGAGGTTCGGACCGAGTGTGATTGATTGATGTGACAATTACAATGATATCCTGCTAGCATGTCAAGGACACAGAGTTTAACCAGGAGAAATTGATGACTTGGACATCAAAAGATGGACACATATGGAGATGACTATGCTGGTCGCATGGAGGAAACGTCGATCAATTAAACATGTAGGAGGGCTCAAAACCTTTAATCAACCCCAACTCTGATTATAAATAGGGAGAGGCACGGTAGAAAGAAGGTAAGTCATGAGAAAACTCTCAACATTTTATTACATAATATACTTCTTATAAAACTTCCCTACATTATTGCTAAGTTTAACCACTCAGACTAAAATATGGGTTCTAACTTGAGCGTCAAAGAGTACACAGTGGCCATCTTGGCTTCCTATGCTTGCTGACGATTATGTGTAGAAGTGTGCAGGATATATAAGCTCCAAGCAGGGAAAATTCTTCCATCGTTGATCTTGGGTTCCATTGGAATACAAGGTTCAACATTTTGGTGCCGTCTGTGAGAAACGACACATTACAAACCACTGGAAGCACGTGAAAAAGCCCAGCCAACTCTAAACTGGCTAAGATTTTTTCATTGTGATAGTTCAATAGAGTCTTTGGATTTATCCAAAAAGTTTCTTGCTAGGTGCCAAATAAGGATTTTGATATCAATTTGTGATAGAAGTGTTTAATAAGTTATTTGAATCCCTTGAAAAAAGGACAAGATAGCTTTGGTTAATCCACCCTCTAAAAAAAGAGGAGTCTATTGGCAAACACCCTTGAAAAAGGGATTTTGTTAGTCACGAAAAGAAATATCTCTTATGCCTCTTTTACCCATCTGGAAAACCCACTCCGAAGAGACGATGAGATATATTCCACAAAGATTCAAAATCAAGAATATATGACAGAAGACATCAATGCAGAACCAGGTTTTCCCCCAGGGTATTCCCAGGAGCCTGAACCTTCCCGAGCAGCTAATGTGTTTGATAGACTGAGAAGTAAACTTCTTAGCAATAGGAGAGAGAGAAGGGCTGCTGCAGCTACTAGCCGAGCGCAACACTTTTCCCTCCCACATCATAACTATTAACCCACTTACGCAACGATACCTCAGCCTGCACAATATCCCACACAAGTCCCTGCTAGAGTAATACCCCAAACGCAACATGCCCAGTCCTAGTTAGGACTTCTCTCTCTCAACTTCGGTCTTTCATAATAGATGATGATGAGGAGATAAGCCCATTTTCTGAAGAAATACGCCAATAACACGTTCTCCATGATTTTGAGATGCTGGAGATAGGAAAATACGTTGGACAAGGAGATCATCGATGATCAACTCTTAATTTACAACATTGGCATGGGAATAGCTGGAGCAACATTGGCACTTAAATGCAAAGCCTTTCTCTTAACTTTGGAGAGGAGTGCTCTTAGGTGGTACAAAAAACTTCCCTTGGGATATCAACAGTTGGAAAAAACATAAAAACAACATTTAGGAATGGGTTTGTATGTTCAAGGTTTGGCCAACTCCCTCTCTAACGCTTACAAGATATGAGATAAGGAAAAGGTGAAATGATGAAAAGCTATTTAGCTTGGTTTACTGAAGAGTGCACATCTGTAAAAACATCACAAAAGCAAAAATGTTCTCTGCACTAAAGGAGGCCTTGACATGAGCAATATGTTTTTTAGAGATGTTCAAAGCAGGAAGCCTCGTTATTACAATACTTTGGTAGATTTGATTGAAGAAAAATCATATCTGAAGAAATAGTATGGGCTAGAGATAGCCATGCTCAACAGTGTTACAATCAAGAGGAGAAAGCAAATGTCAAATCATATAATGGGTTGTATGCAACTAGACTGGGCATCGTTAGAGAAGCTCCATGCGCCATTCCTTGGAACGGGATCTAGCTATGCTGCATAAATCACGGAGGCAATCCCTAACTTGCATGCTGGATTAAATGCTTCGACCCATGGTATACATGTTGGAGAAGCGGGCTCAAGTGAACAGTCCAAAAAGTCATTTACTGGACAATACTGCACCTACCATAGGTTTTATGGGCATAAAATAGAAGATTGTCGTGACATACTGATGTTGGTAGATCAAAGGAGGTAGAGAAAGGCCAATTCACCAGTTGGAGAGAGCAGAAGCAAAAATTATTGTCCTTACCGGTCCAATGATATGCATGGTCAATGCCACAATGTAAGGAGTGAAAGGCAGGGAAGAAAGACCAATCAGATATGGCGCGGACGAAGCCAGGATAGGGAAAATATTCCAAGGTTAGAGAGACATGACATGGATTAGCTTCTGCAACCAATTCAGCCGCCTATTTGTGAAATTGACATCATTTTAGGAGGCTCCCATCTAGGTGAAAGCTCTAAAAATTCACAAAAAAGGTATATTCGTGAGGCAAAGGAGCTCGCTAATGTCAATTATTACATGCACATCCATTCTCCATACACAAGAAGGACAGACCTGATTACCTTCACCTCCAAATACGCAATTGGGATTCATTTTCCACATAATAATGCCTTGGTAGTCCGAGCAATTGTAGGCAGAAATGACTTGAGAATGATGCTAGTTGATGATGGAAGTTCCATTAATATCATATATGGTGCCACATACGATAAGATGGGGATAGAGTCGCTGTTGATCCCAACTGTAGATCCTATCTTTAGCTTCACTAGGGACTCCATCATACCTAGGACAACTGTCATTTTAATAGATAAAAGCTCCTTATATCACAGATTCCTTGGCAGACCAACTCTAATTGATTTATGTGCTGTGAATCACACCAAGTTTTTATGCATGAAATTCTCCATGGATTGTGGGATCACCACAGTAAAAGAAAACCAATTTTAGTCTAAGTCATGCTACACCAATGCTATGAGAAAGTTTGTGGATCGAGGAGTCCATATGATTGACATAGGAATGGTTGAGATTCTAGCAGATCTTGAAAAGATGGATGAAACACGTGATAGTGAGGGGGATATGCACATTAGGGAACCTGAAGATCCTAGTGATTTAGACCCACAAATCTCAGAAGAAGAACCACAGACAGCTCCGGCTGAAAAGTTGGAGTGTTTTTCTATGGACCCATTCGATCTAGTGAAAGAATTGCAAATAGGGAGTGGCTCCTCCAAAGAGTTTGAGAATCAATTGAAGAAATTCATACCCCAAAACCTAGATATATTTGCATGGAAACATGGGGATATGGTGGGAATCGATCCAGATATTTCCTTCCATAAGCTATCAACACCCGAGATGTAAGCAAAATCAATAACCCATGGCCTCCAGAATTATGCAACTCTGAAGGAATAAGTATCCAAGCTATTGAAAAATGGCTTCATAAGAGAATCGCTTTACCCGAAGTGGGTCTCTAACCCCGTCTTGGTGCTAAAGCCCAATGGAAAGATGAGAGTCAACATTGACTTACTCAAATGTTAATCAATCTTGTCCAAAGGATAACTATGTGTTCCCATTGGTGTAGGGTAATACCAGTCCTTCACCCATTCCTTAGGCTCTCCATCCCTCCTAGCACACTTGTTTAACTTAAAGAGTATGTGAAAAATGTATAAAGGCATGTGGTAAAATCGAACATACTTAGTTTGGTAGTGTATTTGTTGCATGACCAGTAGATAGGGTCCAGTTCTAGATCACTATGGTCCCCGGATATTTCACTTACATATTTTACCCACCATTCCACCCATTCTATCTATTTGGAGGAAAGTCCTAATTTTTTCCTATGGGTCTTATCATCAGCCCGGCAATGTCGCCAAACTGTACCATTTTCTCTAAAGATCTTGTTACTCCTTTGCCCTTCTTCTGTCTCAAACTCTCTCCTTTTTGCTTCTACAAATCAGTAGCTTCCTCTAGTGTTAGTTTGACCATCATAAAAGTGATTTCATATGCTTCGCCATCAGAATCACCCAAATTTATTATTCCAGTAAATTGTTCAATCCATTTTTTTCTAATCACTCTAAAATAATTGACATTGAAATCCAATTTAGAAGTTGGGCAAATAGCCCTAATAGGCTCTGCCATGCATAATGTCTCCAGGAGTGGTTCTCCCAACTTCCTCCAAATTACCAGCACCACCACTGTCAATCATCTTGCAGTGGTGGGAATTTGTATTTCTTATAGAATAGAAGAAATAAATAAATTTAAAATGCAAGAAAATAAGTGGAAAAAAAACAAAAAAAATACACATTGTACAGGATATAAATATACCTTATGAGTCTGAACATGCATTCCTTGGTGAGTTTTCTCTTAAAATGGACAAAGTCACAAGAGAGATGGCCGGAAAATGAGTGAGTCAATTTCGTTTCTTTTGCTGAAGAGGAATTAGAAGTTTGTTATGTTGTCTTGAGAATTCAAAATCGCGTGAAAAAGTTGAGTGCAATATGCCCTAAGCCTTTTATAGACTTTTAGACTTAATCGTCACCATTAATTTTTGCATACGACAGATCTGGGCACTCCACGTGTCCCTCAATCAGGACCGTCGAAGCTAAAGAGCTAGAACTCACAAAACATTTGATGGCCTAAATTCACTAGTGCGCCTCACATGCGCATACAACCGCGTCTCCTGGGAACTCACCAGTCGCCCCAATCTCCATCACTACTTTTCCACGTTCCCACGCCATCATTGCAAGTCATCAAGTAACCTTGGAAACAAGCGACATTCTACTGACGCATAACCCACTAAACCACCCTACGGTCACCCTTAAATTAATCAATGATGTAATATTTTTCATAGAAGTGCAGTAACTCCAGGCATATGTCTTGGTCTTTGGCACTATAGAGAAGTATTACCTCGGCACTCAAATAAGACTCTAGACCGATTTATGAAACATACTACGCTAACCATCCTCTACCCAAACCTGACCAAAAATGATCATAGGCAAGGTGAAGCACTGTGCAGTGGGACCTATTAAGTTCATAGACTCACTTAAATGATAAAGTCATAGGTTTAGTGGACTATTGTTATATCTTTTAGTGACATGGACATAATTACATGTACCAGGTCATCTTAGCAGCCAAGTCAGCTTCAACTAGGACCATTTGAACAATGACACTTGGAGAGTACCTTGTGCTGGTTCGAACCATTTATGTAAGCGATCATGAGTGCTACTTTTAAAGAACCCCAATGAAGAGGTCTGGACCAAGTGTGATTGATTGATGTGACAATTACAATGATATCGTACTAGTGTGTCAGGGACAAAGAGTGTAACCAAGAGATGATGATGACTTGGACAGCAAAAGATGGACACATATAGAGATGACTATGCTTTTCGCATGGAGAACACGTGGATCAGTTAAAGACGTGGGAGGGCTCAAAATCTTTAATCAACTCAAACTCTGATTATAAATATGGGGAGACATGGCAGAAAGAAGGTAAGTCATAAGAAAACTCTCAAAATTTTACTACATAATATATTTCTTATAAAACTTTCCTACATTATTGATAAGTTTAACCACTCCGGCTAAAACATGGGTTCTAACTTGAGCGTCGGAGAGTATATGGTGGCCATCTTGTGTGCTTGCTGACGATTGTGTGTAAAAGTGTATAAGATATATAAGTCCCAAGCAGAGAACAGTCTTCCATCATTGATCTTGAATCACACCAGAATTCAAGGTCAACATATATTTTAGATGGCACTGTGATTAAGATATCTTTATTAGTGATACTTGATGTTGAATAATGTTCACTTCGCTACATGATTTCTTTTGAATGTTCTATGTTATTAGTAATGTTGTGGTAGTCTGATATGGGAATTTATAACTTTGAATGTGAGAGAGGGTTGGATTTTCTGCATTTGAGAAGATTCAAATTAGGGTCTATAGATTGTACGGAGAAATTTTATTGTCCATCGTCGAAGGTCTATTGAATGGTCCATTTTTGTTGTAATTGAAAAACGATGCACACATTTGACTATACTGTGCTGAAAACATATGGTGCTGATGCAAGCGTTGGTAGAAGAATTTGCAACGATATGTTTATTTTCGATTATATTGGTTATTTTGTGGTTGTCTGATATTGGTATTCAAGAGGGTAAACACTGGCATTGCATTCGCTTCTAAAATATAATTGACAATTGGAATTAGGTCGAAGTGTTGTTGATAGTCCTGATCGATTTGTTATAGAAATAACTCAAAATAGGTTCGTCCTGAGAAATTTTATAGTCCGTCGTCGAAGTTCCGTTGGATGGTTAATATCCGTTGTGGTTGAAAAACGATGTACACATTCGACGACACTGTGTTGAAAATATATGGTACTGATGTGGGCTTTCTTAGAAGAATTTGCTCTATGTTTATTTTCGATTTTATTGGCCATTTTGTGGTGGGCTGATATTGGCATTCGAGAGGGTATGCACGGGCAAAGCATTGGCTGCTAAAATGTAATTTGGCAATTGGAATTACGGCCAAGTGTTGTCGAAAGTTGTGGTCGATTTCTTTTAGAAACTCTAAGGCTTTTGCAATTCGGTACGTCAAAGGTCGAAAATATAATATCGATATTACTCAATTTGAATAAGGCAAAATTATATATAAATTTGGATAGTGCAGGAAAACTTCAAAGAATTATAATTTTCACGTTGCATTTCTAGTTAAATTCTTCTAATTGTCTCTTGAGGGTGCAAATGTTGGACAAATGCTAGCGTCAATGAAAAAATTGTCTCCACTCTTGAAATAAGGAAATATAAACTAAAAAATATTTAAGTACTTGTGTGTAAAAGACTTTTGAATTAATTGTTATGTCTCTTTCCAATGGTTGTACCCTTTCATATTAATACATTTTCATATAAAATTTCAACAAATTTGATCAAGAATTGCAACATTATGAAAGTTTGTCTTTTGGATGAATGACAACATCCTAAAGTTATACATATGGGGCTTTTAATGTTTTCCTTTTGATCATCAATTTTGTAGAATACCCTTATGAAAATTTTATATTTCCTTCATAACATTATCTTCATGTTCAAATAACCCTCGATTTACAAATCAGAAAGTTTAGTGAGTCGGTTCCATTGCAATGACGATGCTAATTCTCTGGAACAAAATCCATTCTATCTTGGGAGATAATTGCTGAAGATGTTCGGCTATAAGGGAGAAAATTTACCTTTAGGAGTGATTGTGAATCCGATCGACTCAAATTGTTTTCAAGATTACTTTACAGAGTGTACAGTTTTTTTGCATATTGATTTGATTTCTATGCATTCTCGTGCATGATTAACATTGCAATCAGGGACGGATCCAGGAATTTTTGGAGACCGGGTTGTTACCAATTTTTTTTACACTATCAAAAAATGATTTTTTCCAAGGCAGGGGCAATATATTTTGGTATAGCATGAACTACACAAAAGGTACGTGTTGATATTGAAATTGTGTGTTGCTTGGTTGCATGCAGATGGTATATAGATACTGGGTTGATGATGAACATCATTTTCACGGTCAGATAATATAGTGCAGCAAGAAGGTGATAGGTTGTTTGATCCTCTTCTTTAACGGTGGGATCCATCTCTTCCTGTATAACCTCCGCATCATATCTTGGCGGAACTTTATTTTTGACGGCTCATGCGCCTCCAAAATACTAAAGATGATGGCAGACTTAATAGGTCTCCGCTCTTGCTCACGTAGGGAGTGATGTATCCCTTCCATACGTTGCAGGTTAGCGATCTAGTGACGGGACCTTAGGTTATTGCCCATATGCCTAGGATGAGTGACTCATTCTCCTCGTACGCTCTCATGTAAGAAGTGATATGACCCAGAATATCTTGGCACGGTGTCTCTATCTCCGCTTTTTATCTAATCAACTTGTAGAGTAGGAATTGCATATCACAGCTGCGTGAAATTTTTTCTCGTTGTAGTATTTTCGTCAACAAATCGTTGTACACTAGACGCTATGTCAGTGATTGTTCTGGTAAGTCTAATTATCGTTCTTGATGGCCTATGATTTTTTCTCTAGTGGGCACTTACTTCTGCTGACACCGCAGGACATACATCCCAGACCCTACCTGGATTTTCGTTACTATTGGATCCACTTCCACAAAATTTCTCTCTTTTTTTTCTACTTCTTTTCTCGTAGGTTTTTGTAACTTTCCGCATATGGCACCAATCTGTTGACCTCAAAATCTGATTGGACGTCAATGCAAACTAGAATGAGCCACATCGTTGTCTCCAATTAACCTACACACTTAGACGACACGTTAGACTACCGACAACTGATTCCATGGGTGGTGCAACAGTTGTAAGCACTTCGATGATCACGTTAGTAATCCGAATTTTAGTACTCTCCATCCTACAAAGATAGGCATTACTTTCTTTTGTCCCAAATTATAGTCCACTTTTGTTGTTGAGAGTATAATTTTTTTTTAATTTGCCCTTATTTAATGTGTTTTGTTATCCACAAATATGAACTATCATTATTCAATATAGGGGTATATTAGAAAAAATATAAGTAAAATTTACGGTAAATTACACTCACAATCTCTATTCTTTTAAGCTTTGTAACAATATCATCAACATTCAATTTTATTTGTAGATATTGTTTTCATTAATTCTGTCCCAAATGGCCTTTTTGATAATTTTGCCCCTAGCTTAAATAAATTAAAAAAAAAAAGAAAAAGGAAAACATAATGAAAAAATTACAATTGGGGTCTCTAATCTTTTCAAAAGTACAAATAAATTCTAAACCTTTTATTCCTTACAAATTTTCACTTAGAAAAATAAAAAATGTATCATCAACTCCCAAACTTTCTAATTATGTTCATTGAAAAGAGCTATTCCATCCAGAGGTTTGTTAACTGGAAAAAAAAAATTAAGCTCGTGATATAAATTTGACCAATTTAACAATGAAAAAAATAGTCTCTTCACATTCTATTATTTAAATTATTATAAAAATTTAAAAATAAAAAACTAAGAAAAAACCAAAAAAACAAGAAGGTGTTCATCTTCCCCAAACCACCCACCCCAACCCCAAAATCCTCACACCAACAATAAACCACCCCACCCCAAAATCTTCATACCAATAATAAACAATCGGAAGGAAATTTCTCCCTCATGTTTGCCGGTCCAAACCACGAGGGAGAAATTCTCTCGGTTGTTCCTGTTGGGATGGAGGTGGAGGTGGAGGTGGAGGTGTAGGTGTAGGTGGTGGAGGTGGGGAAGATAACATTTTTTCTTTTTATTTTTGTTTTAATTTTTTTTAAAAATATTTATGATTTATTTACAATTTTAAAAAGGTTAAGGAACCCAACTATAATTTTTTAATTTTATTTTTAATTCATTTAATTTAGGAGCAACATTGTCCAAATAGACTATCTGCGTGAATTAATGAAAGGTTGGAGACAATGTCTGCGAATAAAATTGAATGAGGATGATATTATTATAAAGTTAAAAGAATAGAGACTGTATGTATAATTTACCCAAAAATTTATGGTTCCAACTATATTAATTACATTTTCTTAATTTGTGTGAAAATAGAAGTAAGCATTTTTTTTTTGTGGGACAGAGGGAGTACAAGATAAATTGGACATAAATTTTAGTTCAAGATGTATGTATAATATGTGAATTGTGCATAATTTACTTGTAATGTTTTGTACCTTCAAATGAGTGAAAAATGAAGAATTTATTGATATGTGAGCAGGGGTATTTAGGTAATTTTTTCAGACATTTTTCATCATTTGATCCAAGAATAATTTCACATTACAATTTCCAAAATTTCTCAATCTTACCATTTCTATGGATTCTAGATAATGGTTATGACATGCAAGTAGGAACGTTTTATATTGCACGCGAAGATATGGTGCACTAATATTAAGAATGTAATTGTTAGAATTCGTACTTTAGAGCCTTGTCCAGATCCGAGACTACTTAAGCTTTATTCTTCAAACCGCTATTTCATTCTATATTATTGCATCGTCCATTCTCTTCCAAGCGAGGCTACCAATTACACTTAAGCTTCTGAAGCTAAGGTATTAAGCCAAAATGAGGCTCATGCCTCTGACACGCAAGCATCTAGCTGGGTCATCTAATATGCCCTTAATTCCATACCAACTTTAGGACAGTGTAAAATATTGGACTAGACTCATGCCATTTGGTACCAAAAGACTAGTCCAAATTAGCAAGTTTCGATCAGTTAGCAAAATAAAAGTTCATATGAGAAATGAACATAAAATGGCTAGGATAATAGGAAAGGAAAGTGGCAAAACAAGAAAGTCAACATTGGGTTAGATGCCAGCTGGGGAAGGGATAATCCCATTCTACACTGTCCTAAGTGTGGCAAACAGTATGAATGAGAATGCTTGATGGAAAAGAATGTTTGCTTCTAGTGCTATATGACATGCTACATTTCCATGAATTGTACAAAAGTTTTTTTCAAAAAAAGAATGATGATTAGGACAAGAATAACAAGGAAAATGCTTGTGTCTTTACTGTGACTGAGCAAGAGGGAGAGCATAACCCTAATGCTATCGGAGGTATTCTCCTGTTAGCCAACATGCTTACTTATGTTTTGTTCAATTTTGGTCTTTCATATCTAAATATAGTATTGCGTGTGATAAATCTGATAGCTAACTAGAAGTTAGCATTCTCTTAGGTAGAATGTTAAGTATAGATCATATAGCTAAATCTGTTAAAATGGAAATTGAGGGAAGGGTTTTAGAGGCAAACTTATACATTATAGATATGAAAGACTTTGATGTAATCTTAGGCATGGATTAATTGGGCTCTTACCACAACCATCTCATATCGTGGGAATGAAATGTCTTTTCAAAAACTAGGAGAACAAGAATTTATTTTCTTTGGGATAAATACCAAACCTAGACTTCAATTAGTGTTTGTGTTGAAAAGTGCAAAAATGAACATGTTAAGGGTTCCTGGTGAGTGTCCATGGATCATAGCACTAAGAAATTAAGATTAGTGAGGTGCCGTAGTACTGGACTTTGAGGATTTTTTTTCGAAGGATCTACTAGGTACCTTATCTGATAGATAGTTGGAGTTTACAATATATTGGTTCTCGGAGCAGTGCCAGTATCTAAAGCACCATACAAAATGACACAAAAAAGAGTTGTAAGAACTGAAGGTTTAGATTTATGAGCTTTTGGATAATAAGTTTATCCGACCGAGTGTTTCTTCGTGGGGAGCACAAGTTATGCTTGTTAAGAAGAATGATGGTACTATGAGAATATATATCGATTATTGGAAGTTGAACAAACATATAATTAAAAACAAACATCCGCTTAGGATAGAAGACTTGTACGATCAACTAAGAGGAGCGAATGTGTTTTCCAAGATCGATAAGCCATACGGATATCACCAGTTGAAAATAAAGTATATATTGAAGTCAGCTTTCAAGAATCGTATGGTCATATGAGTTCACCGTTATGCCTTTTGGTATAACTAACTTTCCACCACAGAGTATTTCATCAATTTTTTGATTGATTCATCGTAGTCTTCATTGACGATATATTGATATATTCCCAAGATAAAAATTAGCATGATAAGTGATAAGTGCATTTTGTGCACATATTTGGATTTCAAAACTACGCTCTTGTCTCGTTATTTTATAGATTTTCTACTTAATTTAGTGTAATTTTCTTTCTATTTCAGTTTTAGACCTATTTTTTTAGCAAGTGGAGAAGAATGGATGAAAAGAGCAATAAATTAGAAGATGTTTCAAAAGTACGAGTATCAAATTGCACTCAATTGAAGCTTGAAGGACCATATTGGAGGTTGTTGAAAGATTTGATGACTAAAGAGGCCAAAATCTAAAGTTGGAAGACTAAAACATGCAAGCAAAACATTTAAACTGGGTACATCCAAGATTAACTTGGGAAAACGCCCATCGTCACAATCATCCAATGGCCCGGGCGAACGCCCAGATGTGTACTGGGCGATTGCTCAGTGCAAATTTCTGCCAGCAGATTTTGTTTCCTTTATAAGTTTTACTCCAACTAGGAAACCTTTTGGGCCACAATATTTTGGGATCTTTTTGGGTGCTATTAGGAGACTATATATATGAGTTGTTAACCTAAAATTAGGGAGTCGAATTATTGAGAAAATTCAAGAAGAAAAACAAGAAACGAATATTGAACGAAGATCAAGATCTATTCTTTTGAGTTTTCTTCTTATCTGAGGTGATGACTTTTATCTTTTATTTTTGTTTTCTTCTTCTTAGTATGCTATGCTAGATTTATTTTGTGCTAGGATTTTGATAAAACTTGTATCGCGAACCTTTAATTTTTTTAACCTAGTTTTTGATATTCATGCATGTTTTTAAGTTTGAACAATTGACATTGACTTCTTTTCATCAACAATTATGTGCGCAATGATTGTATGATTTTTGTGACTTGTTTTTATCATCGAGAGATTGAAAATAAGTTTAAAATAGTATCAATTGTCGTAGATTCTGATAGAGGATATAGATATACCGCTATACTTTAAGTATTTACAAATTCTAATGCATTCTTGTATGTTTGCATCCATCATAGAGATGTAGTCATGTCACATATAGAGATATGTTTAATTATACTCGAAAGAAATTGTTAAAAAAATTAGGAATATTGATCTTCATAATTAAATCGTGTTATCAAATTCAACCGTTCGGGTCAAAGAAAATTGGAATAAGTGGATTCGGGATCCTAGCACGGTTTTGTTTATGAAATTTTTATATCACATTTTCATTTATCTCAACTTTGTATTAATTTTAGTTAAACTAAGTCTTGCATTGATTAGCTAGTAAGGAGTTTGATAATTGCATCCTAAACAAAAATCTATTAAATTCTATAGTTTTAATTAAGGCTAAGTTAATTTGAAATTAGACAACACAATCTATGTGGTTACGATACTTGGACTCTAAAATCAACTTTATTACTTGTGCGATCCGTATATAATATTGCTAACAATAAGCATCTTAAGATTGTGCTAGAAACTCTACGAAAGGAAACTATGTTAGTGGGAGCCGAAGAAATCATTCAGAGCCAATCTAGCATTGTCTACCCACCATTTGGGAGCCGAACTTTCAGTTAAAAACCAATGTTATTCATCTTTTTTCAGAATGGGCATCAGTTTTATGGCAGTGCTGACGAGAATCCACATACACATGTGTAACACCCCATATTTTTTCAACCTGAAGGGTCACTAAAATATATTTTACGACTCCAAAAATTATTTCTCTTTCCCTTTAATGATTTTAAAAATATAACATTTGCGGAAAATACAAGTGCGCAAGGAAATACTGATTTCCTTAAGTTTTTATGGTTTTGCCTAAATCGTGATAGGTGTCGCCACAAATTATTTGACCATACAAACGAATTCGAAAAAAACCAAAACTTTTACTATAGATATTTTAGACTACATACTACAACATGTTAAAATTTCAAATCTTAGCTGCATCGTTTGATAGGTGAAAAAGATAGCCGAAGTTGCTTGAAAAGCTGTCCCGGGTGTCTTAAGGCAGCCGCTAAAATGTTCATAAAAATTTCATACGATGGTATTTTTGAGTGATTCCAATTTTTGTTATTAGACAACATATAGGGCTTTCCATAGCTACTGATTTCACTCAAAAAGTCCAACCGTAACAAAAGTTATGATTTTTCAAAATTGGGTAAGCTGGAAATTTCAGAAACATGAAACTATGCATTTCTAACTTAAAACTTTTAACGGCAAAGGAACCGACAACTCGTTTTTCATAAATATTACATAATTAAATACTGAATCAAAAACATAAAAATATTGTATTCATATCATAATTGACTCGATCATAACGACGTCAAAACTTAAACTAAAAAAGAATTTCCACGACAAGCTCGCTAGCCTACGCCAATCAAATCAATCTGAAAATTTGTTCATTTTGGGGGGAGAATATTTCGTAAGAAACACTCATTATCAATACATACAACATGTGGGAAAATTATACGTAAACATAAATGCAACATGCCATCGTTTTAAAACGTGCATAGGACATAAGAATTGGTAGCCGGCACCACAAAACGTCATATGTGATTACCTTCAATCACTAACATGTTAAAGTGATTACCTTCAATCACTATCATAAAGTTCCTTTGTAATTAGGTTTGCATGTCATTTATATCACATCATAATCTTCCAAACGACGTTTAAAATCGCAGTGAACATAGTTAGTAAAACTACTTCGAAAAATGACGCTTTTGTTGAGTTGTAAAGTGAGTGAAAATGGCTGTCGATTTCTCACTGTTGGGATCGAATTCTAGACAGAAAGGAGATGGAAAAGGTGACAAAATTGTAACTTTATTGCTGTAACTTTGGGGCCAAAAATGGATTGCAAAAAAGGTGTAAAAATCTGATTTTTTGTTGGCTGAAAATGGGGATTTTTTTGCTGGAGAAAAGTGACTTACGGCTGAAGGAGAAAGGGACATTGTTGATGAAATTTTGGGGACTTAAAAGAGGGAAAAATGAAGCAAACCAAAGGGTTAGAGACTTAGAGCTGGGGGCCGAAACTTTGAAGAGAAAGGGGCTGAACTGCAAGATAAAAACCAAAGCTAAAACTTATTGCTGAAGCTGAAATTGAAGGAGGAAAATTGGAGAATTGCTGGAGTGTTTTTGTGGTTTGAAATGAAAGGAATTAAATGTGTTTAGGGGGCCAAAATTTGACTCTTTATGGGGGCTAAACACTGTGATTTGGTGGCTGAAACAATAAGGAAAAACATGGGACTTAAGGGGCCAAAAGTCTGGAGATAAATGAGCACTTATGAGACAGTTTTTCTGTAGTTTTCATGGGGACAGTTGGCTGAAACTTTAGTGGGTTGAATGGTGGATCAATGTGGCTGTAGTGCGGTTTTCTTTAGGTGAAAATAAAGGGGTTTGGCTAAGTGTTGAAGAAGTTTGAGTGGTGGGGAACATTGGGGCCGAAAATGTGGTTGAGGGGCAGTTAAGAAGGCAGTTTTTCATCAAGGTTTAGGGACTGTTTGGGAATGTTTTCTGGCAGGGAATAAGGGTCTGTTTGGAGGTGTTTTCTGGCAAGAATAAGGGACTGTTTGGGGTTAATTACGGGTGAAACTTTTTTTGCTAAAAGCTTACTAATTTCAGCATCAAAAGGGGGCGGGTTTCTTTGCTGAAAACTGGACTAGCATAGGCTGAAATCGATGTTTAATATTTTACTTAGTATTTAATTTAAACGGTTGGCTTAAATTAAATCAAGAAATTAAACCAAGAACATTTATTTGATGTAAGAAAATTTAATGAAGCTCGGTGATAAAATAATACTTCATTTTCGTCAATTAAAATTTAAAACAAACACGCGTAACATTTAACGTGACAAAAAAATAGTATTTTAAAATGTACTAGGAGGTTCATGGTGGCGCCGAAAGTAAAATTTTATTTACTTGAAATTAAAAGCTGGAAAAATCTGGTTGTTACAACATGTTTCTCAATTCTTGGAAATGTGCAAACACTTCAAATATCAAAGAATCTCAGACGACGCCATCAGGCTACGTTTATTTCCACATACTCTCCGTAACAAAGCTCTTGAGTGGTTGGACTCACAGCTGATTGCAAGCATCACCACTTAGAATGACTTAGCCCAAAAATTCTGCACAAAATTCTTTCCACCGGTCAAGATTGCAAAGTTAAAGCAATATCTATATTTTAGTAGTCAGAATTCGAATCTTTTGATGAGGCGTGGAATAGATTCAAAAATATGCTAAGGAGGTGCACTTATCATGGCATTAGTAAGTGGCTTCTAGTTCAATATTTTTATGTAGGTCTGCTGTCAGCGATTTTATGTGTTTAGTATCTCGTAAGTGTATGGATCGTACAAATAATAAAGTGGATTATGAGTCCAAGTATCGTGCCCACAGAGATTTAGATAGTTCAATTACAATTAAACTAACCTTAACCGAATATGTTAACTTTGAAAATTTGGTAATTAAAAACTAATTAAAACATAAACTAAGAACAATTAAATAATTATAATTAAAATAATTAAAATAATAAATTAGATAAAAATTACTTTAACTTTAGAAAAGAAAAGCGTACTAGGATCCAGAATCCACTTCTATCAATTCCATTTAACTTGAACTATTGAAATTGATAACATGATTTAATTATGAAGATCAATATTTTTAATTTGTTTAAAAATCTCTCTCGAGTAGAATTAAACATATTCCTATATGTGGCCCGACTATAACTCTATGACGGATGCGAACATACATGAATGCATTATAATTTGTGAATACTTAAAGATCACGTAAAGCATAGCGGTATATCTCTATCTCCTATCGGACTCTACGACAATTGATACTATGTATAACCTATTTTCAATCTCTCGATGGTAAAATAAGCCACAAGAATCATACAATAATTGCGCACATAATTGTAAATGAAGAGAAATCAATACTAATTATTCATAATTAAAAACGTGCTTAAATATCAAAAACTAGGTTCAAAGAATTAAAAGATCATGATACAAATTTCATCATGATCCTAGCACTAAAATAATCTAGCCTAGCATACTACGAAGAAGAAAATAAAGAAAGAAATAAATTATGGAAGCCATCACTCGGATAGGAAGAAAACTTGAAAGAGGAGAAATCTTGATCTTGATCTTCGTTGAATTTT
Organism: Forsythia viridissima; assembly: GCA_030279155.1. Classification (NCBI taxonomy): domain Eukaryota; kingdom Viridiplantae; phylum Streptophyta; class Magnoliopsida; order Lamiales; family Oleaceae; genus Forsythia; species Forsythia viridissima. The sequence continues at coordinate 26,424,902 of CM059037.1, forward strand.
TGAAAGAGTAATTCTTGATCTTCGTTTCTTGTTTCTCTTCTTGTTATTCTCCCAAAAATTGGCCTTAATCCGGATCCCAAATTAGCTCTAATCCGGCTCTAAATCTGGCTTTTATCCAGCTCATTAATTATGAGTTAATAACTCATATTTATATTTCCATAATAGTGTCCCAAAAAATCCCAAAAAATCATTAAAATCGTGTCCCAAAAGGTTTCCTAATTGAAGTTGAACTCAAAAAGGAAACAAAAATCTGAGTCTGCCAAAATTACACTGGAAGATCGCCCAGTGCAATCCCAAAATGTTTCCTAATTGAAGTTGAACTCAAAAAAGAAACAAAATCCGCGTCTGCCAAAATTACACTGGAAGATCACCCAGTGCAAACCCGGGCAATCACCTAGGCCAACCAAAAAGCTCTATATTGCCAAAATTACGTGCCAAGCGATCGCCCAGCTTTAATCTTGGCTGATTACCCAGCTCAACTTTTTCCTTTGTGGCGGCTATTTTTCAAATGGACATACTTCTTGTAGGAAACTCTAAATTGAGATCCGTAAAAATATTTGGACTCGTAATTCAATTATCTTTCCAATGATATAAAATTTTCCTTATATATATTTTAATACCAAAATTTGTACTCAAACTTCCCCACATACTTTGGTAGGTAGTTTTTCAATTAGATTATTTGGCTTTCAGGTGTTTGATCCATTGATTCAACTCTTCACTGTCACTCCAAAACACCTTAAACTTATTAATTTTATCTTCTTTCTCATCCTCCAATGTTTGGATCTTGATATTCACTTCAAAAACTCAACTTACTCGTCATTTTAACCAAGTTGTTGTTCTTTTTATCAATTCTTCTCCAATTGCTTATAAAAGGGTCCAAAACTAAAATATAAAGAATTATTCACTAAATTAAATATAAAATCAATAATATGACAGGATAAAAGTTTAGTTTAAAGACCCGAATAAGTGCACAAAATGCACTTATCACCTGCTTTCCTCCTTTAAAAGTATGGTAGTTTCTTTATCCAACGGTTCATTATCCACCAAAACCATTGCTGAAGCCTTGGATCTATTTGAGAAAATGGCTACCACCACTGCTATATGGGCATAAGACTATGCTATGCACAAGAAAACTGTAGGGGTACATAAAGTAGACACTTTCACTACATTATCTACAAAAATAGACACATTGGCACACAAAGTGGAGAGCATGTCGCATTCAGTCAATGCGATGCAAACAAAGAAATCAACTTGTGAAGAGTGTGTGGGCAAATCAAATCACATCATAATATCCTATTCTATCACAGCAATCTAAGCATGTCGAGTATGTTCAATGTGGTCAATACTAGCAAAATAATCTTTTCTCCAACACATTTAATCCAGGTTGGCGTAATAATCCAAATTTCTCTTGGAGTAATAATCAGAATAACAACAAACTATAGGGTTCTCAGTTTCAACATCCAGAAAAGAGAGTCTCACTGGAAGATATGTTTGGTAAACTCGTGGAGAAAACTGAGTAGTGCATAGAAGAAAATAATCATTTCATGAGGACGACAGAGGCCACTCTCCAAATTCAGAGTGCTTCAATAAAGAATTTAGAGACACAGATGGATCAAATGGAAGTAGCTATATCAAGTAAACCATAGGGTACCTTGCCGAGCAACACCGAGGTCAACTCCAGAGAGCAAGTAAATACAATAACAACTAGAAGTTGGGTGCAACGGCCTGAAATACATGCAAAAAGGCCAATCAAGAAAAATAAGTTTTTGAATAGCAGGACAAAAAAGTAACTCCAGATATGCAAACTAATTACGAGAAGGTGTTGGACCATAGAAAAACAAAAGCACCAAAGTCAATCAAAAAATATGTACTTCACTTACCTTTCCCACATAGGTTAAATTCATAGAAGAAGAAGCAGGTTAGCAGTGTGCAAAAATTTTTGATCATCTAAGGAAACTGTATATTAACTTACCGTTTGTGGAGGCCTTGACTCAAATGGCCAACTACGCTAAGTATATAAGACAACTACTTGCAAATAAGAAAAAAGTTGGTAGAAGGGGATACAGTAAAACTTACAGGAGAAGTGAGAAGCAACTAACAGATAAAAGAAATGATCCAGGCAGCTTTACAATTCCAATTACCATCGGTAGTCTCATGATTGATAGGGCATTGTGCGATCTTGGTGCAAGTATCAATTTAATGCCTCTTTCTATTTTTAGATGATTAGAACTTGGTGAAGTTAAACTTGTAAAGTTCACTCTTCAATTGGCCGACGGATCTATTAAAAAGCCGTTTGGGATGGTGGAAGATGTGGTGATGAGAGTGGAGAAGTTATTATTTCCTATTGACTTCGTTGTTCTTGATATTCCTGAGGATGCGGAGATCCCTATTATCTTGGGTTGGCCCTTCTTAGCTACTTTGGATGGTCGCATTGATGTTTTACGAGGTGTATCGACATTGAGAGTTCATGATAAAATAGAGGTATTTCATATATTGGGTAGAGATGAGGCACCACCACCACCTCCTCCTTATTGGACAAGATATCAAGTTGAGACCCTGAAAAAAATTCAAAAAAATCTTCTTTAAAAGGTTTTAGGAGATAAAGCCAACAATATAGGTGAAAGACAATGGTAAACAGATTGTTTAAATGCAAGAAGCTGACATTGGTGACCATGTGGTTGAATTTGAAGAAGACATCCATGATGCACATATTGTAGTTGTTAAATGGAAGACAAAGGACAAGAGCCACAGAACATGGAGAAGAAAATCAAGAGATTATTGGAGAGTGACACCTTCGATAATCTCAAGATCCCTTCTTCTTCCACTTGAGCAACCGGATAATAAGTCAAGCTAATTACTATAGATAAGCACTTAATGGGGAGAAACCCATTCTTATATAATTTTCAATTAATTTTAGGTTAAATAATTCATTACACATAATTTTATGATTTATATTCGTAAGTTAGTCGATAAATTCTGTTTGTTAAGAATGATGGTACTATAAGAATGTATATTGATGCGAATCTGCGAAGAATTGAATCCGGAACCCACAACCAAGATTGATATGAACTCCAAGAAAGCTAAAATCTGGTTGCAAGAACTTGACCCGATGATTACTTGAATCAAAGAACCAAAGTTATGAAAACGCCACAAAGGTTTGCAAAATCATTGATAAGTTTTAGGTTAGTTCAATTAAGAACTCGGAAGAAAAGTGAATCCTCACTTTTAATTAATCTCTCAAAATCATTCCAAGTTAATTGTTTATAATAAAAAGTACTTAAATAGTAAAAATTAAAGAAATCGTAATCTAATTCGAAAATAATTAAAAAACTAATCAAAATAAGAGTTCTAGGTGAAAAATGAAACTAAAATATGCCAAAATCTGGATTTTTTTCGAAAAAGGCCCCTTGCGATTACATGGTTTAAGTGCATTACGTTCTGCTTGTGAAAGGCCAACATTGCGATCGCATGGTTGATTCTTATGATTGTCCTGCACCAATTTCTGCCCATCTGTGTTTTTGACCTCCAACTCTGTTTCATGCTTATTTTGGTCCTCCAATCTTCTACTAGAATCCAATATTCCTTTAATATGGTCCTAGATCACATTATCCTCTCCTTCCTCAAAAGAATTCGACCTCGAATTAACACCTGCATTAAAGGGAGAAAAAACGCCTTCCATTTTCACATGTATCCAAAACCAATCACCAGGCTCAAAGATGAATCTGCAACCTTTGTTTGCTTTAATTTGATATATTTGAAGCTCGTTAGTCTCATCTAGATTGCTTCTATAAGTTGGTTATTTTGGAAGAACAGCTCCAGGTACAAAGCGAAGTTGATGTGCAATGTCTCGAATAGGTGGTAACCTACTAGACATTTTCTATGAAGAGACGTCCTCCAATTCCTGAGTAAAGAAATAGCCAAACTGGGGAGGGGTTGTTTAGTTTTTCGTAGTATAAGATGGGATTTTTTTTGTGTACTAGTAAAATTATTTGTTGACTTTTTTCCTCCTTCGTTGTCGTTTCTAGTACATCTAAATCAAATTGCTGTTCTAAATTCTCTATTTTAAATTGTGCCTGAAGAGCATGCCTTGTAATTAGAGCTTCATCATCTACAGGGTATTCTACACCATCATCTTTCAACTCAGGCAGCATATCATTATCACACTCATCCTTAGATTCCACAACCCCATTATCACGCGACAACCCCGTTATATTGTTGCTAGTTACCTCATCTCGTCCCTTAGGTAGTTCAGTCGTCTCCTTTGAAACAGCCCTATAACTCACATTATTATTATTCCACTTGAAATAGACTTTAGGGTCATTCCTACCTTGGCAAGAAGGTATTTTCAGTTTTATATTCTCCAGGTTTCTATCTACTCCATCGTGGCCTCTAGTCTCCTCTTCTAGGTGCCCTTTCAGGCTTATATCCTCTATGCCTCTTCCTACCCATCTCAGCCAAATAATTATAATCATCTTCATCCTCAAATTCAGTCATTGAGTTATGATCACACCTATCCTGTCTCCTAACATTAGGGATCCTGTGTTGTTGCTCCCTTAGTAAGTTCGTGATTACCGTATCATACCTATCCACCTTACCCATAATCTCTCTATTACTATCCATCATCTCATCAAACACCATGTTCATCCGTTCAAATTGTTGTTTCATGGCTTTCAACAAAAAGAATTAGTGGTTTTCTTCCCTAGGTGTTGTTTCTTCATTATTGGACATTTTGGGATAAAAAAAATAGAAATTAAAGAAAATAATATTTACCTCACGTGTTTGCACTAGTGTTTAACTCTATATGGATTTGTCCAGATAATTATCTCACCACTCTTGTCTTTTTCTTCTCTTGTTTTTCTTACCAAGTTCTCTAAGGAACTATCTAAACTCTCCCGCGACGTTCAAGAATAAGAATTAAGGAGGACAACGAGAAAGAATAAAGATGAAAAGCAAAACAAGAATAAGAAATAAGCACCGAGTGATAATTTATGACACAAGAATCTCCAAAGAACTCGTTTCTTGATTTTTCTTGAATTTTCATTTTTTTAACTTTTGCGGTCCAACGCAAGAAATTAAAAAAAAAGAATCACAAAGCAAGAATATGATTCAAGATGAATCTGATGAAAAACGAAAAATTTAAAATATAGAACCTGATTTTAGAGCCAAAGCTCTGATACCAACTGATGCGAACCAGCGAAGATTTGAATCTCAGAACCCATAGCCAAGATTGATTTGAACCCTAAGAAAGCTAAAATCTGGTCGCAAGAACTTGACCCGATGATTACTTGAATCAAAGAACCCAAGTTATGAAAACACTACAAAGGTTTGCGAAATCTTTGAAAAGTTTTAGGTTAGTTCAATTAAGAACTCGGAAGAAAAGTGAATCATCACTTTTAATTAATCTTTCAAAATCATTCCAAGTTAACTATTTACAATGAAAAGTACTTAAATTGTAAAAATTAAAGAAATCCTAATCTAATTTGGAAACAATTAAAAAACTCATCAAAATAAGAGTTCTAGGTGAAAAATGAAACTAAAATATGCCAAAATCTGGATTTCTCCGAAAAAGGCCCCTTGCAATCGCATAGGCTTATGTCATGCGATCGGATGATTTAAGTGCATTATGTTTTGCTTGTGAAAGGCCAACATTGCGATCACAACTAAGAATCTCCATGCGATCGCATGGTTGATTCTTATGATTGTCCTGCGCCCCATCCGCGTTTTTGACCTCCAACTCTGTTTTATGCTTATTTTGGTCCTCTAATCTTCCACTAGACTCCAATATTCCTTCAATATGGTCCTGGATCGCATCATGTATCGATTAATAGAAGCTGAACAAGCAGAAAATTAAAAATAAATTTTCACTTCTTAGGATAGAAGACTTGTTTAATTAGCTAAGATGAGGGAATATGTTTTCCAAGATCGATAAGTGATACAGATATCACCTGTTGAAAATAAATTATATACTGAAGTTATCTTTCAAGACTCGTATGGTCATTATGAGTTCACTGTTATGCTTATTGGTGTAACTAACTCTCCACCACATAGTATTTCATCAATTTTTTGATCGATTTGTCATAGTCTTCATTGACGATATATGGATATATTCCCAAGATAAAAATTAGCATGCTAAGTGATAAGTGCATTTTGTGCACATATTCGGACTTCAAACTAAGCTCTTGTCCTATTATTTTATAGATTTTCTACTTAATTTAGTGTATTTTCTTTTCTATTTCAGTTTTGGACCCGTTTATAAGTAAGTGGAGAAGAATGGATGAAAAGAGCAATAAATTGGAAGATGTTTCGGAAGTATGAGTACCAAATTGTACTCAATTGAAGCTTGAAGGACTACAGTGGAGGTTGTTGAAAGATTTGAAGACTAAAGAAGCCAAAATCCAAAGTTGGAAGATTATAACGTGCAAGCAAAACATTTAAGTTGGGCGAACGTCCAGCGTCACAATCATCCAACAAAACATTATTTTTTGGCTTGGCGATCGCCTAGTGCAAATTTTGGCCATCGAATTTTGTTTCCTTTTTGAGTTTTACTCCAACTAGGAAATTTTTTGGGCCACGATTTTTAAGATATTTTGGAATCTTTTTGGGTAATATTAGAAAACTATATATATGAGTTTTTAACCCAAAATTAGGGAGTCGAATTATTGAGAGAATTCAATAAGAGAAACAAGAAACGAAGATTGAACTAAGATCAAGATCCAATCTTTTGAGTTTTCTTCTTATCCAGGTGATGGCTTTTATCTTTTCTTTTTGTTTTCTTCTTCTTAGTATGCTAGGCTAGATTTATTTTGTGCTAGGATTGCGATGAAACTTGTATCGTGAACCTTTAATTCTTTGAACCTAGTTTTTAATATTCAAGCATGTTTTTAAGTTTGAACAATTGACATTGATTTCTTTTCACTATGTGTGCAATGATTGTATGATTTTTGTGGCTTGTTTTACCATCGAGAGATTGAAAATAAGTTAAACATAATATCAATTGTTGTAAAATCTGATAGAAGATAGAAATATACCGCTATGCTTTACATGATCTTTAAGTATTTACAAATTCTAATGTATTTTTGTATGTTCGCATCCGTCATAGAGATATAGTCGGGTCACATATTGAGATATGTTTAATTGTATTCAAGAGATATTGTTAAACAAATTAGAAATATTGATCTTCATAATTAAATCGAGTTACCAAATTCAACAGTTCGGGTTAAAGAGAATTGGTTTAAGTGGATTTGGGATCCTAATACGCTTTTCATTATTAAATTTATATCACATTCGCATTCATCTTAACTTTGCATTAATTTTATTTAGATTATGTCTTGCATTGATTAGTTAGTAAGTAGTTTGATAATTGCATCCTAAACAAAAATCCATTAAATTCTATAGTTTCGATTAAGGCTAAGTTAATTTGAAATTAGACTAACGCAATTTCTGTGGGTACTATACTTGGACTCTAAAATTCACTTTATTACTTGTGCAATTTTGTACACTTGCAGAATAATATTGCTAATAATAAACATCGTAGACTCAGCTAAAGTAGAGGTAGTAACTAATTGGAACAAACCTACTAACATTGGTAAAGTTCTTAGTTTCTGGGGTTGGACAGCTATTTTCAGAGATTCATCAAAGTATTCTCTAAGATAGCAGAACTAATGACTCTGTTGACTCAGAAAGTTTTAATGGTCCGATAAGTGTGAGTAGAGTTTCCAAGAGTTGAAACAAGAGTTAGTCAATGTTCTAGTTTTGGCTATACTAGAGGGTTTAAATGGTTTCGTTATCTATAGTGATGCATCTAAACAAGGCGCTTAAGATGTGTTCTGATGCAGCATGGGAAGGTGATTTCTTATGCTTCAATGCAGTTGAAGCAACATATGTAGAATTACCCGACGTATGATATAGAACTCGTGGCGGTAGTTTATGTATTGAAGTTATGGCATCATTAACTATATAGAAGAAAATGCGACATCTTTACGGATCATAAGAGTCTCAAATATTTCTTCCCTCAGAAGGAATTAAATATGAGAAAAAAGAGATGTTTAGAGTTGGTAAAGGACTATAATTGCACTATTCATTATCATCCGGGTAAAGCTAATTTGTTCGTAGATACACTAAACACAAAGTTAGTGGATTAGTTGACATATGTTATCTTCGAACAAGATCAGTTTGTTAAGGATATGGAGAATATGAGAATTGAGGTTGTGTATTCTTCGAATCAAGTCTCAACTCATATTTCGACTTTAATGGTTTGACCTACAATTAAAGAACGTATCATAGAGATATAAGATAATTATCCATTCTTTTAAAAGATTAAGTGTGAGATTGGATCAAATAAAATGAAGGATTTTGATGTAATTAAGGTTTAGAGGATGACTCTATGAGCCTAATGTCAAGGAACTGAGGAAAGAAATATTAGATGAAGATCATTCCACCCCATATGCCGCTCATCCCAGTGGCAAAAAAATATCGAGACCTCAGAACTATATTTTGGTGGAAGAACATGAAAATAACTATTGATTCTTTAGTTAGTAAGTACATCGTATGTCAACATATAAAAGCCAAGCATCAAAGGCCAGCTGGGTTGCTAAATCATTTGGAGATACTGGAATGAAAATGGAAGCACATCTTAATGGATTTTGTGGTTGATTTTCTTAGGTTAATAAAGGATAAAATGCCATTTGGGTAATTGTTGATCGGTTGACCAAGACGGCTCATTTTCTACCAGTGAAAATAGCTTTCATCTTTGATCAGTTAGCTCAACAGTACATAAGAGAGAGAGTCAAACTGTATGGAGTTCCCATCTCCATAGTGTCAGATAGAGATCCGAAGTTTACCTCTAAGTTCTAGAAAAGCTTGCATGGAGGTTTGGGAACGAATCTAAATTTTAGCACAAGTTATCATCCAATTAGATGGGCAATAAGAAAGAACCAGTCAGATACTAGATGATATGTTGCGACAATAATCTCCAATCTCTCATTGGTATGGCACCGTAAGAAGCTATCAATGATAGAAAGTGCAGAGCACTAGTTCATTGGGATGAAGTCAGTGAAAATAGGTTTTGGGTCTTGAAATTTTTGAGTGGACAGTTTAGGTCGTTGATAATATCATGACCGAATAAGCAACACAAGATCAACAAAAGAGTTACACAGATAACCGAAGGAAAGACTTGGAGTTTGAAGTAGGAGCAAAAACATTTCTAAAAGTGGCACCGATGAAGGATGTACTAAGGTTCGGTAAGAAGGAAAAACTGAGACTGCACTGTATTGGACCTTTCAAAATTCTTGATAAGGTTTGTAATGTAGTGTATAGGTTGGCCTTACCACCCGCTATTAGCCGTACATAATTTTTTCATATGTCTATGATCGGAAAGTATGTGCACGATCCTAGTCATGTGGTGAATCACAAAGTGTTGATGTGTAGAAAGACTTGTCTAATGGAGAATCTCCAATCTCGATTTTGGATAAGAAGATCCATAAGTTGAGGAGTAAGGAGATTCCGTTGGTTAAGGTATAGTTGCATAACCACGAAAAAGGAAAGGGCTACTTGGGAGAAAGGAGAATAAATCAAAACCAAGTATTTACCACTTTTTGCCCAGTCACAAGGTAATTTCGATGACGAAATTATTTTAAGGTGTAAGGGATGTAATATCCAAAATTTTATTTTTTAACTTTGAATGCTGAGTCTAGTCGAAAGACGGATCTTTGAGACTCGATTCCTGTAAGTAATGATGCCCAAAACATAAATTCGGTTTTAGTATAAAAATTGAGGTTATTGGAAGTTTAAAAGGATTTTATTTCCATTCTCCAACACTTAACAATATTATTTAGCATAATGATCATCAGCATGGTTTAACACACACAACCTAGGTTCAAATTACCATGCAAATATTTTTAAAATGTAAATTTTATTTTTAGCTTTTGAGAGTTAAAAACTCTCCAACTTCTATTTTAATTCCACTAAACATCATGTTTATTTCTACAATAAGTTGCACCTCATAGGTTGACATTTTGAGGCGAAGTTACAAGTAAACAACACCATTTTATCTCTCAATCTTCTCCCAAAAACTTGAACCTCTTCTATCTTTCTCTCCATTTTTTGTTTTTGTTTTGTTTAACTTACTTTCAGGGCAAGAAAACCTAGAAGTATTTTACTATAGTTTTTGAGTTGTTCAATGCAAGGATTTCAACTATCGAATCAAGTTTTGAGGTAAGAACATGTGTCGTGTTATCAGAGGTGGAGGTGGAGGTGGAGGTGGAGGATGAGGTGGAGGAGGAGGAGGTGGGGGGTCTTAGGGGAGACTAGGACCCCCCAACTTTCTTAAATTTTTTTTTTAAATTTAGTAACCACCTAAAAACAAAAAATACCAATGTCCAAATCCAACAATGAATGAACTAAACAAATAAAGTCCAACAAAAACCTAACAAAATTGATTCATCTAATGTCACTTCTTCTTAGTTCACGTTCATGAATTCAGCCTTTGATACAAAAAAAATTGATTGTGATTTCTTCTTAGTTCATGTTCACGTCTTTAGTCTTTGGCTTAGTAATTGTGGTTTGAGAAAAAAATTCGGGGGCGCTGCTCCCGAACCCCCAAGAGCCTCCCCCTCCCGGCCCACCCCAGTTTGAGGACCCCCGAACTTAAAATGTCTAGCTCCGCCACTACATGTTATACCATTTGTTTGATGAAATGATTATATGTATAATTGACTGTTTTCATAAAGCAAGGTTATGTAATGTAATGTAATGTAATATATATATATATATATATATATATATATATATATATATATATATATATATATATATATATATATAAAGCGCACTAATTAGGTGTTCCTATTGAGTCTCTATTAGGGGTGGACATTTTAACTCGAACCGAACCTCAAGAATTGGACAGGTTTGGTTAAAAAAAATTGGAACTGAATTGGACAGGTCTGAGTCGGTTCTTGGTTCTTGAACCAGACCCGAGGGTACTCAACTCTCGAACCAAATTTGTCCTTTTTTATGAGTTTTTTATTTTTTACAATTTATTCACCATAATCCAATGACCCGACACAACACCACGGTACCAAACACAAGAGTCCAATTGTTAAATACCCAAACCAAAAGTCCAAAAGCACAAAACCCACCACCCCTAAACCCAAACTCAATTGATCCAATTTCAAATGTCCAAATCCCAAATTTCTCAATAGCTAAACGCTCAGATATACAATACAAACACGGTTACCTCTCTCACACTTTCGCACTCTCGGTCAACCCTTTCTCTCTCTCTCTCTCTCTCTCTCATCTCATTCTCTCAGTATATAGTGCGATGACTTCTGCAAAGCTCATTTGAAACTATGATGAGTCCTCAATTTTGAGAGGTAATTTTTTTTTTTCTAACCCTAATTCATGGGTTTACAATTTTAATTTCTATTCTTCGAGTTAATGTTTATATGTTTCAGAAATTATTTTAATATCTAATGTATATCAATGTTAATGTATTTGTAATTTTTAATTTTTTTTCAAAAGATGTTGTCAACTCTGAAAAATTTTATGGGTATAATTGAATCTGAACCAGAACCGATGATTCATGTTTGAGTCTGGTTCCAGTAATTACGTGAACATGACTTATTTTAATTATGAAATACTCGTAGTGTAATGGGTGGTTCTGGGTATTAAAATACTCAGACTGGCCAACCTGGTGTCAAGACCTAGTCTCTGTACTAATTTCTTCCCACATTTGTACTTTTCATATTGAATGATTGGGAAGGAGACAACGAATCGGTTAGTTGATGGCTTAAGTATGAGGACGATAAATGAATTTAAGACCCTAATTTGTTCCAAGATTATTATATACTTTTTTAATGAATTACCAACTTCAAGACATAGTTTTGAATTTATGTAATAATGATATGGTGATTTTAAATTTGGATACTATTAGCGTGTTTGGAAGAGTTTATTTGAAGTCCAAAAGTATTTCTTAAAGAGCAAAAGTACTTTTGATTATATTTATAGTTGTTTGGTTAAAGTCAAGTATTTTTTGACTAAAAAAATAGTTTAAAAAATCTGTTTTAGAGAAATTCAAATTTTGAGCTTCTCTAATAACATCTCCAATGCAACAATGTGGATTTTTGTATATGTGGAAAATAAAATGGAGACAAAGATAATAGCATCTCCAATGGAATTGTGGATTGGAAAAATTGTGGTACACATGTACAAGAGATATTAGTAGATAAATTAAAAAAATTAAATAAAGAACTGTTAACACACATTTCGATGGAGACAAATTATATAAATATTAAATAAAAGAAGCTTAGCACATATTTTGATAGAAATTAAATAAATGTAGAATGTTTAGCACACCGTCCACTTTATTCTTTGTCATGTAAGTAATTTGGGAGTGACCGTGACACAATTTTTAGGACAATCCACAGTTGCATTGGAGATGCTCTAAAAAGCTCTAAGTGAGCTTTACAAAAAGTTACCACATGATTTTAGTAAGCCCTCCATGTCATCAAAAGCCCAGCGAAGGCCTCGGAGGCCTATCGAACATCTTAGCACTCTTGAATCCATCACAGCGAAGCCCATGAAGGGTCTCGATATTCCTGGCCAATCTGAAGCACTTCGCTAGTCTTCGTATTCTTGTAATCTGATATTTTGAGATAACTAGAGAAGTAATTAAAGAAAGATTGTGTTTTAAGGATTCTCACAATGAAAACGAATACCAATCTCCCAATAATTAGGCAACACAATATTGGAAATCCAATCAGATAAGGACTAAAATCTGGAAGATTGTGTCCATATCTAATTACCCTTTATCCTATAAGGAAGGAGAATCTAAACAGAGTTTTAATTGATTGCTTACATAGAATAATTAGGACTCTACATCTATAAATACAAGGACTCCAGTTATTCCAAGGTATGCACTCCGTACGCTCTTTTTACGCATTATTTTTACCCTTAAAACTCTGCTCAAATCTCTGCCTACTTGTCCCTCTCATACCCAATTGTTTTCGTTCCCTGTATATTGTTCTATATACCAGCATTTGACTTGACTGTCAGAGTACCAATGATCGCCAGTCCTTTTTTTCCTGGTGATCTTGATGCCTAACGGTCGTCCTAGTGTACAGGTAACATACAGGTTGGTAGAGGAATGACTGGAGATCTGTTGATGTATAGACAGTGCAGATTTCGATGTCAACAGATTGGCACCGTCTGTGGGAAACGAAATACGTTACACAACCTAAAACTTGTGGTAAAGAACATGTTTTTTACCAGGAAGAGCATGGCAACAGAAAACTCAACAGAAGAAGAAATTGAGTCTTATCACATGGATAAGTAGCAGAAGAGCGTTCAGGACCTTCAGAATGTAACCAGCTGCAAGAGAAGAAGACACCAATAGAAGCGAACGATCGAGCAAGAGAATCAGGACCTCAAGCTAGACAATGCCTGGATGAAGGCGGCGCTTGAACTATTGGAGAATCAATCTCTTCAACATGGACCCAAGCGTAGCCATGCCTGGTGAAGCCCTTCAAGGTCTGGCTCGATCAAAAGTTGTCGGTCTCAAGATGATTCGCCAATCCTCAACAGGCAAAATCCCAAGAACTAGGAGAGACCTCGTGCCTCGTGAGTGGAAAATTCAGTCGCCTCTACTAGTGTAATCAACAAGTTGGGGGCCTGGTCATCTATGGCTTGACCTCAATTGTTGAGTAGCCGGCGTAGCGAGCCAGCTATGACCACCAAGAGAAGAGAAGAGACTCCAGGGCTGCGGATGTGAAGCTCAAAGATGAAAGACTAGGACAGTCGTACGACCTTGACAATGACAACGACGAGGACCTCCTGTTCTCCAAAGAGTAGAAGGGTAGAGAACTCTCCGCAGGGTTCAAAATGCCTCCTATGGAGAAATATAACGGGATAGGTGATCCTATGAATTCCATTGGAAGTTCACTTTCTAAAGGCCTTCGTCTTCATTTAATGCTCCTTCTTAAAGTCCCGAGCCTGATATAAATAATAAGCTTGGACTTGGGAAACTATTGTTACCACCCAATTTTAGTAAGGCCTCAATGTCATCAAAACCCCAGCGAAAGCCTCTCCAACAAGGGACTCGTAAATTATCAGAAGGCCTCGGAGGCCCATCGAACATCTTAGCACTCTTGAATCCATCACAGCGAAGCCCATGAAGGGCCTCAATATTTTGGGCCAATCTGGAGCACTTCGCTGGTCTTCGTATTTTCATAATATGATATTTTGGGATAACCAGAGAAGTAATTAAAGAAAGATTGTGTTTGATTGCCATAAGGATTCTCACAATGAAAATGAATACCAATCTCTCAATAATTAGGCAATACAATATTAGAAATCCAATCACATAAGGACTGAAATCTGAGAGATTGTGTCCATGTCTAATTATCCTTTATCCTATAAGGAAAGAGAAACCAATCAGAGTTCTAACTGATTGCTTATATAGAATAATTATGACTTTACATCTATAAATACAAGGACTCCGGTTATTCCAAAGTACGCACTCTGTACGCTCTTTTTACGCATTGTTTTTACCCTTAAAACTCTGCTCAAATCTATATCTGCTTGTCCCTCCCACACCCAATTGTTTTCGTTTCCCGTATATTGTTCTATATACCGGCAGTTGACTTGATCGTCGGAGTACCAACGATTGCCGTCTTTTTTTCTCTGGTGATATTGGTGCCTAACGGTCATCCTAGTATGCAGGTAACATACAGGTTGACAGATGAGTGACTAGAGATTTATTGACGCGTGGACAGTGCAGATTTCGACATCAACAAACATTTAATGAACTTAAAAATTAACAAAAATTATCATTAATACATCAAAAAATATATTAATTTATTCACTATATTAATTACTTATATCAAATTGTCACTACATATATTTATATAAAATTAAAAATATATATTGACGTGTTAAATAATATAATACAAATTACACATACTATGTTTGATTTAAATAATTAATTACTGTTTAGTCACATATACTAAAATAATTGTGTTATTATAATTAAGTTAATATATTAATTTTAATAGTTATTACATGATATAAAAAAATTTATTTTAAAAATAATAATATGAGATATATAAATTTTTTTTTACTGTTTAGTCAAATAATTATAAAATTTATACAAACGTACTTTTATATTTTTGTAACCAAACACTCAATTTAATATTTATAGTACATTTTAGATTTATATCCAATCAGTGAACATTTTTTAAACAAAATCTATTGATAAAAGCTGTACTACCAAAAGCTGACTACTAAAAGCTTTATTCACAACAGCCATGTCAAACGGACCCTATGTTTTGTTATCAAGTTACTTGAAGTTTTATGTTGAACCTATACTACGATAGAATTTTATGTTTATGCAATTGGATAGTATGAATTGATTTAGGTTGATGTTGCTTAGTTGTGAGATTTCCGTCATATGCCTTAGTATTTTATATATGTTAAAAACAGAATTCCAATTTCTGCTTGATTTTCAAATTGATTCCACGTGATGAATCTAAAAATTTGGACAAGGCTAGTTGAGTTCGATAGCCCTTTTAGTTATCTGGCCATAGAACTTGGAATCACATCAATCGAAGATTCTAAAATAGTAATGATTTTTTCCTTATACTGCATCGGATGTACTCGAGGGCCATTTTCCTTATAGAAGTGCATGAATGTTTCACTGTCTAAATGATCAAGTGAGCTTGGGAAATTTGAATATGTTTTGCATACCTCAGTTGTTATTTTTATGCATATATTTCATGATTTTACATGTTCGTTTGTTGGGTCAAAATTTTTTCCCCATTAAACTATTCTTTATGAGAAACAGTTTGGCACTAGGGTCCAGCGTAAACACATCCTTCATTCATAATTTTCATGATGTTTGACGTGTAATAAAAAGAATAAAGTGTATAAGGTTCATGGTAGGAAATTGTGTCATAAAGTTTTGTGTCAACAGAGAAAGATTGGAGACGAAAAAATAGGCACAGAAAAGACGAAAATCTGCCCCAGTGGGACAAAGCCTCGCTGCCACTCCCTTGGCGCACAACCGTGCAAGGAAGCCAGAGACTTTTGGTCTTTGTCCTACGGCCGTGCCAAACCTTTCACGTTGCCAATTTTTGTTTTCTCCCTATTTGGTTCCATTTTTGTCTTAGTTTGCTTCTCGCCTTCCTAAAACATGACTAAATGTTAGAATTGGGGTTTTAATTGTGTTCCAATATATTAATATTTTTGAGGTTAAATTTTTCTTTCCGTGCCAATGGATATTTTAGAAATGCAGCAAATGTATGTTTTCAAGTAACATTTCAGGTGTTAGGTGTAATACCCAAGCCTCTCGTTACTCACTTGGCCAATATAATTCATGCATTATATATATTATTCCTATGTTATTTTCATAGCTTCATCATGCCATGGCTCATTCTACTTATCACAGTATAATTTACAATTGGATTTGTAGATAGCAGATGCCGCAAACATAATCGATAATCTTACACGCTTTTAACTCAGTTTGATCAAGTTGGCCCAAAACCCTAGGTGGATGATCAACATATTGTGGAGATATTTTATTGTATGAATGGTTTTTGAGGTTATATTATAAGGATAAGAAAGATAGGTGATGATCAAAGTGTAATTATCAACTAGGGAAGAATCAAGTATAGTTAGGTGCAATCGGGTACGAAAATTAAACGAGTGGCCCAAAATTTATGTTGAGAATTAAAGTAGGACTTACTAGCAATTAAATTAGGTTGCAATTAAGGAAAAAAAAAACATAGTGGCCACACCTGATTTAGGATTTAAATGATGAGTGTAAGATCAGATTTTTCTCAATTGAACACCTCATGCTTGTGACTTGAACTTATCTATCAGCCCTCTTTATCCCTTGCACGACTTCTAACAGACTTTCACACCTTATTTCCTTCCTCTTACTCTCATATTAGCACATCTAATTTGGCATCAAGTAAATCCAATTGTAAGAGAAAGCAAACAAAGTAAAAAGTGACAAGTAAACCAACAACTTGAGACTGAAATCTGGACAGGTATATTCTCTCATGGTTTTGGTATAATTTCTTGTAAGTTTTGAGTGTATTAAGAGTTCTAAATGATATAATCTTATTTATAAGGATGTTAAGGAGTTATTGAAGTTAATTACTATGATTAAAAGGGGATTTCAATGGTAGGTTTTTGATTAAAGCCACAAAGGGCAGGAGCTAGATATAAGTGCATATATCTAAAATTGTAGCCAACTTTTAAAGACAATATCTTAAACATAAGATGAATTTGTGATTCTATATTGGATTTCCAACATGTTAAGGAGTTGTATGTCAATTTATAGCTATTTTTATGATATTTTGGAATAGGAAACAAGCATGAACGGCCACAACCTACAATCTGAAAATTTCTGGCAACATGTAGTTTATATGTTTACCTAAGATTCTTGACCTATAATGCTTGGGAATGCAACTTTAAAAGGTTATTGAGTCATATTAATTTGACAAAAATATGTTAAGATGATTTTATGGTTATAGAATTTGAGCTATGGCATGCTAGTTTCATGAAACTCCATAGCAGCCGTTGTGAGATCAAGTGTTCCGTGTTCTGATTTTTGGGTTGATCTTGTCACAATAATTGACCTATTCTAGTGAAGCTATAACATGATTACCTTTATATATATGTTACCTACTTGTGTTAAAAATTCGTGAAGGACATGAATAGACTTAAGAAATTGAATCATGACAGCAACTCAAACATAAAACCAAAAGTTGTCTATGTTTATGTTCTACCTATTTCCAATCTCTAAATGTTGTTATTGAACTATGATGTTTGTAGAATTGATTTGGTTATATATTAGGATCATAATGCTTCATCTATAGTTTGATTACATGCACTTAACTTGAGAAATTACGGAAGTTGTAGGCATGCATTCAGGTTGTAGTGGTAACTCAAAGTATAAATATTATCTGGATTACCTTGGTATCAAAAGTCTTAGCATGAGTACTCGAGGATAAAGTTTGATATTAGGTGGTATTACAGGTTAATTTCCACGTAGAAAGGGAGAGAAAGACTCGACTTACACATAGAACAAGACAAACTCAACAGTTAAAAAGGTAAGTAAAAATCCGTTTACAACTACAATGAAAGGACATAAGATGTCTTGAAATAATTTTTATTGATCCTTGTCGTGACACTTTCTATATCTTTTTGATGAGTATATTATGCATTTGGCGTGGGTCACGATGATTGAGAAGTTATTTTTTTTAAAGCACATTGGATACTAGTCTGATTAAGCATTCATGAGAATTTACACATGCATGCATGTCATATGTGCATAATTAAGAATATTGCATGCACGATGTAAATTGAGAAATAAATTTACATGATAAAAATATTTTATTGACCACTACTAGTGCACTCAAGCATGTGAGGCGTGCTTATCTGATATTTGTTGGTATCGCAAGTGGGAGACATCTCGAGTGATCACAAAGAGAGATAGGGGAGGTCTTTGGTGATCATGGGATGATGGTCCACTTGACTGTATCCTTGTGATTGAGTATTGGTACCGCATGTGGATACTTCTTGGGTGATCACAGGAAGAGATAGGGAAAGCTTCTAGTGGTCCCAAGAGGATGGTCCACTCGACTGCATTGATATGATATTGGCCATTTGATTACTGCTTATTGATATTGATATTGCGCAGAGCTCTTTTCCAGTACATAATAGCTGGGTCAAGGGCCCAATATAAAGAAAATATTTTAAAAGAAATGTTCCCAAGATCATTTTATGCATATTTGAATATATTACATTTTTGTTGGATGTTTCAAATAGAAATAACAGTACATCCTACATTCACACTCATCGCATATATAGTTTTTACTTATTGGGCATTAGCTCATATAGTTCTTGCATTGTAGGTGATCATGGAGAGTCTAGTGCCTAGTATATAACTTGGCTGGCTGTTGGAGCTCCTGAAGGTTTTTGAGGCTCAATGTACATAGATGATGACCTGTTGGGTTACTTTTGTGGATTGTGATTTTGGTTATTAAAGTAGTTTGTTTTATAATTTTAAATGGAGATATTATAATAGAGTACTTTTGTAACCTTATTGTAAATAAGTATGGTTTGATACAATATATTATGTTAAGTATGGTTTTCAAAATATACTAAGTTATGTGTGTAAAGTTGGCTATTATCTTTCGAAAAAAAATGTTCACACACGTGTGCACCTGCCACAAGTACATATACATATTAGGGATTGAAAAATGGTGTTACAGAGAGTGGTATCAGTGCATGGTTTGAATGGTTCTGTAGACTATCTATGTACATGAGCTCAAAATTTGAAGAAGCACAACCATGCCAGTAAGTTTTATTTGTTAAATTATTCATTGCATGTCTCATGAAGAATATTGGCCAAAATTTTGTTACAATTTGTGCAATAGGTGTTGTAGTCATGGTGAGGACAAGAGGCAATACTAGTAGTGGATCAAGAACCCCAAGACAGGAAGCTCCTATCCCAAATAATAATCACGATATTGTTATTACTAGACTTACAGAGCTTGTTGAGCCTCAATCGCAATAGATCCAACAGCTTATGCAGCACAGAGATATGGGAGAACAACATAGGGCTGAGTTTGTACAACCACAACAAAGGGAAGGGCAGTTCGAAACAGTTGGTGAAAGATTTCGAAAGTTGAATCCACCGATATTCGTGGATACATTAGACCCTACGAAGCAGAGGATTGGCTGAGAACTTTGGAGAACATGTTTAGATATAGCAAAATTTCAGAGGAAGAAAAAGTAATATGTGCAACCTTTAAGCTTAGAGGTAGTGCTGGGCACTGGTGGGATACTATAAAGAATATAGAAGACACCAATGTTATGACTTGGGACAAATTTAAAGAGTTGTTCTGCAATAAGTATTTCACAGCCCCAGTCCGTGCTATGAAAATGAATGAATTCATACAATTGCGACAGGGAGGTATGACAGTTGGAGAATATATTCGCAAATTTGAACAGCTATCTAGGTTTGCTGCACATATGGTCAACACTAACGCATTGAAAGTTGAAAGATTTCTTGAGGGGTTAAGGCCTCAATTGTATTGGGACGTGAACATGGCTGGAATCTAAGGTGTATCTTATTCTCAAATAGCTGAAAGGGCACTAGTAGCTGAACAAGAAGAACAAAGAATCAATCATGCTCGAGAGAATCAATGACAATTTAGACAGGGTCAGGGACAGCGTTGGGGCAGAAATGAAAAGAAGAGATTATTTCAAGACTAGGTTCAAAAACCTAAATTTCAGCCAAGACAAGGACAACAGCAGTGGGATCAGAACAAACGTCCCAGGGCTAACCAAGGTAAAACACCAATGCAATCTTCTTGTCCTAGATGTGGAGGTCAGCATACTGGAGCCTGCCCTATTGAGACCAGGACATGTTATGTACATGGAAAAGTAGGGCATCTGGCCAAGGTATGCCCCAATAATTCCAATACTACCGGATAGAAGACAGTGCCAGCTAGAGTGTTCACTATCACTAGAACAGATGCTGAGATAAATCTAGCTGTGGTAACAGGTAAATTTTGTCTCTGACATCCCAACATTTGTATTATTTGACTCTGGAGCTACGCATTCATTTGCATCTACTGAGAGGAACCAAGGTCTGCTGTACTTCAATATTCATAACACTAACTAAATATCCATCGCAACCACTGTTTAACAAACGTTGTGCTTTTAATGCTGATATGATTGGAATCTTAAAGTCCTTTCTAATCCCAATAAATGTGAAAACTTCCTTCCCTGTAGGTTGAAATGTTACCGACCTTTCTTTACAGTTTATAGTAGGCTGATATTTTGTTAATGAATCCATGCCCAAAATCACGTCATAATCCTTCATTTTCAATACAATTAAATCAACATAGAGTTCTTGATTTTTTATTCTGATAACACAAGCTCTCAATATTTGATTAGTTTGCTGCATATCTCTCGATGGAATAGTCACGTTATAATTAAGAATAAATATCCACTTCCGAGAATTGACGACTTATTTGATCAACTCCAAGGTGCATCTATATTTTCTAAGATTGATTTGCGATCTGGTTATCATCAGTCAAAGATAAAAGAAAAAGATGTTCCCAAGACAACATTTAGTACGAGATATGGACATTATGAATTTTTGGTAATGCCATTTGGATTAACAAATGCCCCAGCAGCTTTTATGGATTTGATGAATCGGGTATTTAAGGATTTCCTTGATAAGTTTGTTATTATATTTATTGATGATATCCTAATTTATTCTTGTACTAAAGAAGAGCATACTGAACATTTGAGAAGGGTACTTCAAATTTTAAAAGAGAAGCAGTTATATGCTAAATTTAAAAAATGTAAATTTTGGCTCGATCGAGTAGTATTCTTAGGACATGTAATTTCTGGATAAAGGATATCAGTTGATCCAAGTAAAATAGAAGCTGTCAATAACTGGCCACGACCTATGAATCCTTCAGAAGTTCGAAGTTTTATGGGCTTATTATCGTAGATTTGTAGAGGGATTTTCTAAAATAGCTACTCCATTGACACAGTTAACGCAGAAAAATGTGACATTTAGATGGACAGATGCTTGTGAACAAAGTTTTCAAGAATTAAAGAAGAAGTTAAAGTCAGCTCCAATCCTTTCAATACCATCAAGTACAGGAGGTTTTGTAGTCTATAGTGATACTTCAAAACATGGTTTGGGATGTGTATTGATGCAAAACGGGAAAGTGATTGCGTATGCATCTAGGCAACTCAAGGAGTACGAGAAGAACTACCCTACACATGATTTAGAACTGGCTGCAGTATTTTTTGCACTTAAAATATGGAGACACTATCCATATGGTGAACGATGTGAGATATAACTGATCATAAGAGTTTAAAGTATTTCTTCACACAAAGAGTTGAATATGAGACAGTGAAGGTGGTTAGAATTGGTAAAAGATTATAATTGTGTTATCAACTATCATCCTGACAAGGCTAATGTCGTAGGTGATGCATTGAGTAGAAAATCAACATTAAGTGCTGCAAATATGGTGGTGACTCAAAAATTAGTATTAGTTCATTTACAGAGAATGGGTATAGAAATTGTACTGCCAGGATCGTTGGATGCCAAATTTGCGGCTTTTACACTTCAGCCAACCTTGATTGATGAAATTCAACAAGTTCAACAAGTTAATAAGTATTTTTCAAATGTGAAGGAAAATATAAATTTTGGGAAATCTACAGATTTTCAGCTATCCAAGAACAACATTTTTCGATTTAAAGGACCGTTGTGTGTGCCAAATGTGGAAAACATTCGAGATGATATTGTAGTTGAAGCACACACGACACCTTATTCAGTACACCCAAGAGCTACCAAGATGTACAAAGATTATAAAATGCATTATTGGTGGCCGAACATGAAAGGTGACATAGCTAAATATGTGGAACAATGTTTAACCTGCCAACAGATCAAAGCAAAACATCAAAGACCCGCGCGGACTTTACAACCATTGCTTGTCCCAGAATGGAAATGGGAAAGAATTACAATGAATTTTGTGATAGGATTACCAAAGATTGTTAAGGGATATGATGCTATTTAGGTTATTGTTGATAGGTTAACTAAATCTGCTCATTTCTTTCCAATATGCTCCACTTATTCAATGGATCGATATGCACAACTATATATACAAGAAGTGGTCAGACTTCATGGGGTGCCACTATCTATTGTATCGGATAGATATTCCAGATTCCTATCTTCTTTTTGGAAGAGTTTACATAAGGCTTTGGGAACACAGTTATCTTTTAGCATAGCATACCATCCCTAGTCTGATGGGCAATCAGAGCGAACAATACAAACATTAGAAGATATGCTCAGAGCTTGTGTATTAGATTTCCAAGGTCAATGGAGTAAAGTTTTACCTTTGGTGGAATTTTCATACAACAACATCTATCATGCTACAATTAAAATGGCTCCTTACAAAGCATTATATGGTAGAAAATGTCGATCTCCAGTTCATTGGGATGAGGTTGAAGAAAAGAGGTTATTAGGCTCGGATATGGTCCTAGAAATGACAGAAGTTGTGACTCAAATACGTCAACGTATGCAAACTGCCCAATGTCGACAAAAGAGTTATGCAGATCGAAGGATAAGAATGTTAGAATTTTTAGTAGGGGATAAAGTATTTTTAAAAGTAGCACCAATGAAAGGCATTATGAAATTTGAAAAAAGGGGAAAACTTAGCCCGAGATACATTTGACCATTTCAGATTGTTGAGAGAATTGGAGATGTCGCATATAAATTAAATCTACCTTCATCATTGTCACATGTACACAATGTATTTCATGTATCTATGTTAAGAAAATACATTGCAAGTCCCTCACATGTACTAAATAGTGAACCTATGGAGTTAAAGCCAGATTTGAGCTATGAAGAAAAGCCTGTTGAAATTCTTCAAAGGAAAGTAAAACAACTCAGGAACAAGAAAATTTCATTGGTTAAAGTATTGTGGCGCAATCACTCAATAGAAGAAGCAACCTGGGAAAGAGAAGATCAAATGCAAACCAAGTATCCCGGACTTTTTCGGTAAGCAAATTTCGAGGACGAAATTTTTATAAGGAAGTGATGATGTAATACCCAAGCCTCTCGTTACTCACTTGGCCAATATAATTCATGCATTATATATATCATTCCTATGTTATTTTTGTGTCATCATCATGCCATGGCTCATTTTACTTATCACGGTATAATTTACAATTGGATTTGTACATTCTTGTACGTTGTAGTTGTCAATTTCCCCCAACTTAAGTAATAATTTTGTATTGAAATATGGAAGAATATATGGTGAATAAGGTATTGGAAATTGATAGGATAAATGTTGGTGGTTTAGCAGATGCCGCGAACGTTATCGGTAATCTTACACGCTTTTAACTCGGTTTGATCAAGTTAGCCCGAAACCCTAGATGGATGATCAACATATTGTGGAGATATTTTATTGTATGAATGGTTTTTGAGGTTATATTATAAGGATAAGAAAGATAGGTGATTATCAAAGTGTAATTATTCAACCAGGAAATAATCGAGTATAGTCAGGTGCAATCGGGTACGAAAATTAAACGAGCAGCCCAAAATTTATGTCGAGAATTAAAGTAGGACTTATTAGCAATTAAATTAGGTTGCAATTAAGAAAAAAAAAAAAACATAGTGGCCACACCTGATTTAGGCTTTAAATGACGAGTGTAAGATCAGATTTTTCTCAATTGAACACCTCAGGAACACCTCATGCTTGTGACTTGAACTTATCTATCAGCCCTTCTTATCCCTTGCACGACTTCTAACAGACTTTCACACCTTATTTCCTTCCTCTTACTCTCATATTAGCACCTCTAAGTTTCCCTCAAGTAAATCCAATTGTAAGAGAAAGCAAAGGAAGCAAAAAGAGACAAGTAAACCAACAACTTGAGACTGAAATCTGGACAGGTATATTCTCTCACGGTTTTGGTGTAATTTCTTGTAAGTTTTGAGTGTATTAAGAGTTCTAAATGATAAAATCTTATTTATAAGGATGTTAAGGAGTTATTGAAGTTAATTACTATATTAAAAGAGGATTTCAATGGTAGGTTTTTTATTAAAGCACAAAGGGCAGGAGCTGGATATAAGTGCATATATCTGAAATTGTAGCCAACTTTTGAAGACAATATCTTAAATATAAGATGAATTTGTGATTCTATATCAGATTCTCAACATGTTAAGGAGTTGTATGTCAATTTATAGCTGTTTTTATGATATTTTGGACTAGGAAACAAGCATGAACTGCCACACCTACAATCTGAAAATTTTTGGCAACATGTAGTTTATATGTTTACCTAAGGTTCTTGATCTATAATGCTTGGGAATGCAACTTTAAAAGGTTATTGAGTCATATAAATTTGACGAAAAGATGTTAAGATGATTTTATGGCTATAGAATTTGAGTTATGGCATGCTAGTTTCATGAAACTCCATAGCAGCCGTTGTGAGATCAAGTGTTCTGTGTTTTGATTTTTGGGTTGATCTTGTCACAATAATTGCCCTGTTCTGGTGAAGCTATAACATGATTACCTTTATATATATGTTACCTACTTGTGTTAAAAATTCATAGTTCATTGGGTATGCCTAAGGACATGAATATACTTAAGAAATTGAATCAAGACAGCAACTCAAACATAAAACCAAAAGCTGTCCATGTTTATGTTCTACCTATTTCCAACCTCTAAATGTTGTTATTGAACTATGATGTTTGTAGAATTGATTTGGTTATATGTTAGGATCATAATGCTTCATCTATAGTTTGATTACATGCACTTAACTTAAGAAATTACGGAAGTTGTAGGCTTGCCTTTAGGTTGTAGTGGTAACTCAAAGTATAAATATTTCTGGATTACCTTGGTATCAAAAGTCTTAGCATGAGTACTCAAGGAGAAGGTCTGATAGTAGGTGTTATTACAGGTTAATTGCCACGTATAAAGGAGGAGAAAGACTCGACTTACACATAGAACAAGACAAACTCAACAGTTAAAAAAGTAAGTAAAAATCCGTTTACAACTACAATGAAAGGATACTTCTTGGGTGATCACAGGACGAGATAGGGGGAGCTTCTGGTGGTCCAAAGAGGATGGTCCACTCGACTGCATTGATATGATATTAGCCATTTGATTACTGCTTATTGATATTGATATTGAGTAGAGATCTTTTCCAATGCATAGTAGCTGGGTCAAGGGCCCAATATAAAGAAAATATTTTAAAAGAAATATTCTCAATATCATTTTATGCATATTTGAATATATTACATTTCTGTTGGATGTTTCAAACGGAAATAACAGTACATCCTACATTCACACTCATCGCATATATAGTTTTTACTTATTGGGCATTAGCTCATATAGTTCTTGCATTGTAGGTGATCATGGAAAGTCTAGTGCCTAGTATATAACTTGGCTGGCTGTTGGAGTTCCTGAAGGTTTTCGAGGCTCATTGTACATAGATGATGGCATGTTGGGTTACTTTTGTAGATTGTGATTTTGGTTATTAAAGTAGTTCGTTTTATAATTTTAAATGGAGATATTATAATAAAGTACTTTTGTAACCTTATTGTAAATAAGTATGGTTTGATACAATATATTATGTTAAGTATGGTTTTCAAAATATACTAAGTTATGTGTGTAAAGTTGGCTATTATCTTTCGAAAAAAAAAAGTTCACACGCAGGTGCACCTGCCACAAGTACATATACATATTAGCGATTGAAAGAGGGTGTTACATTTGGACTCGGGGCTTACGTTCTGTGTGATGCTCTATCGAGTGGTCAGAGAGGATAATGAATAAAAATGGTCTGTTGGCTGAATATAGATTACTTATGTGGGCTGAAGATATTGAGTAGAAATGAATTGAAAGAAGCTTTCGAAATATATGAAGATTTCATAGACAAGTACAAAATGGGTTTGATCATCTGCCTTGATTATGTGGTGTTGGCTCATGAAATAACCAACATGTTGACCAAACAGTGTTGTCCTTGTTTGACGACAAAGAGATATTCAACGCAAACCCCTGGGATCGCAAGTTGTACGATCTTATTAGGGCCGGCCTTGAGATTTAGGAGGCCTTAGGCAAAAATTTAAATGAAGCTCTTAATAAATTGAGATATTTTAAAATGTAAATTTTTGACAGACTTACAAGCCAAAAAAAGATACATTTTTCTTATGATTGAATGAAAAAATGGTTGGTGTTAAGCTGTGGAGCCTAATTTGTTACGCTACGCGGAGCTTAGTGCGGATCGACCTTAAGTAAGGGTGTTTTCTGAGATTTTACCTTCGTAATTAGATTGTCTCAGTATTTCATTATAATTAAGAAAATTTCATTGAGTTGTTATATATAGGGCTAATCTCTTGTGTTCTTTCTTTTGCGCCCTTTTATTTATTACTCAAATTTTAACAATTTGAAAAATTGTTTTGAATCAAGATAAATATTTCTATGTATATAGATTTAAAGGGAAAATTGTACTGTCTACAATTTAAAGACTAGATGAAGATAGATAATGTAGGTTAGATTTGGAATTATTTGACAATCTGTAATGCAGGGGATTACAGGATAAAAGCCCATGAACTTCTTGAGAAACCTAGATAGTCATACAAATACACATAGTTGGGGTTTCCACTGGCATTATAGGTACTTGTGTGTGGTGTATTTGTTACTTTCGTTCACCACATTT
This sequence comes from Forsythia viridissima, assembly GCA_030279155.1. NCBI lineage: Eukaryota > Viridiplantae > Streptophyta > Magnoliopsida > Lamiales > Oleaceae > Forsythia > Forsythia viridissima. The sequence continues at coordinate 26,452,154 of CM059037.1, forward strand.
TTACTGCTAGCTCCAGTATATTATGTTCACTATGCTTGCATTTTATAAGGCAGTAGCTCTAGGCATACGAGGCTATCCTACATATGGGAAACATTTTGTGAGGAAACTCAAAAAAATGTTTGCTTCTGAGAAACTAGACAACAACTCAACAACCAACACATCAGGAGGTCCTTGAGTTCTTGAACAAAACCACGTAATAATTCCCATACGACATAAACATGAACTGTGTACTCTTTTCGTCCTTAAACTCAATGATTGTGTACCATTTGTTTTCACTATCTAAAATGAAGCTTACAGTGTGGACAACTCTGGAGCCACTGACTGCTGAGCATCGTCAATTTTATTATAAGACGATTGTAATGATTAAAGATAATCTCGGTGCCCGTCTTGAGAGGGTTGCAAGTGTAGGAATTAATGTCTAAGGTCCAATTAGTTGTGTCAAACTTAATTACTTATTGGACCAAATTAGATTAATTAATTTGAACCCGTTTGTTGAGTTATGTAGTTGGTCTTCATTACTTTCTAGCACAAGCAAAAGACAACCCAATACAATTACTCCCAAAAAGTTCTGCTTTCATCTGTTCTTGATCATGGAAGTCCAAATCTGTTCTTGCTGTGTGAATTACCATTATAGGCTGGAAAATTGGACAGCTATGGTATTGAAGATCGCACCTCTAGCTAATCAAATAATTAGATTTCACGGTGTTCATCAAGGTAAACCTCTATCACGAATTCTATCTAAGTACAATGATGATCCAGCTTATAGAAATTGTAGATTTTATTTCTGTTGTGCATGTATTCGTCAATTCCTTACAGTGATATCAGAACCTACCTTGTTACTTGTTAGAGTTCGTTAGACTGCTTTGATGAATTGAACAATAATTGTTATTGGTATATTAATTTGATTTGAGTTCTTGACAGTAAAATAAAGTTATGAGTTTTTGAAACGAAAAATCTGAAATTAGTTTTGAATTTAATCGAAACGGGTCGTTTTGGCGACTAGCGGCGGCGCTTTGGAAGTCGACCACTGTCAGAGATGGCGACCAATGGCTGGTCTACTGCCTTTTAAGGTAGCAGACACAGGAGCCGTCGCCGCAGCTAAGAGCAGCTGGTCCGCTGCCTTAAACACAAGAGCCGTAACCACTTCTGAGAGCAGCAACACCATCTCCGTCAGCCTGCTATTCAATGGCAAACACCGGTACGGCCACCGCCATAGAAAGATGCCGACCATAAAATGAAACCCTAAAGGGTTTTGAAATTTTTCAGTGCATTTTGGTTCCAATGGAAACGGGAGCCTCTTGTGTAATTTTTGAAATTGCATGAGAATCCCTAATGTTTTAAAATTAAAAGGGGACCTCTGTGCAATTTCAAGAATTGCACAAGAAGGCCCACTGTTTTCAAATCAGAGATGGTTTTCTGTGCAATTTTAGAAATTGCATTGAAGAACCTACTGTTTTAAAAAAATAAAAATAAAGGCTGACTATGCAATTTCAGAAATTTCCAGTAAGTCTTCAAATTCAAAAGGAGAAATAGGGTCTCAAATACAATTTTAGTTTTTGGGAAAAATTGTAATTATTAATTTTTTAATGTTGGTAAAATATTCAAAATTAAATTGAAATCTTTTTTAAACCATATTTTGAATTTGTGACCAGATTAAACTTTAACTTATTACTTTATAAAATTATAATTTTGACCTTATACAAATTTTATCTTACAATTAGAGTATGACTTTAAATTGGGAGATAAAATAAATTTTGAAAATCCCCTTTATGAATAAAATCAATTGGATTAATTGATTAATTTTATTGTTAAAAAATTAATTAGATTAATTATTTAATTCTGTCTAGTTCGTTCCAAAATGTCTAAAAGGTTTAGACTTATACTGTCAAAGCTGTAAATTTAGAAATTAATATATTTTTAATATTAGATATTAAAATAGATGTTTAGTGAATGATTATGGACTTAACCCATGTGAATGGTTGGATGGTTAATTATTCCTGTTGATTGTTGGTTGGCCTGCGAGCATATTATTTAATTAAATGGGCCTGCGAGCCTATTATTTATTTAATTTAATTTTTCAAGCTATTTATTTATTATGGCCATGCGTGTCCATTTTATTAGGGCATGTGTGTCAACTAGTATAGGATACATGTTGTAGTTGGGCCACAAGGAAGCAATTAGTATAGGATACAATTTGTGGCAGGAGATGGAGATGATTGCATTTAGCATTCGATGAACGAATGCAACGTCCCTTAGGAATTGGCCGACTAATCTTCATTTTGGCTCAAGAAGATTAGATAAATAAAGTCCATAATCATGTACAGTTATTATTATATATGATTGATTGCATATTAGATGTTAGTTAATATACATAAATGTGATGAGACAAATCCCTCTTTATCAAAATATTAAATTCGTATTAAATAGTTAATACAATGTGCCTTCTATTGTTATAGTGAAAAACCAGAGTCTATTATCGATATCAATTTGTTGAGTCGCTCAAGGTTGCTCACTCATAGATATGTTTATCACTATGAAACATTTGATGTTTCTGAACAATTGGTCGAATTTAACTAGAATTTTATTTTTTGTTGAGTCGATCAATGAAATAAAATTTTAGGGTCACAATCAAGTTAAACACATAAGATGTGTGCGGCAATAAGTTGTCTACTTGATGATCTAGAAGTCACATAGAGATGTATCAAGATGGAAGTGTCTTAACTTGGAAATTACTAAACTTTATTGAACTAATGTAGCGGTTGAACAAAGTCGTAGGAAATACTGATCTGCAACTTAGTGCTGAAAAAAAAGAAATAAAAACTACTGGTAGTACGGACGAAGATGAGTGATATTCCAGGGATGCTTCGTCTCCTTTCCCTCTGAGTCTTCCAATCTGTAGGTCCCAGGTCAAACCTCTTCGACAATCTTATAGGGTCCTTCCCATGTAGGTCCGAGGGTTTCGGCTCCCACTTCTCTATTAGCCAAGAAAACGTTTTTGAGGACGAAATAGTTGATGTGGAAAGCTCTGTTCCTGACTTTTAAGTTATAGTACATGGCAATCTTATTCTGATAAACCGCCAGACGAAGTTGCGAGTCAGCATGCTTTTCTTCCTGTAAGTTAAAGTTTCCCTTACGTAGATCCTCATTGACCACCTCGTCGAAATATAAGCGTCTTGGGGAAGGTATTCCTACCTCGACAAGAATCATTGCTTCTGTCCCATATGCCATGGCGAAAGGAGTTTTGCTAATTGCCATCTGGGAGGTAGTTCGATATGACCACAGAGTTTCGAGTAGTTCTTCAGCCCATCATCCTTTAGCAGATTCCAACTTTCATTTCAGGGTTACTTGATAATCTTGTTGGCAGCCTCCACTTGGCTATTGGACTGGAGGTAGTAAGAAGTGGAGAAATCCTTCTTAATGTTGAGCTCTTCACAGTTCGAGTTAAATTTCTTCCTGGTGAATTGCGTACTGTTGTCGGACACAGGGGAATGAGGTATCCTGAAACGACAAACGATGTTCTTCCAAACAAACTTCCATGTGTTCTCCTCCGTGATTTTAGCCAGAGGCTCTGCCTTGCACCACTTGGTAAAATAGTCTACCGCTACAACTGTGAACTTGACTCCACCCTTTTTGGTCGGAAAGAGACCTATGAAATCGATCTTCCATTTGGCAAAAGGCCAAGGACTAGTGACTGGGGTGAGGTTCTAAGCTGGGAGCTTTGGCACAACGGTAAATTTCCGACACTTGTCTCATTTATGTGCATAAGCATGTGAATCTTTCTTCATAGTCAGCCAGTAGTATCCTTGTTTTAGAGCCTTCTGTGCTAGGGCCATTTCACCTGAGTGATTACCACATATTCTTTCATGTATCTCATTCATTACATAATCAACCTCATACTGAGTAATGCAGCATAGGAGTAGGTGGCTAAAACTTCTCTTGTACAAGATCCCATCTTGTAAAACAAACTTCATTACCCTCTTGTGAAGTTTTTGGGCTTCGTCCTTATTGTTTGGCAGGACTTGATCAGTCAGGTACGCGACGATCTCCTTCATCCACTTGGGGTTGATTATTATCATGGAGTTCTGCGGCAAAGCCTCGTTAATGGACAGTCGGCTAAGCTTTTCAACTGGGATGGCCCTCATCAAGTTAGAGTCTTTGCTACTCGTCAACTTGGAAAGAGCATCAACTCAGCCATTCTCAATCCTGGGAATCTGGAGTAACTCAAATTCTTCGAAGTGGGATAGGAGATATTTGGCCTTTTTTATGTAGGCCACCATAGATTGCTCGCGTGCTGTGAAAGTCCCATTGACTTGATCAACCACCAGCTGCGAGTCACTGTAGATCTATATTTTTTATGCCTTCATCTCCTATGCTAGTTCAAGCCAACTAGGAATGCCTCATATTCGATAGCATTTTTTAAGGCCTTGAACTCCAGGTGAAGCGCACAGTTGAGATTATGTCCGTCAGGGCTAATTAACAGAATCCCAGCTCCAGCTTCGCCTAAAGATCCATCAACATACAGTTTCCATGTTGGTACCTTCTGGGATATAGGCGAACTCAGCCATAAAGTTTGCTAAAGCCTGTCCCTTTATGGAGAGCCTTGGCTTGTAGAAAATGTCGAATTGGCTTAGCTCAATCGACCACTTCATTAGTCTTCTTGAAGTATCCAGCTTTTGATGAATCTGTCTTAGAGGAAGATTCGTCAGGACATCAATATTGTGTGACTGGATGTATGGTCGGAGCTTCCTGGATGCGATTATCAAAGACAAGGCGAGCCTCTCCATATCTAGGTATCTTGTTTCTACGTCTTGCAGTGCCTTGCTCACGTAGTAGATGGAGAGTTGTGTCGGACCTTCCTCGCGAATCAATACTAAGCTCACCGCTTTATCAGATACTGTGAAGTAGATGAGTAATGTTTCTCACTTCTTTAGCTTGGACATCGGTGGGGCTTTCCTGATGAGGGTCTTGAGCTCCCGGAAGGCATTTTTGCACTCTTCAATCCATTCAAACCACTTCCCTCCTTTGATGGTCTAGAAGAATGAATCGGTTCAAGACTATCAATATCGACGAGCGCTTTGATTTTCCCAGGGTTAGGCTCTATCCCACGTTTGTTTACCATGTAGCTTAAGAATTTCCTGGATGTGACCCCAAAGGCGCATTTTAGGGGATTGAGCTTCATGCGGTACTTGTGGAGTATTTTGAAAATCTCCCTCAAGTGTACAATGTGTTCTTCGACATTCACACTCTTCACGAGCATGTCATCAATGTAAACCTCCATTGTGTTTCTGATCTGTTATGAAAACATGCGGTTTACTAACTACTAGTATGTAGCTCCGACATTCTTTGGACCGAAGGGCATCATCTTGTAATAGTATGGTCCTCAGTCTGTAATGAACGAAGTGTGCTCTTTGTTTTCTGTAAACACCGTGATTTGGTTATAACAGGAGTAGGCATCCCTACAACTAAGGAGCTTATGACCTACAGTCGCGTTAACCAGTTGGTCAATGCGTAGTAGCATAAAACTATCTTTAGGGCACGCCTGGTTCAAGTTAGAAAAATCTATACACACTTTCCACTTTTTGTTATTCTTCTTTACCAGTACGGGATTGGATACCCGTTGGGGATAGACTACTTCTCTAATGAACCCGTTGGCCAGCAGCTTGTCAACTTCCTCCTTCAAGGCACCGTATCTTTCGGTACTTAGAGGCCTTCTTTTATGTATCTTGGGACGCACTTTGGGATCCATTTTCAAGGCGTGGCCACAGATGGATCTATCCCAACCATGTCTCTATGCTTCCATGTGAAGACATCGGTGTTTTCTTGTAAGAACTATTTCAGTTCTTTCTTCATCCCTTCGTCTAATTTCTGTCCTACTTGCAACATCTGGGAATTTGAAGGGTTTATTGGAAATGCCTCCAATTCCTCTGCTGGCGAGGCAAGTGAATCCGTACCTATGATCTGAGGGTCTAGACCCTCGTCTAGGACCATATCATTCTCTATCTTTTCAGGGTCGATATCCATCGGCTCTATTTGTATTGTCATCACCGTAGGAAAGCATCTACATGCTTCACCACTTTCCAAAGTACATTCATGTAGCATGCCCTTGCTTTTGTCTGATTGACATGTACTTCGGCTACCCCACCTGGAGTTGGGAACTTCATCGCCAGGTGATGGATGGAGGTCACCTATAAGTCCTTAAGTACGAGCTTACCAAGGACTCCATGATAAGCGGAGTGGGTATCGACCACCAAGAACTCCATGAATTTTTTCAAATGACACGGGGGCTATCCAAAATCCACTGCGAAGCTGATTCTCCCTCGTGGGACGAGGCTATCTCTTGTGAAACTGAACAATAGTTCTAAAATAGTAGTCGGCTTATGGTGTATATCCATTTGGTCGAAGGTACTGCCAAACAAGATGTTCACGACGCTGCCATCATCGACCAACATTTGTCCTAGCCCATTCTTAGCTACAACAGCACGATCTACTAGGGCATCACAATGCGGGTAGAGTATATTGGCTTCATCTTTCTCTATGAATGTGATCTGTGGGGCCCTGGGCCAGTGTCAGTGAACTTGCTAACTTTCCACTAGCTATTCTCTTGTTGCTATCTGTATTTTCACTGTGAATTCATCGTATGCTCTCCAACATAGGGCCCTTCGATGATGGTGTTGATCTCGCAGACCGGTGGGGCTCTCGCGAGTCCGTCCACCCTATGTTTCTGCCATTTTTTTCGTCATTACAGTAAAGTCCAGCGTTCTGGCATTAGGACGGAGGTCTTTGTCCTTGATTGGGTGATCCTCAATGCCCTCGAGTCAGTCGGTTATCGTCTCATTGTTGCTGATTTCCTCAGTTGATCAGCTCTCGTACGTCAGGAGATTCTTCTGTGTTATGAACCTGGGTCTTGAATATGCGACAAAACTTGGATGGTATAATAGCTGGCTAGAGAACTACTATAGGAGGCCCAGCATGAGGGGCTGGGATCGTCTCTGTCTAATTGAATCTATATAGTGGTTGTTATGTAGCTCGAGAGAATGATTTCTTCGAAAACAATTGAAGCAGGGCACAGGAGAACGTCATCCCTTCCTGAGATAGCGATTTTCTCTATCTTTCCGTCATTTCTCTATTCTCAATCGTCTCCTCATACCATATCTCTCGCTGGATCAAATCTACCAGCTGACTATAGGTTTTGTGGTGGCTATTCTGAACATCTCTCTAAAAGAAGGTACGCATCTAAAGCCCAGTCACTAGCGCATCAAGAGCTTTGTCATCAGTGACATTCTCGATTTTGTTGAAAACAGTGATGAACATCTTGAAATAACTCTTCACTGACTCTCATTCCTTTTGCCTAATGTCATGGAGTTAGGCGATATCGACTATCATTGTTCAGTTGCCGATCAAGGTGTTGATGAACTCTCACTTGAGTTGGGACCAGCTCTTGATACTTTCCAGTTTTAGTTTGTTGTACCACCTATTCGTATCGGATGTGAGTGTGATATGGAAATTCCCGTACTTCACTACCGGGATGTTACCTTGGAGCCTCATCTTATATATTTTCATGTGATCCGTGGGATCGCCTATTCCATTATACTTCTCCATAAGGGGTATTTTAAAGCTGAAGGGTAGCTCCCTAGCATTCAGTTTCAAGTAGAATGAGAGGTTCTCGTCATCGTAGTCAAGATTGTAGGGACAAACTTTGGGTCCTTTCTTCCTTCTGTACGAGCCTTGCTATGCTCGCTGTACCAACTATGCGCTGGTAGGGATAGTGCTATAGAGGATCCCACTCCCAACCCATCGAAGACACTAGCAGCATGAGCCAGCTGGTTTTCTCGTGCCAGACGGAGTTTTTTATTTTGATTGTCTTGTGAGGTCCTCGGATTCACATTTTGAGGATTTCTACCATTTGAAATTGGCAGATCATCCTGAGATCGATGGCTTTCTATCAAACCAGACCTTGAAGGGCTTCACCGAGTACGACTATGTTTGGGTCCATGTTGAAGAGATTGATTCTCCAACAGTTCAAGTGCCGTCTTCATCTGGGCATTGTCTAGCTTTAGGTCCTAGTTTTCTTGCTTGACCATCCACTTCTGTCGTTATCTCCTTCTCTTGTGATGGGTTACATTCTAAAAGTCTTAAACGCTCTCATGCTGCAAGTCTGTGTGATAAGACTCGACTTCTTCTTCTAGGGAGTTTTCTGTTGCCATGCACTCCTAAGTAGAAAACACGTTTTTACCACAAGTTTTAAGTTGTGTAATGTTTTTCGTTTCCACATACAGCGACAATTAGTTGACATTGGATTTTGCACTAACCACGTGTCAACAAATCTCCAGTCAATCCTTTGCCAGAATGTATGTTACCTACACACTAGGACGACCGTTAGGCACCAAGATCACTAGAGAAAAGGGGTCCGTAATCGTTGGTACTCCGACGATCAAGTCAACTATCAGTATATGTAAGAAATAACAATATACGGAGATAATATTTGGGTGTGGAAGAGACAAGCAGGCAGAAATTTGAGTAGAGTTTAAGTGTGAGAATAATGCGTACCTTAGAACAACCAGAGACGTTGTATTTATAGCTTCAGAGTTTTAATTGATTTAGGAAAATAATCAATTAGATATCTGATTGGATCCTTCTTCCTTATAGGATAAGGATAATTGGTTATCAATGCAATCTTCCAGATTTTATCCCTTATTCGAGTTGATTCTTATTATCGTGTTACCTAATCTTTAAAAGATTGATATTTAGTTTCCTTGTGAGAATCCGTGTGCCAATCAAACACAATATCTCTTTGAATATATATCTGGTCATTTTGAAATATCACAATGCCTGCAAATCTGTGATGGATTCCGTTGCCGGCGAAGGGCTCGGGGTCGGCCATGAATGTCAAGGCTCTTACGGGCTTTGCCATACTTAATTCGAGAATACCAATATGTTCCCGGGCCTTAAATGCATTCACGAGGCCCCGTTAGGTACATGAGGCTTTTACGAATTCGGAAGGCCCTCGCTACACTTTTGAGGCCTTTACTGATTTAAGAGGCCCTCGCTGGGCTTACGAGGCCTTCGCGAGGCCTAACTTGGGCCTTCACTGGGCCTTTATGGGGTCTTTACTAACATGGAGGCCTTACCAAAATCTGATAGTAACAATAATAACATATCTGGAGGCTGAAAGATGTCTCAAATAATATAATTTCGTGGCTGGAAGACGATTTCGATAGCATTTGAAAAAGTCTGTCTGCATTTATATTCTATCGCAATGTTTTAGAAATAACATCATAACATGAATGATGAATGTAGTGGTAGAAACAAAATCGCATATTTACACAATTCCTCAATCACTTCGACTACTGATGTTTCTCAGTTGCCCTTTCTGTTACAAAGTTTTGGCTCTTCTCCGATCATTTAAGAAATATAGTTTTGTGGTCGAGTATCTCCAAAAAGGCCTACAGGTATAGCAAAAATAGGAATCATTAAACACTTGAAAATCTTATCGAGAACTTACACTATGATGTCTTGACGACATGCCTCCAATTCTTCATTCAAACTTCTCTATTCGGCATTCGTAGAACTTTTCATAATTCATTAGTACTGATAATATGATTTAGGAAATGGAAAAGAGATGGAAAGTTCTTTTATGTTACGTAGGTGTATATATATATGCGTGGATTTGAATGCAAAAATCCAAGGAAACACTAGCAATACGAATGGTTCAATATTTTAGAAAATTCACAGAATCACAGGTTGTTTTCTCAGGGAAGTGAAAGGTAAACAGTCAGCCATAAGTAATGACCAGATATCAACACTGATACTCGTCAATTTTCTCGTTCATGTAACACATTACTCTTTCTTCTCTCCGATAACAATAAAACTCAAACACAAAGAATGAAGGATTTTGTTGGGAAACATAGTCTGTACTTGTTCGTCCATGCATGGGTATGGCATGTACATTAGGATTAGAGCAATAAACAAAGTGCAAAAAATAAAAAAACACGAAGATTTATACAGGTTCGCTTCAATATGAGACTACATCATGTCTTAATGAATAATGAATGATGATTTTTGTTTACAACAAATCAGTCCTAGTAATGAGGGTTCCCTAGCATTAATTAAATTTTAATGCAATCCAATGAAGGTTCTTAACAATAATGAAATTTTAGAACAACCTAATTACAAAGGTAAAATTTTGAAAACACCCATACTTAAGCAAATACAAATACCGTGGACCTGTTGGAGGCGCTACCCTCGAGTCTCCGGAAGGGGGCCGCCTACCCCCTTTCCAACTCCCACGACGTTGATATGCGCTCATCTTCACTTAGGGCAACAAATTAAACTCCACAGTTCAACAATATCCTACTTGGAGACTGATCCATCGTCAACTCCTTCGTGTGCAGCAGCCCGTACACTAGAGGTGTCAAGACGGGTGGGCCGGCCGAACCCGTATCGACCCACCCGCCTCAACCCGGGACCATGGGCCAGCCCGTGAATCGAGCGGGCGGTTCACGGGTCAAAGAGGCTGAACCGCGGGCCCAGTTGGTTCAGCCTCTAACGGGCCAGCGATTTTTATAATTAAAAAAAAAAAGAAGTAAAGAAGGGTGACAGCCGCTGCAAAAGCAGCAGCTGTCAGAAATTAATTAACGCAGCAGCAGTCAGCTGTGAAAGTGGTAAAAAGCAGCGCATTTTTGCGCTGCTTTTTACCACCAAAAAAAAATATATATATTAAAAAAATAGTATAAATGAATTAAAAAAATGCGTGTAAGTATAGTCAAATTAGTTATTAATTTTTCTTTTTGTAATTTTTTAAAAAATATTAATTTTTTATTCATACGGGCTGAACCGGATCGAAGCACGGCCCATATGGGCTCGACCCGTATGGGCCAATGGGTGGGCCGGGCTTTTGAAAAAATTTTGTGGGCTGGGCTGACCCGGCCCGCAACCCGCAGTGGCGCGGGCTTTTTCGAACGCGGGCTATTACCGTGCCTCATCGGAGGCGGGCCGACCCGACCCGCCTGGCCCGGATTGACACCTCTACCGTACACCTCTTCCAATCTTCAATGGAAAAGACCAACTGAAGTTGTACACAACTTCAGTTTCTCAATTGTAACAGTCATTGTAAACATATCAACAGGATTTTGACTGTCATGAATCTTCTAAAGCGCTAAGATTCCATCTTCTAAACTGATCTAATAAAGTGATAACGAATCTATATATGCTTCGTCCTCGTATGATAGATAGACAGGATTCTTTACTAAGTAAATAGTACTTTGACTGTCACAATACAATACACTCTTTTAATGATTGTGACATAATTCTTCCAAGAAAGACTGCAACCATATCATCTCTTTGCTAGTTTCGGTCACAACAATATACTCTACCTCAGTACTGGAAAGAGTAACTATCTTCTGTAACTTAGACACCCAACTAACTACTGTACCACCTAATGTGTAAACATATCCAGTGGTACTCTTCCTGCCATCAAAGTCTCTGGCCATGTCAGTATCTACAAAGTCATGTAATCCCAAGCTTGATTTTTTGAAACACATGGCTAAATCTGTAGTACTTCTCAAGTACTCGAAAATCCACTGTACTACCTCCTAATGTTGTTTTTTGGGATTATTCATATATCTACTCACAATTCTCACTACTTGTGCTATGTCTGGTCTCGTACACACCATGGCATACATAAGACTTTCAATAGCATATGCATAAAGTATCTTGATCATGTAGGCTTGCTCCTGCTCTGTAGAAGGTACTGTTCATTGGATAGTTTGAAGTAACTAACCAAATGGGTACTCTTGGTTTAGATTCATCCATTTTGAATCTACTCATCACCTTCTTCACATACTCTTCCTATAAAAGTTCTAAGACATCCTTGTCCCTAGTACTTCTCATCCTAAGGAATTTTTTTGCAACACATAAATCCTTCATGCATTCCTTGGACAACTCCCCTTTTAACTTGTCAATTTATTGTTTGCAAGCTCCTGTAATCAACATGTTATCAACGTATATGAGTAAGATGATATATGAGTCACTAAGGGTCTTCATATAGCAACAATGATTCACCTGGCACCTCATGAAACCATTACTTTCCACAAAGCTATCAAACTTCTTATACCGCTGTCTAGGAGCTTGTTTAATGTCATACAAGCTCTTTTGAAAGGATACTTGATCCTGTGCATCATTCCATCTTACATCACATAAGGAATAGTTTGAAAACTTGCATGAATATGAGTATGGGCACATGGTAATGGGTAATGACCTTGAATGCAAAGTGGTTGGGATTGGGGACATTACTGTGAAATTGTATACATGTTATGTGTTCAATTTGAAAGATGTCAAATATATTCCTAAAATGGCTAAGAATCTTATTTCAATAGGAAAGTTAGAAGAAAATAGACAAACTGGTAAAATTGAAAACGAAGTGTTAAAAATGATTAAGGGTGCTATTGTGATTTGTAAATGGGTGAGAAGAAATGGCATATACATTACTAGTGCTCAAGTAATGAGAGCTTTAGATTTATCTATTTCTTTCACAAACACTGATGACACACACAAATGGTACAATAAACTTGCACATGCAAGTTTTAAGAGGCTTAAGCTCCTTAATGATAAATGCGTGTTTGGTAAAGGCTGTGTTTCATCATTGTGTGCTTTGAAAATATCATAAACTATCTTTTTCATCTGGTGTGCATAACACAACTGGTATTTTAGAGTATATACACCCAGATCTATGGAGGCCTGCTAGTAATCCCACTTCGGGTGGTAACAGATATTTATTGTCTATAATTTACGATTTTTCTAAGAAAGTTTGGGTTTATCTTCAAATCTAAAACTTTTAGAAATTTTAAAAATTAGAAATTACAAGTTGAAAATCAGATTGGAAAGAAAATTAAATATTTGAGCACTGATAATGGCCTTGAATTTTGCAATATTGATTTTGACAATATGTATAATGAATGTGGTATAACCAAACATAAAATTGTTCCTTATACTCTCCAACAAAATGGGGTTGTTGAAAGGATGAATCATAGTTTACTTGATAAAGTTAAATGTATGATGTTAAGTTCTTGTATTCCAAAATTGTTATGGGGTGAGGCTGTTATAACTGCATGTTATTTGGTTAACTTGACTCCATCTTCTGCATTAAATGGTGATACTCCTTATGAAAAATAGTTTGGTAAATGTGCTAATTATTCATGCTTAGAACATTTGGGTATGCTGCCTTCTTCATCAAAATGAGGAAAAAATTGAACCTAGGGCTAGAAAATGTGTTTTTCTAGGTTATCCTGGGGGTGTGTGTTAAAGGCTATGAGATAGAAGCCAAAAGCAAGTAAAAATCATTATAAGTCGAGATGTCACATTTAATGAGTATGAGATGCCGTGTTTGAAGTCAGATTTTAATTTATTAAGTGAAAAACAGCAAGAGAACAATAGTGGACAGCCCCAGGTAGATTTGATAAAAGTTAGTACCCATATTCCCATTACCTCCAATGAGGTGAAGAATCAAAATCAGCAACCTATAGATGAAGAGAGATGTGAGGAAATAGTTGAAGAACATTTAAATAACCAAAATCCTTTGGCAGATTACCAGTTAGCTAGAGACAGGGTAAGAAGACAGAGAGCCTCAAATGTTAGGTTATGAATCAAATTTTTTTTTCTACCTTATGCTAGTTATCAGGATCTAGTTGATAAAGAGCCAAACACTTATGAAGAGGCTATAGAGAGTGAGCAATCTGAGGAATGGTTAAAAGCAATGAAAGAAGAGATAAGTTCTCTTGCTAAAAATCAAACTTGGGAATTAGTACATAGGCCTAAAAACAAGTCAATAGTGGATTATAAATGGGTTTTTAAGGTTAAAGAGAGAACCACTAAGAGTGAATCTTTAATATTTAAGGCTAGATTAGTGGATAAAAGTTACACATAGAAAGAAGGGGTAGATTATAATGAAATCTTTTCTCTTATTGTTAAGTATACTACCATTACGGTCATGCTTGCATTAGTTGCATATTTTGCTTGAGAACTTGAACAACTTGATGTTAAAACTGTATTCTTGCATGGTAAATTTGATGAAAAGATTTATATGAATCAACCTCAAAGTTTTAAAGATAACAAAAACTTGATCATGTGTGTTTTCTTGAGAGGTCACTATATAGTTTAAATAATCTACTAGACAGTGGTACAAACATTTTGATTCTTATGTGTTAACCATTGGCTTCCAAAGATGAAATTTTGATCATTGCTTATATTTTCAACATCACAATACTAGTAATGAATGTGTGTTTTTACTATTATATGTTGATGACATGCTTTTGATTGGCTCTGATATGAAATTAGATGTGACAAAAACAGCTTTGAGTAGTGTATTTAACATGAAAACCCTAGGAAATGCTAAAAGAATCTTAGGCATGCAGATAGAAAGAGATAGGTCAAATTCTTTTCTGTTTTTACATCAAGCCCCACATGTGTTTAAAATTTTGAAAATTTTGGTACAAATGAATGTTAGCCTGTTACACCGCCTTTAGCAAATTATTATTTTGTTTTGACTAAAGATCAATCGCCTGCTGATGAAAAAGTGGAATATATGAGTAAAATTCCTTATTCAAATACAATTGGCTCCGTTATGTATTTGATGGTGTGTAGTAAGCGTGGTTTAGCTTTTACTATTAGTACATTTAGCAGGTTTATGTCTAATCCAGGGTCAAATCATTGGGAAGCTTTAAAATGGTTGCTTAAGTATTTGAAAGAAACTAGTAACATAGGATTCATATACAAGTTTAGTACAGAATGTATGAAATTAAAAGGATACACATATGCTGATTATGTTGGAGATAGAGACAGTAAGAAATCTACATGTTCTTATGTGTTTACATTGTGTAACTCATGCATTAGTTGGAAATCACAACTCCAACACATTGTTGCTCTATCTATTACTGAATTTGAATATGTTGATACCCAACCTGATTTGTCACAGCAAGCTGAAGTCTCTTCATTCCAGACATGAAGGTCTTACCGAATCACCCAAAGGAGGTCCTACCCAGTTAGGTCCTACCAAACCTATATAGAGAGGAGTTCTCTCATCAGGTCTTACCCCCGTCAAGCCATACCCAGCCTACTTCAGGTTGGAGGTCATGCCACAGTCGCCTATTGCTAAGTTCACATCATCATGACACGTCTTCCCACGTGTCAGATGTCAGACCAGCCGTCCATCAATCGCAATTAATGCATATGTCACTTCACATTAAAATGCCCAAAAAGTAAATGTCTTGTAAGAATTTAATGCTTAGCTTGGCATTAAATACATGTAATCATCACATATCTTCCTATAAATAGGAGGCATAAATATCCCAGAAAGAGGACATTAATTCTAGAAAAATAGAGCATACTCAAAGAGAATTCGTAAACAGGTCTTCTCTTATCATTTGCGTATATACTTTACTTCGGCCACATCCGACCTCAATACTTAAACATTAAGTTGGCTTGGAAACTATCACGTCACTTTCCAACGTAAAAATTTTGGCGCTACAAGGAGGGGTTTCCCTAAAAAGACTCTCCATATTCCAGAAACTCACCAAAAAGATCAACACTTGATCACCATACTTAAACACTTTTTATCTCTAAAATACCTTCGATATGAGCTGTAGCCATGACTCAAGTGCTCGCAGCCAAGAGAGAATGGGAAGCCAACATGTTGATCTTCTCCCGGGCTTCTGCCAAAGACATCCCGGAGAAACTTCAACTCAAACTCATGCTCCCGAAAGAGATGTAGTCCTACAAAAGTTGAAGTACCTAACTCATGCCATTGAACGGTGTTGTGAAAAATATATGATTGCAAGTGAACAATATCGCACACAAGTAATAAAGTGGACCTATTGAGTACGGATTATCGTTCTCACGAAGACTATCCTATTTAGATATTAGTTCAATCAATCTTAATCCTAATTTATTTAAAAATAATTGAATTAACTTGATTTGAAGATTCAAACTATAATTATTAATTTTGAAAAACAATGTAATAAATTATGTGAATGCAAAAGTCAATATTTTATCAAGGATAATTATTAAAGGATTTGGATTCACGAGTTCACCATAATTGTCATCTCTAATTTCTCCTCTCAAGATTTATTCCTAATGTTGTATTCGATCGAATTCACAAATTTAACCTAATTTCCCTCTCTCGAGTTCAAATTAGTTCTATTGAATTAAGTCAACTTATGAAGTCAGAATTGTCCTTAATTAGATGCATTAAATCTCCTAAGAATTCAATTCAAGACCGCAACAATAGTAAAAGCATATATCTACCTTCTATCCAATTGCCGAATTTTACTACGTTGTCTAAATTAATAACTTACATCTCGGTTTGTTACAATCCACAAATCAATGACAAATAATGGCCAACTATTTCAAGCATTAAGAGAAGAAGTAAAATCAATACTTAATTAAATTATAAGCAAAACTTTAGAGTTAAAATTAAAGAATATAAACTAGGTTACATCGTTCATCTAAAATATTAATTTAACTACCCATAATTCGATAGAAAGAAAAGATGAAAAGTTTGGAATACATAACCGAATCTTGAATAAAAGATGAGAAAAAGTTGAATATCTTATACCAAGAATTCTTCGTCTTCACGTCCCAATCTTCAATATCTTCGTCGACCTTCCTCTCTTTGTCTATATCTTTCTCAATGATTCAACATTTGATTCTTGTATATGGTATATGGTATATGGTTTAAATCATAATCCTTATTTGTATGTCCCAAAACCCTAATATAGTGTAGAGATCTTGTCCCCAAGAATTATCAAACTAGTTTGACTGAAATAAGGAAACTAAAATTCCAGTCATGAATTGCGCTTAAGTTTCTGATTATTTGCACGATAAGTCTTTCATCTTTTGAATTTTTGCAAGTTGGTTTCCATTCCCAAGTCTTAGTGCACTTTGTCCTTTTTTGCCTATTTTGCTTTATTTTTCTCCAATTCCATCCGAACTTGGGTTTTGACCTAAAGCAATCAAATCAACACACAATTAAGTAAAAATTTACTTAAGAGTACTTACAATTGTCCACTTTTTATGGTCCATATAAGTGTAAAATGACACTTATCAAATACCCCCAAACTTTCATCCTTGAACATGATTATTTACTTAAATAATCAAGCAAATAATATTAAAATTTACTGTAATAGATATCTTGCTGTATTTGCCTCAAATTGTTGAAACACATTAAACAATTCATAAGAAACATATAAATCACGCTATCAAAATCATTTTTTTATGCATTTGATGTTCGACCAATGCGTGTGTGCACATAGCCAATCCAATCGCTATAAACCTTTAGATTGGTAATATTCCACCCCTCAATGGTCAAATATTTCATTTCTCTCTCATAAGAATACACACTACCATATTGATATTCAATCTCTCACCCTATGTGTTAACTCTAAAGTTGTCCTCAAAACACTTATTCTTTTACGACTCAAAATTTGGTTAGGTCTAGCCAACACAGTAACTATCTAGATCTGTGATGATTCTCTTTTTATTGAGTGCTTCGACTATCAAGCTTCCACTAGATAAGTCAAACCCACTAGTTATCTAAATCCCCAAGTTATACTTACAAAAGCTCAATCTTGCTTTTGCTTCTTTGTTTATATATATATATATATATATATATATATATATTGTTAGATCTTACTCCCTTAAGCTTTTTAGATGACCCTTGTAGCGAGCTTTAGGCTGATGGCTCCCAAGTCTGATAGACCTTAGGGCACCGAGTTTTGAGAACTCCTACGGGCTTTATCACTTGAGTCAAATAGGCTAGAAGAGAGGCATAAGATAATGCAAGTGCAATACCTTTTTTTGTGTGCAAGATAGATATGCGGACATTAGATTCTTAGCATCCGGTCAGTACCTAAATTGCACCTAGTAGCCAAATACACTCCACACAAATATTACGCATGCACAGAATCAACACCTATCTAAATACTTTCCACATTGGATTAACCACCCCAAAACTATCCTTTCAACTGGTTAAGTAATTGAGTTTTTAATTAGTGGTCTTGGTTTTCACAAAATATGTTCAATATTCTCTCATTGTATTATATTCAATAAATCAACCAAAGGTAGTGATATTCATGACTATTGTGCTCACAATTAATCATAGCTCACATGGATACGTATAGTATATAAAAAAGCATAAGTAACATCACCTAGTCATATTCATGAATCGATAACAATTTTAAATAGATATCATCATTAGCCGGCAAGGCTATCCAACATACAAACACACAAATAAAAAGATCTTTTTTACTCACATAATATTATCAACAGGACACACAAACATAACAAAAATAATAATGTTATCAACTGCACCCCCAAACTTAAAGTACACATTGTCCGCAATGTGACAAAAGAAAACAAAATAAATAAAAAATGAAAGAATGTAATCGATTGCGAAGGCGTTAAGAAACAATAGGAATAGTTTTTGATCAGTAAGAATCGGGAGCTGAGTCGTCACACCTTTACTTTTGTGCAATCCTAATGAAGAAAATGAAAATATAAGAAGTTGATGCCTAAATTGCTATGAATTGTTACTATTCTATGATGAAACTAATAATTTAGGATGAGTGTGAAAAGGTGGAATGAAAAAAATTTGTTTGTTGGGGAGAGAAAATAAAGTGTAAAATTTTTAAATTTTTTTTAACGACCTTACAGTTTGCTCGCGGTCAAACTGTAAAAAAAAATTCAAATAGCAAATTACTATTTACTGAGGTCAACCGCAGATTGCAAACTGTGGTCAACCGTAAATTGTTTTTTTTTTAACGATGACGATTAGCCTAAGTCCAGAAAATTTAAATTTTCTTAATTACTAAAAATTGAGAAACGTGCTTTAAATTCTTGATGCAATCCTAAAATGCTACATGTAATACAATAAATAGATAAGGGATGGAAATATGGGTTTCCTCCCATTAAGCACTCGATTTATAGTCTAGAACTCGACTTATTGCAAGTATCACTCATGGAGGCTCGAATTGGGCTTTGAAAGTCTTACATTGCTTGTAATTTGCGGCTTTGCAAGACTCTTCTTTGCTCTCCATATATTAAATTTGTCATTTTCATCTTTAATTGTTGCAACTAGTCTACCTATATTCACATCTGGTTTGTAGTTTTCTTTGCCAATTCTCACTACTTCATCAACTATAAAGCACTTTTCGAGGTCGACTGGTTGCTCGGGTACGGTGTATACATTTAATACTAATCATTAATCAGCCCACATTTTTCAAGATCAATAAGGGCTCAACTTGTCGTTAAGAATGGCTAGCCCAATATTACTGGCATATCCCGGTCCTCTTCGATATCAAGAACAATGAAGTCAACCGAAAAGATAAATTTATCCACATTGATGAGCACGTCCTCAACCACAACTCGTGCGTGCTTGATTGATCTATTAGCAAGCTGCAGAGACACAGCTGTTGCTTTTATCTTTCCCAAACATGATCTCTTGTAGACAGAAATGGGCATGAAATTAACACTTGCACCTAAATCACATAAAGCATTAAAATCATAGAATTGTGCAAGGTAATTTAAAACTCCCTGGATCTTTTAATTTTGGAGGCGACTTATTTAGCAGAATAATGCTAGACTCTTCAGTTAAAGCTATTGTCTCGTATTCCTCTGGTTTTTTCTTCTTGGACAACATTTTCTTCATAAATTTTAAGTACAATGGCATTTTGGCTAACGCTTCAGCAAAAGGAATGTTGATATATATTAGTTTCTTGAAGACTTTAAGAAATTTTTCAAATTGCTTATCGAGCTTGTGCTTCTGCAGCTTCTGAAGAAAAGGAATTGGTGACACATAAGCTTTGACAGGAATTGGTACTTTCACTTTTCATGATTCAACAGATTCCTTTGAATTTTCTTCTTTTGATTTTGCATATTGTTTCTCAGCCTCTTCTTCATCATCAATTACCAACTGTTTGTCCTTTTTCTATTGTCTTTTCATGTGAATCCCTGGCAGTTGTACCCCGCTCCTAGTTGTGATTACATTGACCTGCTTTTTTGGATTTGTTACTGTATTGCTAGGCAAAGTGCCTAGTGTCCTATCTGACAGTTGCAAGGCTAACTGGACAATCTGAGTCTCTAATTTTCTGATAGACGTCTGTTGATTCTGATAGTTTATGTCCACCCGCTCCAATATTTTATCAATTTTCTACATATACTATTAAAACATCTCCCCCAAACTTGGCCTTCTTTCTTGCTAAGCATTATTGGCATTGCCAATTTTTTTTTATCTCAGACCACTTGAATTTTGAGTGTTTTTTCCATCCTGGATTGTATGTTTGCGAGAATGGATTGTGCTCTTGGCTTGAATTATTTGTACAAAATTTACTTGTTCATTTCGACTGGCCAACAACATAAAATCTGCAGTATAATGATTTGTCCCACAATTTTCACAAGTAGAACTTGTATGGACCACATTCACACCATGTGTTTGTGTTTTGACCAAGAGTTCTACCTATTTTGTCAATACAGCAATTTGTGCATTAGTAGCTGAAAGATTGTCAAGATCATGTATTTCTGCTACTTTTCTTGGAGTGACACGATCAGATAAAAACATGGTATGTGTATTTGCAATCAATTCAAATAGCTCCCATACTTTGTTGATATTTTTATTTGTAATAGACCCGTTTGCTGAAGATTCCTCTATGGATTTAGATTGAGGAGATATCCCAGAGTAAAAGTATTGAGCATGTAATCCCTTTTTAATGCCATGATTTGGACATTTTCTGAGTATCTCCTTGAATTTCTCTCAAGCTTCATAATACTTTTCTCCATCTAGTTGCTGAAAAGTAGATATTCCCAGCTTCATCTTGACTACTTTAGCTGGTGAAAAATACTTGTTACAGAATTTTCTAGCCAAGTCATCCCAGGTAATGATGCTAGCATTTGGTTCTGAGTCCAACCATTCTAATGCTCCATCCCTCAATGTATAGAGAAATAATCTAAGTCTGATGGTATCATCATTCACCCCTTGAAACTTGAAACTGAAAGTTACGGCACATCCGTAGGAATCTAGAAAGATGAGTATTTGGATTTTCATGTGTTTTTCCATATTAATCAGATCGGCCCTTAATTGAAAGTCATGCTGGCCAAAAGCAGGATAAACTATGCTTGAACGATAAGAAGCTGCTGCCAAAGTTAAGAACTGAGCCATTAACATATTTCCGCCTTCTTCTTCTTCTTCTTCTTCTTCTTATCTTCTAACTTGCGCCTCTACCATTGGAAGTTGTTCCAAATTTTTCTATTATTGGTTGTGTTCTTTGCATCTTCATCTGAAAGTACGTTCAATCTCAAGATTGCCGCCTTGTGAACGGAGCATGCAACAAACATCTTTTTTTGTAGTAAGAAAACAAAGAGGAAAAATAAAAAGAATTAATAATAATAATAATAATTAAAACTAACAGTAATGATTAATCTAAACTATTATCAAATAAGAATAGTCCCCAACAACGGCACCAAAAACTTGTTGTGAAATATATATGATTGCAAGTGAACAATATCGAACACAAGTAATAAAGTGAACCTATTGAGTCCGAATTATCGTTCCCACGAATACTATCACATTTATATATTAGTTCAATCAATCTTAATCCTAATTTATTTAAAACTCGTTGAATTAACTTGATTTGAATATTCAAACTATAATTATTAATTTTAGAAAACAATGTAATAAATTATGTGAATGCAAAAGTCAAGATTTTATCAAGTATAGTTATTAAAGAATTTGGATTCACGAATTCACCATAGTTATCATCTCTAATTTCTCCTCTCAAGATTTATTCCTAATATTGTATTCAGTCAAATTCACGAATTTAATCTAATTTTTCTCTCTCGAGTTCAAATTAGTCCGATCTAATTAAGTCAACATATGAAGTCTGAATTGCCCTTAATTAGATGCATTAAATCTTCTAAGAATTCAATTCAAGACCGCAATAATAATAAAAACGTATCTCTACCTTTTATCCAATTGTCGAATTTTACTACATGGTCTAAATTAATAACTTACTTCTCAGTTTGTTACAATCTAAAAATCAATGACAAATAATGGCCAATTATTTCAAGCATTAAGAGAAGAAGTAAAATCAATACGTAATTAAATTATAAGCAAAACTTAAAAGTTGAAATTAACGAATCTAAACTAGGTTACATAGTTCATCCAAAATTTTAATTTAACTACTCATAATTCGGTAGAAAGAAAAGATGAAAGTTGGTCCCTGATTATTTGCACGATAAGTCCTTGATTATTTGCATGATAAGTCCTTCATCTTTTGGATATTTGTAAGTTCGTCCCCATTCTCAAGTATTCATGCACTTTCAGTCCATTTTCACCGATTTTGCTTTGTTTTTCTCCAATTCTATTTGAACTTGGGTTTTGACCCAAAGCAAATAAATCAACACACAATTAAGTAGAAATTTACTTAAGAGTACTTACAATCATCCACTTTTGATGGTCTATATAAGTGTCGTTTAAATGACACTTATCAAACGACTTGAGAAAAATCAAGCTACCACCAGACACATTTCCAAATCAGAAGCAGAGTCACCAGTATGGAGCCGACCTGAAGATCGTAGTGTGAAAATAAAGTTAGAATTCAACGATAAAAATCTATCGGGTAGCAAGGAGTGTGAGAAAAGACGTCTTAGTCTCCATAAGAAAGTTGCATCGCAACAATCGACGAGCGTCTTTGACCGTATAGGTCACCCTTCTCAGATCCCAGCTGCACCACGCGAAGAGAATGTACAAAGGAATAAAGGATCTCCATTCGTGACAGCATCGAGCGTACAAAATACCCTGGATGTGCTAGAGCTGATGAAGTGACGCCTAGCCGAACTGGAGGCTAAGTAAAAGAACATCACAGAGGAATATATAACTGATCGACACTCTCTATTCTCGGAGGATATCCTAGCAAAAACAGTGCCAAAAAAGCTCAAAATACCACAGCTAACTAGCTATATGGATGGCAACGACCCCGTCAGACACCTCGATCGATATACCTTCTGGATGGAACTCTAGGGGGCCAGTGATGCCATTATGTGTAGAGCTTTCTCTCTAACCTTTGGCAACAGGGCAATGAGATGGTTTAAAAAACTACCATAGCATTCCATTCAGAGTTGGAATGACCTATCAGCTCAGTTCGTCTCCAGATTCATAAGGGCAAGAGCTCGGTCTACTCCCAAGAAACACCTAGTGAACATCAAACAAGGACGGACTGAATCCTTTTAGGAGTTACATGGACAGATTTAGTAAATGGATAGTCGAAGTGGACAAAATCTCAGACAACGCCACTTTGATGGCTATTTTATCAGGACTATGTACCAAAACACGATTCTGGTACCAAAACGCGATTCTGGTGGTCTGTTCATGAAGACGGACCAGCAACGTACTGGGAATTCCTATATAGAGATGAGAAGTACATTAGTGCCGAGGAAGCTGCCTCTGACCATTAGAATGAAAAGTCCTATCGCAAAGACAATGTCAAGGGTAAAGAAAAAGATCACATGTTGGAGAAGAAAGAAAGTCCCAAGGAAACACCTGATTTTCAGCACCCAGGTTGGCAAAGACCCATTCCCGAAAGGTTCCAGGGATACCACATCCTGAATACCTCGCTTGAGAATGTCCTAATGCATACCAAAGGCAAGGATATCCTCAAAAAACCCGCACCTATGAGAGCAAACTCATCTGAGTTGAACCAAATAAAGTACTGCAAATACCACTGATCTACTGGGCACGACACCAACGACTGTCAGGACTTGAAACATAAAATAGATAGCCTCATTAGGCGAGGTCATCTATGAGAGGTCCTAGCACATCCCGTGGGAGGAGCTGAGCTCCCACCATTCCATGACCGACCTGAACTCCTACATCCACATCCACCTCAATAAGGCCGCAGTGAACTACCACGTACCGAAATTCGCATGGTAGTGGGATAAAGTTAGCACCTAGAAGGGTCAAGGAGACAGTGCCACAAACTCTCTCAGAAAGCTCATACCAGCTATTAGATATTGTCAAACGTCCTAGCTGACCCAGATGTAGAGAAGTTCTTTTTCTCTAAAGAAGACGTCTCCCACATGTTGTAGCTACATTCAGATGCACTCGTCATCATTATGCCAGTCTCCATATTCAATATCCATCAAACACTTGCGGATGACGGGAGTTCAGTGAATGTTCTATACTTGAGAACATTTAAACAAATAGAGATCGACGAACAACACGTTAAGCCATTCCTAAAGCCTCTCTAGGATTCACTAGAGACTTCATAGATACAAAAGGGTCAAGTCGTCCTCATGGTCGAGCTCGGACAACCTTCATGCCAAAGGAGGATAATCACATATTTTGTTATCGTAGACCTCACATCCAATTACAATAAAATCTTGGGACAGCCAATAATGCATGAACTCAAAACAGCCGCATCCATCTACCACTATGTTATGAAATTTTCCACTTCCCATGGAGTCACAATAGTTAGAAGAGTTCAAATGGCGGCCAAAAGCTGCAACATCACCTTCTCCTAGGTAGGAGTAAAAGTGCTCTATGAAGAGCTTGGACGTCTATATCCTAGGTCGAACGAACATGAGCAAAATACAGAGTCCATTGAAGAGTTAAAAATGGTCGAGGTCGACCACAACTACCCTGAGAAAGTCCTGTGCATTGGGAAAGAACTCAACGAGCCAATATGAACTCAACTCATGGCTTTCCTAAAGGATAATCTTGATGTCTTTGCATGGGAACATGCGGATATGGAAGGGATAAACCCCAAGGTCACTTGTCACAGGCTGAACACGAGCTTGGATGTCAAACCAAGACAACAACGTCGATGCCTCCCTCAATTCAGAGAGATACGAAGCTCTTGCCAAAAAAGTTGACAAATTGCTCAAGTGTGGTTTCATCAGGGAGTCTTTAAATCCCCGATGGGTAGCCAACTCTATCTTAGTAAAGAAGAGCAATGGATCTTAGAGAATATGCATTGACTTTACTGATTTAAATAAGGCATGCCCTAAGGATAGCGTTCCACTCTTCCGAATTGATCAAATGGCAGATGCCACGGCAGGTGATGAACTTTTGAGCCTCATATATGCATACTCCGGTTACAACTAAATCCCAATGTATGAAAGTGATAAGGAGAATAACTCCTCCATAACTTACCGATGTTTGTACTGCTATCAAGTTATGCCATTTTAACTAAAAAAATGCTGGAGCAACCTATCAACGGTTAGTCAACACCATATTTTCTGACCTCATCAGGAAGACCATGGAGGTATACGTCGATGACATGCTTGTAAAAAGCACCAAGGCAACAGATCACATGCGACACCTTGTTGAGATGTTCTCCATGCTAAGAAAGTACAAAATGAAGCTCAATCCTTCGAAATGTTCATTGGCAATGGGTCAAGAAAGTTCTTGGGCTACATCGCCCACAAGAGAGGCATCGAGACCAATTTGGAGAAGATCAGAGCCCTATAAGAGATGAGACCTCTTACCAAAATCAAAGAAGTGCAAAGAATAAAAGGACGGATAGCCGCCCTAAGCCATTTTGTTTCAAAATCAATGGATAAGTGCAAACCTTTTTTCGATGCTCTACGCGGTGGTAAGGAGTTCAAATAGAATGAGGCGTGCTAGCTGGCCCTTGAATGACTAAAAGCATAACTTTCACAACCTCTATTACTATCAAAACTAATGACTGAGAAAACCCTAACTTCTACTTGGCGGTTTCAGAACACTCCGTCAGTTTCGTACTAATCAGGTTTGACGAAGAAATCTTATACTATGTCAGCCAGGCCTTGCATGATGCCAAACTAAGATACAGCCCAATGGATAAGCTAGCCTACACTCTAATCATGTCAGCGAGAAAACTCGGCCATACTTCTTGCAGCACCCCGTAGAAGTTTTGACAAACTACACCCTAAGGAAGGTCCTCCAAAAACCAGACTTGTGAAATGGGTGGTAGAGCTCGGCCAGTTTGACCTCCACTTAATTCTCTGGACTTTCATAAAAGGCCAAGCACTAGCCGACTTCGTCGTAAAGTTCAACCTAAAAAATGAGCCCAGCACCAAAGATGAAGAGAGTTGGACTCTCTTCGTAGACGAGTCGTCGATAAAAACACGCGTCAGAGCTGGAATAGTCCTGATGAGCCCAAACCTGAAGCCACTATGCCAGTCCATGCGATTCAACTTCCATGCCTCTAACAAAATAGTTGAATACGAAGCCTTAATCGCTGGTTTAAGGTTTGCAAAGGTAATGAGTGTACTCAGACTACTGGTATACAATGATTCCCAGCTAGTAGTCAATCAAATCAACAAGTCCTACCAAGCTAAGGACGAAAGAATGGTATTTTACTCACAGATAGTAAAGCAAGTGAATTTTTGCTCCCTGACTTTTCTGTTGTAGTACCTTGCACTTCTTTGTTTGTATATTACATTTCTCATTTCTGCTCCCAACCTTTTCTTATCCAATAGGTCGAGCTTGGCTCTCATAGCACTATCATTGGAGTTATCATTAAAACTCTGGACTTTGAATGATGGGAGTCCGAGCTCTACTGGGATGACAGCTTCAACTTCGAAGACTAGTAAGAAAAGTGTTTCTCCCATGCTGGATCGGAAAGTCGTGCGATAAGACCATTATACATTTGGCAATTCTTCTATCCAGGCTCTTTTTAGTTCATCTAACTATATCTTCAAAGTATGTTTGATGATCTTGTTGATGGCTTCGATGTGTCCATTGGCCTAGGGGGTGATTCGGTGTAGAGAAGTGCTTCCTGATTTTTAGTTCTTCACAGAATTACCTCAGCCTAGAATTGTCAAATTGCTTGCCATTATCTGTGATAATCGAGTAGGGAATTCCAAATCTACATATGATCGACTTCCATATGAAATTGGTGGTTTTTTATTTTGTTAATTTGGCTAGTGGTTCCGCCTCTGCCCATTTGGTGAAGTAGTTGACATTAACTATGGTGTACTTAATTCCACCTTTTTTTCGTAGGCATTGGGCCAATTAGGTCAATCTTCCATTTTTAAAAAGGTCATGGGCTGATGACTGAGGTTAGTCCTTCGGGATGAGCTCTGATGATGGGGAAAAACTTCTGGCATTTGTCGCATTTTCGGACGAACTCGATAGAATCTTTCTTTAGTGATGGCCAGAAATATGCCTGCCTCAAGACTTTGTGTGCTAATGACTGCCCCCAGTATGGTTGCCACATACTCTTTCGTGAACTTCACTGAGGGCGTATTGGCCTTCG
The DNA here is from genome assembly GCA_030279155.1 of Forsythia viridissima. Taxonomy (NCBI): domain Eukaryota; kingdom Viridiplantae; phylum Streptophyta; class Magnoliopsida; order Lamiales; family Oleaceae; genus Forsythia; species Forsythia viridissima. The sequence continues at coordinate 26,479,435 of CM059037.1, forward strand.
TTTTCATTTAAACACCTGAGTAATGGGAGTGGAAAGCTTCTTTTGAATAGAACGTTGTCTATGATTGTGTATCTGGATGCCCTAGTCCTTAATTTCCTAGCTTCCGTGCTGTCAAGTGGGACCCTACCATCCTTCAAGAATAGGAGGATCTCATCCATCTAGCTGGGGTCGAGGTCGACAGTGGTGAGCATGGGCTCGGGTTGATTGATTGCTGCATTGATGATTCTTCCAATCGGGATGTTGTCCAGCTCCTCTCTTCCTTCGCTGGTAGCGAGTTGTGCCAATGCATCAGCGAGGCTATTTTGTGTTCTTGGGATTTGTTTGACCTTCTAACAGTTTCTCACCACAACTAATGATACTTGTACTAATTTATTAAAAATATCTAAATTATCATCTAGATCTTTGACGGATTATTTTTAAAACTGAAAATTCTTTCAAGTAAAAAAGGTAGGTTTTAACAAATAAAATTCTCCAACTTTTTCTAAAGTGCTTGTGTATTATCAAACTTGCCTACTTTTCTTAAAACAATATCAGAAAAGTGTAAAATAATATACAAGTGTAAGTAGTTCATCAGATTTTTTCTTTTGATCTTCAATCACAGTCGCAGCAAAAGTACCATCTATAACTTTAAAAATTCTTTGTTGTACTAAAATCTCATTAAGCTTTTGTTGCCAAATTGAAAAATCATCATTCCCATTGAAGACTCCCAACTCAAAACTATGTGAGGTCATATTTTAGACTCAGTTTTAACACAAATACACCAAGTATCAACTTAATTAGATAATTATATAGATAATGGCACACGAACACACATAAACACAACCAAAGGCAAAGAAACATCAAAATTACCAAGAAAAAGTTATTTCTTAATTTTTTAGCTCACAAGAAATATACACTGTCCTATATTCCCAGGATTATGTGAGAACAAGTTCTCAGATCAAGAAAAAATATAGAGCATCAGATCTAGAGCAGGTCAAGAAGGAATTAGCTAATTTACATTAAAAGAAAAAGAAAATTTCTCCCTAAAAATAACACGTCATGGTCATATTAATCACATATTAATAATCAGCACAAAATTCAAAAAAAATAGTTTGCACCCAACCAACAATTTGATATTGGCAAGATAACTATCCTCGAAAGTGATAAAAGGTTTAAAGTTTAGAATTTCATATCGAGCGACAAATCTACGTGTTCGTATTATTGGAGAGATGTGAAATTTTTTATTTTAGTATTCTAGGGCTAGCTCTTTTCACCTTAGAGTTTGCAACAAGCAACAGAGATGAATGATCGCCAAATAGGGTCACACGCACCTCACGTGCCTCTAGAGTTTCTGGTACATGCACTTCCACAGAAGGGTTTTTTAGAGCAGTGCAAAGTCAGATCCAACCACTTCTTGTTGATTTCTCATGTTCTAGAACTCCAAATCTAGCTGTGATATCGCTTTTTTTACAAGAAATCAAAGAGTAGCCGCCAATTTCAACAAAAATTTGATATTCTAATAGTACAATGTTCCTTAGCACCAAATCAATTGCAAGAATATGGATCATTTCTCCCAAATCTTCACAAAATAGCAACTTCCCCAACCAAAACCCCAAACTACGAATAACAAATGCTGAATGGTAATCACAAAGAAAACTAGGAGCTTCATTCTAACAATCACCAAGAACGAACAACCTCACATAGAAAAAAGAAGAAAAACCAGGACGAGCAGGAAAAGGAAAAAGAATGACCACTACCTTTCTCTGAAGAATTGGTTTCACATACTGAAAAAAGGCACCTCAATACAACAATATCGGTTAAAGGGACACCATTAACCTACAGCCATTGGATCTAGCTAATGATCCAATGTCTAAGAATTAGTTGGGCCAAAGTAATAAACAACCATCAATTGGGCCACTAAACCAAACAAATGACACTTGGGCCACTTGAGCGAGCAGTCCCATAAATTGATTGTTTCTCCTCTAGAGACGACCCAATTACACTTGGGATTAGGTTGTTGGTTACCTCTTTTGTGAAGACGGGTTATTATGTTCTTCAATCACAGGCTGAGGCCTATGAAGTAAATAAGTCGAGTAAACTCATCATTACTCTCAAGGTTATTTGGTCATCACGACCCAACAACTATGAATAAGTCATGTCCTCATTGAAATAATTTTATGAGTCACAATTAGTAGTCACGAGTTTTGAATTCGAGTCTAGATTGCTCTATTTAGAATAATGTGGAAGTTCCAAATTTTTGTATGGTCAATACTTTAGGACATTACACATAAAATATATTAGTTATTAGATGATTTCCTTTGAAATTAATCTACACCGTCTATTTTAAAAGAGTAGAACTATAAATAAGAACAAGAGTCCTCCTTTGTAACCAAGCAAAAAATAAAATAAAGCAATACAAACTAATTTACAATGCAACTCTCATTCCTTTAGTCTTTTTCTTTTCATTTAAAATATTCCATCATAATTTATTCTACCAATGTATTGATTTCATCTAAGTTATCATAAGTGCAAAAAATTTCTCAAAGAACATCAAATTATTCTAGCATTTTTCAAGTGCAACGCAGAAAAATATAGTAACTATTATTACTACAAGTACCAAACAGGAGCAATTGGGGTTTCACAATCAGGTCCAAAGTCACATGTCCATTTAAGGACTCGCATAGGACACCCATCAATATAATATAAAGAACACAAAAACAATCTACTATAATCATTTTCATGCGTCAAGTGAATCAATACATGCTTGCTATCTATCAAGCCAAGCCTATAATCACCACAGAATCCAAATTTCAGAAAGCAATCACGCACCTTCGCCATAGTAGGCTTTCGATGTGAGAATTTGCCAACAAGTGTAAACTTGAATGGCTCAGAAAGCGCTGCCTCTTCCTCCACAGTCAAAATAAATGACGGCTCACCTCGATGTAGCCCAGGTGGCCTATGCGTAATAGAGTGAATAACTGAAGCCTGTGGAGCAGCTAAAATAGCAGAAAAAGATTTCCTTTCATTCCGCTCTGCTTGTGAAAGTGTAGGACGACCAGAAACAGCTGAAGCATATGTCTGTCTACCTTGATTAAGTGTAGACTGGTCCTCCTGTGGGAAAACTGATGATGGATCTGGGTGTGGATTAACTGGCCAAACAAGCTGTTTTTTTGGCGCCGGCGCGTGGGTCCCACGCGCCACCCGTGCGGGCCCCCCCGTGCGGGGCCCCGGAACCAACCTTGTCGGAATTCGATGATTTTTTACAGGAAGGTGTGGAATTTCATGCTGATTCTGGGCATGTGGCGCGTTTTCAATTTGGAGGTCCACAGACGGAGATATGGCCTGTTTTCCGAGTGACTGTTCGGTCTGAAAATTGGGTCCCACGGGCGCGTCCGGTGTCCGATCAGGCTGAAATTTTGGTCGAGTGGTCGGAATAACATTACCTAACTGTGGGTCAGGCACGTGTAGCTTGGTGGGGCCCATAGGATCAAGAATTGAAATCTGCTGCACGTTTTCCAAGGTATTGATTCCGGTCAAATTGGACGTTGGGGACACCATTCTGGGGGTTTTTGGGGCTTCTGAGATCATTGGTGATGGTCCCATGTCCAAATTCTGATCATAAGATGTCGAATTGAGTGCATTGGGATGCGTGCCTCGTATTTCCCAATGCAAAACAGATTTATTTTGTCCCAAATCTGCTGCTATATGTCTGATTTCTGTAGTAGATGTTGTTGGGGATGTGTTTTCGCCGTCAATAGTGAGGCTAGGGTCTGTGTGGAGGTTAACTTAGAACATAAGTTACCTGAGCGGATCTGGATTGATAGGGGTGATGGTCGGAGTTTTTGGCAGACTGTGGTTTATGAGAAACCACCGTTATTTTGTTCTAAGTGTCGACATATGGGTCACTCTCTTGGTCAGTGTCGAGCAGGTGGCACACCTTTTGCTCCTTATCCCCCAGTTGCTCCATCGGGCCACCCCCCTCCTAGTACTAGTTTGCCTCCTCCACTTACTCAGACTGTTTCTGCTCCTCCTGTTACTAGCACCGTTACTGAGATTACTGACAGGTCCAGAAAAGCTAAGGGTAAGGAAGTAGTTGTTGATCAGCCTCAACAGTGGGCCCCAGTACGATCGAGAGCACAGCACAGACGAGGTGTTGCTATCTCCACCTCTGCAGGCCCCGCCACTTCTCTTGCAGGCCATAGCAGAGGTTCTCGCTTTGGTGTTCTTGCAGACCCCACACTTGATATAGTGCAGTGTTCTACAGCTGTTAGTTCTACTACTCTTATTTCTACCATTTCTCAGACACAGCAAACTGTGGGCCCAGACTCGCGACATGTGGATCCCACTATTGATTTCTCGCATAGTATTCATATGGGCCCCTCTTTGGAGGCTCCTTTGCCTGCTGGACCCAGCCATCTCTCGACGGCCCCATCATATATTTCATCACTACTTCCTACTCCGATTCTCTCAGTTAGTCAGAGTCTGGATGTTTCTCGGCCAGTGGACCCCGCCATATCACATGTGGGCCCCACCACTGATCTTTTACAGACATCAGCTTTTGCCTATGATTACTCATTGCATGATAGGCTATTGACTATTGCGGGCCCTACCGGCAGCCTCCCTCTCGCGGTGGACCACTATGCTGAGTCACGCTCAGTTATTGATCCTGTCTATGGTTCCTCATTGCATGATAGACCGGCTATCTCTGTGGGCCCCACCAGTACTTTGGCTCATTCAGAATTCTTTGATCCTTTGTTTGACCATATGCTTGCTGCACCACGTGCTGGGGTATGTTTGGATGACACAATTGATTCTAATCCTGATACTAGCCCTCTCCTGGATTACCGAGATAATGTCGAGGCTTCTTTTCTATCTATTTCATCAGCAGTTCTCTCAGATACATCTTGTTCTGTTCAGATGGGTACACACCAACAGGGTCACTTTCGTAGGAGTTCACATGGTGATTTGACTGGTTTGGATGAGCGACAGGGGGCCGATGGTTTCTTTTCAGTCTTGAGTGGGGTCCCACATAGAGTTATTGCTCCTCTGCCTTCTAGACCGATCACTCGGAGTATGTCAGGTACTCATGGTTCCCTCTCTCAGTCTTTGTGATGTCAGTCCTCATATGGAATGTTAGGGGGTGCGTGCTTCTAAGACTCGCAAGAAACTTAGGAAGCTTGTTCAGTTACATCGTATTTTTTTCCTCACTCTTTTGGAGCCTTTTCTGTTTGAGGATAGCTTTGACTTTGTTCGTCGTTCTGTTGGGTTTGATATCGGTGTCCAGAACCAGTCGAGTAAGATTTGGTGTTTTTGGAATGTGGGGACGATTGTGTCTGTGATTGTTGATCATCCCCAGTTTCTTCATCTAATGATCGAGGATCCGAGATTGGCTAGACCTATCTTTTTATCGCCTGTGTATGCTTCATGTTCTGTTGTTGGACGCAGGGATTTATTTGAGGGACTTCACCAGGTTTCCCAGACTGTGGATGGCCCTTGGCTTGTTGGTGGTGACTTCAATGTCATTGCTCATGATGGTGAGCGGACGGGAGTCAGTACTCGTGATAGAGGGAAGACTGATTTTTGTGATATGATGATGGAGTGTGGATTGACTGATGCTGGATTTTCTGGTAGTCCTTATACTTGGCATAATAGGAGGGTGTGGAAGAGACTTGACAGGGTTTTGATGAGTCATGAGGCTGCATCCTTCTTTCGACAGTTTATAGTGAGGCATCTCAATCGGTCTACGTCTGATCATTCGCCTTTGTTAATGAGTTGGGTTGAGGCTGAGGATGGGGGTGGGCCTAGGCCTTTTCGGTTCCTCAATGTTTGGTCCCGTCATCATGACTTTTTATCCTTTGTCTCTCAAAAGTGGTCATACCCGACTCAGTTTACAGGGATGGCTGCTCTTTGATAGAAGTGCTTTAGGATGAAGCAGGGACTTCGTTGGTGGAGTAGAAATGTGTTTGGGGATATATTTCAGAGAATTAGAGATGCTGAGAGCAGGGTGGATGAGGCTGAGATGAAATATGATTTGGATCCATCACCTGCACATAGAGAACACTTACATCAGGCTCAGGCCCTACTGAACCGTGCTTTGTCTATTGAGGAAGGCTTCTGGAAACAGAAGGCTGGGACTCGTTGGATGTGCGAGGGAGAGCACAACACGAGGTATTTTCATTCAGTGGTGCAGGGGCGCCGCATACGGGCCCGTATACATTCTATTAGATCTCAGACGGGAGAGACTTTGTCTGCACACGAGGAGATTCAGGGTTCAGCTGTTTCCTTTTTCCAGGACCTCCTTTCTGCTCCCGCCCAGGCAACTTACCAAATTTTACCAGATATGATCCCCTCTTTGGTTACTCAGGAGGATAATCAGGAGCTGAACCGACTTCCATCATTGGCTGAGGTTAGAGATGTAGTGTTCAGTATTGATGCAGATAGTGTGGCGGGTCCAGATGGGTTCACCTCTCATTTTTTTCAGCAGTGTTGGAAAATTGTCAAGGATGATGTTTTTCGTGCAGTTTTGGACTTCTTTGATGGTGGGCATCTGCCTAGGGGATTCTCTGCTACTTCTATAATCTTGCTTCCCAAGCGAGACAACGCTTGTCGATGGACAGAGTATAGACCGATTAGTCTTTGCACGGTGTTCAACAAGATTGTCACCAAGCTCCTGAACTCTCGCTTAAGTGTTGTTTTGCCTCGTATCATCTCTCCACAGCAGAGTGGCTTTATTCAGGAGAGGCTGATTGGTGATAATGTCTTGTTGGCACAGAAGATGCTCCATACATTGGATACCCAGGCCCGTGGGGGCAATGTCATCCTTAAGCTAGATATGGCTAAGGCATATGACAGGTTAGACTGGGACTTCTTGATGACTGTGATGGAGAGATTTGGATTCGATTGGATGTGGAGGGATAGGATCAGGCGTTGTATTTCTGAGTGCCATTTTTCTGTCTTGGTGAATGGCAGGCCTTGTGGTTTCTTTCCTTCCTCTCGTGGGCTGAGACAGGGGGATCCCATATCTCCTTCGTTGTTTATCATTGCAGCAGATTACTTCTCTCGGGGTCTCACTCAAGTTTTCCAGCAGTATCCATCGATGGCATATATTCATAGAGGTGACACTCTTGTCTCACATCTTTGTTTTGCTGATGATATGATCATATTTGCCAATGGCCAAAGACAGTCAGTAAAGAGAGTACTGCATTGTTTGGAGCACTATGAGAGGGTCTCTGGCCAGTTGGTGAATAGAGACAAGAGTGGTCTTATTGTGCCTAAGAGGGCACCTCCTTCTAGGATTCAGATACTTGAGCACATTACTGGCTTTCGACGTCAGCAGCAGCCTATCACATACTTGGGCATACCCTTGTTTAAGGGGGCCCGAAAGACCTTATTTTATGATGGTCTATTTCAGAAGGTCAAGAGCAAGATCTCTGGATGGGCCTTTAGGCTGCTATCTCCTGGTGGCAGGATTACTTTACTGAGGTCTGTCATTTCTTCCTTGCCTCTCTATCTTCTTCAGATTATGTAGCCTTCCAAGACAGTGTTGAAGAAGTTAGAGAGTACATTTGCTAGATTCTTGTGGGATTCTAAAGATCAGGCTCACCGTATGCATTGGAAGAGATGGAAGGATATTTGCCTTCCTACTAATAAGGGTGGTTTGGGCTTCAGAAGATTAGAGGACGTGGTCCATGCTTTCTCTTTGAAGCTCTGGTGGTTATTCAGATCACAACAGTCGCTTTGGGCTCAGTTTTTACTGGGCAAGTATTGCAGGGGCACCCACCCCCTTCTGGCACCCATACCACATTCTGCTTCTGCGGTTTGGAGGAGGCTAAAGGGGGTGGGACTCACAGCGGAGCCCCACATCGCGTGGCAGTTGGGTCAGGGGAGTATATTCTTTTGGCACGACTGTTGGATGGGTGACATGACTTTAGCTCAAATGTTTCCTCATAGGGAACATACCTCCGTCCAGGTAGTTGAGTTTTTTGATGATACTGGATGGGATATCGATAGACTCTTGTTGGTCCTTCCACATGATATAGCAATCCAGGTTGGAAGTCTACCGCTTTGTCCCGATGTTCTTGATAGACCTATGTGGAAAGACACCCCAGATGGTAGGTTTTCTACCAAGTCGGCATGGCAGCTTGTTCGCACTGGGAGTACTCTTCAGGCCTTTTGTCGCATGATTTGGAGCCCGATCATCCCGCAGACTATCTCTTTTTTTTGTTGGAGATTGTGGCAGGGTTTGGTACCAGTGGATGTGATTATTCAGAGGAGGATTCGGGCCCACATGGCATCAAGGTGTCAGTGCTGTTCAGAGATTGAGACCATCCAGCATGTCTTTATTGATAGCCCTGTGGCTCACCAGGTATGGCAGCACTTCTTAGCTATTTTTGGCATTCCCCTCAGGGTTGGAGAGATGCTACAGCATAGATTTCAGACTTGGAGATTCTCAGGCCAGTTTGTCAGGAGTGGCCATATTCGCACTATCATCCCTTTGCTGGTCTTTTGGTACATTTGGACAGCTAGGAATGATGCGAAGCATCGTAGGATTGGCATGGAGCCCAATCGTATCATCTGGCGGGTCTATCACACTATTTCTTTACTACATATGGGAAGACTCTTTCGATTTGTTCATTGGCGTGGGGACCTTGATCTTGCTCCACATTTTGGTTTTACTCTTACTTCTCCTACCCCCAGCCCCCCTACTTTGGTTTATTGGCGTGCCCCATTGGCTGGATCTACCAAGATCAATACTGATGGATGGGTCAGGGATGGATTTACGAGTGGCGGGGGTGTTATCAGAGATCACACTGGGCGTTGTATCAGGGCCTTCTCTACTGGCTACGGAGACATACTTATTTTGGAGGCAGAGTTGAGAGCCATTTTACAGGGCATTGAGCTTGCCCGACGGATGGGTCTTGTGGACTTATGGATTGAGACTGACTCTACACTCGTTGTTCATTGCATTTCACGTGGTGGGGGGGCCGTGGGTGATTCAGTCAATACTCAGACGCATCCGACATCTTCTTTCATTCGATCGAGACACAATTTCTCATATTTTTCGAGAGGGAAACCAGGTCGCTGACTCTTTAGCTTCTGAGGGCTGGGACCAACGACATTATCAGGAGTATGGATCTTCAGACTTGCCACGTCGTTCGTGTGGACTACTTCAGACTGACAGATATGGCATTCCATCAGTTAGAGGTCTTTAGTTTTTTGTTAGTTTGGTTTTCATTTGCTTTTGCTTTTGCTTTTCAGAATTATGCACCGGAAGTAGTATCTCTTTATTTGCTGTAGTTTGAGGAATTTTTTTTTCAAAAAAAATAAAATAAAATAAAAGTACCAAGTAGCTAGCTTTAAATGTAATTATCACTTAATCAAAGATTTTCATTCTCTTCCTGATGCTCCCATTCCTATGTACCTCCTTTGTCAGTCCAACTTCTCTTATCAACCAAGATTTGATATAGTAACAGTTGGACACACGGAGGGAGAAAGCCAGGAAAACCATCTTGCAAATCCATCTATGTAAATGTCATTCAAAACTCATGATTACTAATGGTGGGAAATCAATGAAAGTGGAAAATAATTTTTTGTAAAAGAGATCGTCTCATTTTCGAATATAATAATGGCTACTCTTAAAGTTCTCATGTGTATTACACCATTTTACAAGACATGGACAAATCGATAAGATTTTTTAAAATGATTTGTACTTAATGTTGTATTAAGTGATTTGTTTTCAAAGGTGATCAAGATGCAATGAGCTCATGTGTATTTTGTGATGAGTTTGTTAGGAATTCATACTAAAAAGAAGTTAAAATTGTTTCCTTATTTGCTTATCTAAAATTGATGTATTTTAGGAAATTTTCCTAAAGTCGAATTTGTTAACAATAAGGCAGTATTCCCATGCAAATATCGTGCAATATTAATTAGTAATTGATGTGCATGCATACCCAATTAAAAAATAAATTAACTCATAGCATCTCCAATGTATTCTATGGAATGCAATTTATGTCACATCAACAAACAAGTTGAAAAACTTGTCGTCTACGTGATGTTTAGTGAATACAATTTAAAATTATTCTAGATTCTATCTAGTGCCCATTACTAGTGTCTGGGGTTCTTTATTTAGCCTACAATATAAATAAATAAAATGGAGAGAAAGAGAAAGAAAATTACTCTAAAAACAGAAAATGTTGATTTAGCATTGTTAGCTGAGCCTCTGAATCTAGACGAAAGTATACAAGGTATTTTTTTCCCCTTATCACATCAACTTGATATAATCCAAATAATGCTAGAGATGTTTTTTTTTCTTGGACACAATTTGTAAAACAATCCATTTGAGATTAGGATGCTCTCAACTCTTCGCATCAATATTGGTGGTCAACACGCAACTTTGGGTCCTTCATTTGTGCAATGGTTCACCGCTTTACTTTTTTGTACTTCCATACAACACTACTTCTACAAATTTAAATCAAATGTGACTCAATTGAAATATTGAATTTATTATGGGTAAATTCATTCACAGTTGGGTCACTAAATAATTTGTCTCAATTGAATTGCTAAATTTCAATTTAGTATTAAATTTCACTACTCTTTTACTTAATATCATCTATCATCTCCAAACTAACATATATTACTTAATTGATAGACATACCTTAACTAATCTTTCACATAATCGCTACATGGTGCTCTAGAAATGAAAATGATAAAACGAGGTTATGACAATGTTTTTAAATTAAAAGATTAAGATGTGTAGTTTATTTTATTTTAACACTTTTCTGATGTGGCGTAGTGATAAATTGGTATGTCACACAATGATTGCAAAGAAAATCTATTGCAAAATAGCTGCCAATTAAACAATTTTTATCCACTTGGGAGACAACGTGTGACGGATTGACAAAATTTGAAACTAAATTAAAGTTTAGTGGCTCAATTTGAAAACTAAATTGAAGTTTAATAATCCTATTGAGACAAATTAAATTTAGTCACCTAATTTAGATTTTGCTAAAAATCCGCATATGAAATTACCCGTCATTTTTTTATTGTAATTTTTATTACGTAGAATTATTGTTTGATATATATAGTTTTTTTTTTATTCTATCTCCAATAAAATTTAAAGATATTTTAGAATCAATTAACTAGTAGCGTCATGGCGCGAAACCACGATTTAAAGCTAAACCAAAGCATTGGTTTTTTCTCAAACCGTTACAAACGATTTGGTTTGAAAATGTCAAAAATCATCCAAACCAGACTACTTACACCCTACCTAGTTGGGTCAATTGATTCCATTAAAGTATTGAATTATTAGGGGTTAAAGAATGACTTTAAAAAAGATAATCCATTTATTGATATGCCTTATTTTAGTTTGCATGTTTAGCATTAAATTTTCTTTTACTTACTTCATTGGTCACTTTACTCAACTAGTTAGAAACACATGCGTTGCACGTGATTTTGATATAATTTTATTAATTTTTAGTATTTTAAAAATTCTTTTTTTTTAATTGTTAATAGTTAAAATGTTAATGTAGCAATTGCAGTAAAGATAAAACAAGACAGTTGTTGATAATATTTGATAATTTTACTACTTGTTTTTTAGATACTTCATCTGAAAGTCTTCATTGTTAGTCAAATCACCCCATAAAGCAACCTTAATTGTGTTAGATCTGTTTAATAAATGGTATAAAATGTTATACAATAATACACTGTTATAAATCATTTAAAAATCATCTTGTAAAATTTTATATATATATTTACCTACCATCGATAAGTGGTATTTCTCTTTTATTCGTGTTGCGTGCCACATTTTTCCCAACTTTAATGTTTAAAGGTTGACTTACATTTATAACAATACCTATAATATCTGAAAAAATTTGAATGCATTATGAAGAGAAAAAATTTAGTCATAATGTACCAATATATTACATAAAAAGAATTAGCATCCATCATCATAGTGACATTCTTTGAATCTTGATAAGCTCTTCCAAAATCCAAAAAAAACTACATAGCCTCTTTTTTATTGGAATACAATCGTTGGATTCACAAACATCGGCTAATAACGACAATGATATTTCAATATCAACATGCACATTGAAGTAGCTACTATTAACTTGTTTAATTAATCTATTTTGAATAAAGTGTTTGTCATTTTCTATAGTCTTCTCTAGTCGGGAAATAATTTCGTTATACAATAACGCTTGTACTTTAGTCCCTACAATAAAAAAGTATTGAACTATAATGAATAATTTATAATTTGAAATTAAAGACAGACTATTAATTTAAATTTATATGTCAAGACAACAACAAACAATCGCTATGTCAATAATAATACTCAAGATCGATGTCTACTCTCAGATGGCATAATGATTGTGTACTGGGTACCTGACCATGGTTCATTGGGTCTATCCCCAACAAACCCCGAGGCTATAATGTTAATTCTCAATTGTCTTTTGTTTTCTAGTTTAAATAAACATTATATATTATGTCATAAGCTACATTGCTTCTATCTATTAGGGATATAATAATATCAAAAGTATGTATTATTTGAGTTGTAACACCCTGAATCTTCGATCAAGTTGAGAATTTTATTTAAGGTTTAAGTCTAATTTTACTTGTCACTAGAAGGTCCAAGTTTAGTCAAGGTCCAATCAAAGCCCAATAATGAGAAATAAAACTTAATTAAATGATAATTTGAGTTAATTAATTCAAATATCAAAATATTTTCTAAAATTTATTTTTTTTAAAAAGAAAAAGATTTTAAAAGAGAATATACATTTAAATTCACCCTATGAATTTAAATATAAAGTCTTGGAAGGCAATAAATTTAATTAAGGTTGAGAATCTTACCATATTCGAAGAAGGAAACCTTCCCATTGATACATGCAAGAAAATTCATCAATTTATCCCCTTCCATGAATGCCTCAAATTTGGCGCCCCTTTATAACAATTACACCCACACCCACACACACGCCCTCTCCCTATTCTCTATCCTTTTCTTGGCCACCTACGCGCGCACACATACACAAACCCTCTCAAAGAAAGAACAAGAAAAAAAAAAGGAGAGAAAGATTGAAGCTTCAGGCTAAAAACCTCAAGTTTTCTTTCTAGTTCATTCAAGACAAGATTTAGGAATACATATGGATGACAATTGAGCTGAGCCGCCTGTGGGCCTAGAAACTCAACCCATAAAAGCTCAGCCCATGATGGGCCCGGGGTCATCAAAGGACAAGCCCGAGTCCAGGCCGAGCCAAAGAATTTTTCAAGGCCTGAATTGGGCTATGTCCTTGAAAAATATGGGTCGGCTCGTGGGCCAGTCCATGGGCTGGCACGTCTCTTGTCCCATAGACCAGGGCCACGAGCCTGGTCCACATTTCTGGCACACGGGCCAAGGACAAAGACGGGCTGGCTCGTGGACCTACCCCAGAGTTTTCAAAAATTTGGGGTGCCCAAACGATCACCTTGTAACTGTTGGGGACCAATGCAACGGTCACAAAAGTGACCATTTTGGTCCTTGAACTTTTTTTTGCTTTCCTATAAATACCCCTAACTTCCAAAATCATCACAATTTACTACTCTCTCAACTTACACAATTCGAAAAAATTATATTGACAATATTAGTTCTTGTATTATGCAATTTTCAGTTGAATTTTTATATTTTTCGTTTTCTACATTTCTAGTTTTCTACAATTATACATTCTACTTCTACATTTTTATTTTCTACATAGATTAATACAATACACGAAGAAGTGCCGGCCACCAAATGCATGATAGTTTTAGTGGATTAAATGATATTCTAATTCCTAAATTTGGTTATGATTATGAGATTGGGAGCACTGATCTCATTGTCGATTTAGAGGATACCGATGAAGAATTAGTAACAATCAACACTACTACAATGAATGGGTCAACTGCTAAACAAAGAGTCGTAAAATAAAAGGTTCAGTTTTGGGATCATTTCAAATTAGTACAGACTGATGCAACCACAGACGGACAACCAATCTTCAAGTCAATGTGTAAATATTGTAAACAAAAATTTTCATGGCAAAAAGGTGGTGGCACGAGTCATCTAAACCAGTATTTTCCTAAGTGTATGCAAAAGCACGGGAGAGTTGATACCAATCAAACTCAACTTCAGTTCAGATCTCCCGGTGGATCTTCTAGTTCTAATCTGAATCTTAACATCTGAGTGTATTCACAAAACTCTATGCGGCGGGAAGGCATGACTCAGTTAGTGGCTAGTGGTGAGTACCCGCTTAGCATAGTAGAAAGCCTTTAATTCACCAAATTCGTACTAAGATATCTTCAACCAAGGTATGTGTTATTTGCTAGAAACACTCTTTGTACTGATATTATAGATTTATATAATAAAAAGAAAGAAAATATAATAAATGTTTTAACTAAATATATTAGTGTTGTATCATTCATTTTGGACTTATGGTCTGTTATAAATCATAAAGAATATATTGCTACCACGTTACATTATATTTATAAATTATAGATTATGCATAAAAGAATAATTGTTTTTAAAGTAATTAACTACCCTCACAAAGACATACAATTTATACTTATTTAATTAATATTATTAGAGAATTTAACTGCGAATCTAGAATTCGTAGTTTTACATTTGATAATGTTGTGCATAATAACATAGTAATAGATAAATTAGTTCAAAAATTAAATCTAGATTTTGGTGAAATTTTATTTCATATTCGATGTGTATGTCACATTTTTAATTTAAATTGTCCAAGATGTTTAAAGTATATAGGCCCACAATTAGAAAAAATTAGGTATGTCCTAAATTATATTATTGCTTCACCTTCTCGAAAACAAGTATTTGATTAATTATGTGTAGAAAATTCTCTTCCAACAAAATATTTGTGTACAGACATAAGCAATAAGTAGAACTTTACTTATTTAATGTTTCAAACATGTGAAGGTTATGAAAATTGTATAACTGCCTATTATAATGGCCGACACTCATACGGTCCATAATATGATTTGCAAACATATGATTGAAAAATCGCATTCTATGTGAGAATTTTTGTAAAAAAAAATTTTCGACGCCACAAACGCATGTGCTGGTGTATATTATCCTACCAATCCATTACCTTTAAATTATTTTTATTTTATTGCAAATAATTGTAATAGGTATAAGACATTGGCAATTTTTTCTGATATTGTAGTAGCAATGGAGATTAACTTTAGAAAATATTGGAAACAATTGCCTATTTTGTTTCCGTTAGCGTCAATTATGAACTCTAGAGTAAATTTAGAAGGTACAAAACATATTATTTCGACAATTTCTAATAAGTTAAGTTACAAAAATCTAATAACTTACAGTAATTTATAAAAAAAAATTGTGTGAAATGTACGAATTTTATGCGGCAAAAATCAATAGGAATGTTGGAAGACAATAATTATGATATATTTAAGTGGTTGTTTCTATTATAGCACGCTATCTACTAACACCTCCGTTATCAACTGTAGCATCGAAGTCTACTTCGAGTACAAGTGGCAGGATTTTGAATGATATGAAGTCAAGACTAAAACTAGACATATTAGAGAGTTTAATATGTTTAAAAGATTGAGAGGATGCAGAACTTCGAATCCATAATAAAGTAGACATTATATTGGCAGAAGAGGTACATGAGCTGGCTACATAAAATGTAAGTATAGTTTGTGTAAATTTATTTAATTTTTCTTAATTTTAAGTGTTGAAATTTAAGTGTACAAAATTTTTTACATGTAACAACTTGTTTGTGTACAATTTTAACTCCACCTACGCTAAAAACAGTTGGTCCCAAGTTCCAAAAAAATGAGGAAAATTTTAAATATCAATTTTGTCATAATTTATTTCATTTTTAGTTTATAAACAAAAAAAAAAGCCTTTAAAAAAATTGTTCATGCGTGGCCCATGGCTTGGCAAGTGTGGCCCACGAGCCATAGGTCAGTCCGGGCTCATGAATTTGGGATGAACCGAACCATGGCTCGGCTCGTCCTTTTAAGGATCGAGCAGGCCCTTCTTGGCATGGGCCGAGATGGGCCCATTGCCATCCTTAGGAATAGATGTGCATGTTGATTTTTATCTTTTTTCAAATTTGAATGTTTTTTATAGAATTATTTTACTAAAGAATTTATTTTAGATTATATGGCCATCCAAAATAAAAAAGAAGTTTATTCTATTGAAATAAATAAGAAAGATGATCATCCTATTTTAGGGTGTCCAATACCCTTGAGTTCTCGGATTAAAAATACATGTGTTATGCTTGTTTGAATTGGGTTTGCACAAGAATTATGTATTCCTATTGAGTTTCCCAAAACTCATTCATTCATTTCTCTTAAATGTTAAAATTTTGGGGTCATGGATGGAGGTATTAATGATGAAGTGGAGAAGCCTTGGGAATAAAGAAGATTTGCAAGACATTAATGTACATTTTGACAAGTTTTCACTTTAATTGTTGCAGAAATTTAAAGAGATTGTTTGATGTTATGAATTTTAACTATTCCTTGATATTTAATAACCCCTTTTGAGGTTCCTCGTGCTAGAAACCAATTTATACGTTGGTATATTATGTTTGAATGAATTAAAGTTTAAACAGTGAATTTGTCCAAAATTTTCAACAAGCAGATATAACTTCGAACGGACGTCTCGAGTTGTGTATTCTAGATTTCATGGTGAAATCAGTTGGGCTTGATATTGATAAGTGTGATTGTACACTTATTTAGACCGTTAAAATGGACCATTATGAGTGCATTTGAGTGTGATTTTATTTAATTGTGTGTTTATTTTGTTATTGTAGGTCAAAACTCGAGCTTGGTGATGTTTTGAGCAAAGTTGCAAAAAAAGACTAAATTTAAAAGAAATGTATAAGTATGGGGACCAACATGCAAAGGTCTAAAATTTTAAGGACCTAGAATGCAAATATATGAGGGCATAATTGAAATAAAAGTTTATTTTTGAGGGCTCAATTGACAATGAAGTAGAGTTTAGGGGCTTACTGTGCAAATAAATGAGGCCTAAGATGCAAAATGAGGATGAAGTTGGCCCATGGGATTGCAAGAGCCAAGTCCGCTACGATCGCGGGCCATTGAAATTATAAGCAGAGGCCCAATTCGATCGCATGGGCTTTTCATGCTTTTCGGCCCAGCAGATTGTTATTCTTTTCTTATGAGTTTGGGCTTCTTTTGGACTCTTTTTTAGACACAAATTGAGGCACGGATTTAGAGTAATTGTGGCCATATAAATACACATTATTTAGGGAGTTCCATATCGTAACATAACACAAATATTTGTAAGAACTCCACATCAAAGACATTAAATTCTTAGAAGAAAAATTACAAGAAATTATTGAAACTTTGGATGATTTTGAAGAAGAAGACGGGGCCGTCCAAGATCGT
This sequence comes from Forsythia viridissima, assembly GCA_030279155.1. NCBI lineage: Eukaryota > Viridiplantae > Streptophyta > Magnoliopsida > Lamiales > Oleaceae > Forsythia > Forsythia viridissima. The sequence goes on from CM059037.1 coordinate 26,496,808, forward strand.
TGAAGAGATTCAAGATTAAGGGTTGCATCAACTTTTATTCTAAATTATTCGGGTTATATATTCACTTTTTATCTTGTATTTTCTTAATCAAAATATGATAGACTAAACCTTTATTGCTATGATTTTGATGAAACCTTGTTAACTCTTTAATCTAATAAATTGCTCGTTTTTATTCTTGCTTTTGGGTTAATTGTTTATTATTCATTAATTCTGTTTTGATACTTGATTACTATTAAAACGTGTTTGTGATTTATATTGTTTTCGAGGGATTCAATATAAATTAGTACATGGTAATAAACAACATAGAGTCTTATAATTGATGGTTTATGTCATTATGCTCTATGAAATCGTTATGTGATGATCTTTGTGAATTAAATCATACTTATGTGTTCGAAATTTAATTAGAGATAATTATGTTCACATATAAGTATAGAATCGATTGGCCATCGAGAGAGGCTATTGATTAAAATTGGATTATTGATTTTTAACCTAGGCATCTAAGTTCTTAATTTTATTGATTGTTTATTATTGAATTAATGTTTTCCTAAAATTTGGCAAATTTTACGATAGTTCTTGGGATTTTTGTTGATGCCAAGAGGATCTACATGTGTCTAGCTCAAATAACAAACGACATTAAGTCCAATAGGAGATAGAGACATACTTCTATGATTGGTACAATTTTTGGTGGTTTTCTAATTTTGTATTATTCCACTTCTTAACTTTAATTAATAATAATTCTAATTAAAGAAAAACACAATCAGTTATTAAATTCAATTCTAACTAAATCTAATTATATACTAAAATAAGTAATTATAATTATACACAACTTGAAATTAATCAAATCATGAAAAGTACTAGAATCCCGAATCTACCATTGTTAACCTACTTTAACCTTCAATTACTTGTTTATACTTAATTCTTGATTTATGATAACAATCGATATTCCTTATATGTCAATTTGCTCTCTCGATACAAATCAAACCAATTATCATCTATGACCCAACTATATCTCTACGAAGGATTCGAATAGATAAAAAATATATTCAGTCATCGTGGGTTCAACACTCTACATATCATTATATTACTTGTTAACGATCCATCCACTTGCGGGATTAAAATCACACAACAGATATCTTGACGAATTTTCTCCCTTTAAGACTGGAAACACATCAATAGGGTTGTTGTGGAATAGGTTGTACCTGTTTGAGTAACGATGGATGGTTCTGGCCATGAATCTATATTGCGTACTTTTATGAGTGATTTTGGATGCCTATTTGAATTTTCTAGGTTCTTCATTTGTGAAGTATTTTAGTATGATATGTTATAAATATATCCTTATAATTTTATGAAGTTGTTTGGTATGTCAAACATGCTTGGAATTATAGTGTTAAGTTGCAGTTTTGAACTCTGATTGTTACGCAATTTACTCATCTTTTTGCAATCTTTATCGTACCTGAAAAATTGTAAAATTTTGATATGTAATATATGACTGACTTAGTAGTATTTGGTATAAAATTTAGAAGATTTTATGTCCTTTTGAGTTGTTGTTTACTTACTTTGGTGTTCGGGTCAGTTTGCCTAGTAAATAGGTTAAGATCATCTTTGAATCCTTCTTGTCATAACTCAACTAAATAGAAGAGGAATCTAGGACTCACGTCATAATGTAAATGGGTTGTTTCTTAGTGTAATATATGATCGTGTTTTAAGGATGTATGGATTTAGACGAAGAAGTAGTGGTTGTAATGCAACGTTAAAGTTCTTAAAAAAAATCAAACTAGGAGGCTTAGATATCTAGTTTCAAGAATCCATTGATTCTTTTAATAAACCATGGATTAAAGAGCTCGATAATAGCATGGTAAATCATTTAAGATTTGAGAATGACATTTTAGTTCTACACTAGTGGTTTACCTGCTCGAATTAAGATATATATGCGATGCATCGGGATTCTATAGAGAAAATCATTATTGTTTAAAGAAATTGGTAATAAAATTAATTAAATACATAGAAATTGATTAAAATTGTGGGTCGTCATATTAATCTTCACTATTATAACTGTCTACATCGCTGCTATAATCACTACTGCCATCCGCAATATCAAGTTGCACATGTCAATATTGACTTTTGTGCCTTTGTCAGGCTTGGAGGAATTAGTCTCGATTGTTGCTCTTCAACCCTTAGTGGAACACAAATGGAATCAAACACAGATAACGTTATTGGATCACTAGGTAGAGGAAGAATTGACACATCAATAGGCAATTCCACAGGCATCCCAGGTTTCCATCTTGGTGATCCACAATATTTGGAGGAAGCAAGCCCTAAATTGTTGCCAAATTTCCTAGTGGATTGCTTTCGGAAGGTTGTGCGGTTAGGATTTCAATAAATAGTTCAACTGTTTTATCTTTACTTCTATTTGTTTTAGATGAAAATTTTGATGCATACATCTGCTCCTCTTGTGGAGGGCTCAGGGACCTTGTCCAGCACCAAATTCTAGAGGTGTAAGCTTATCCTATGGGGGCATAGGACAATATATCTAATAATTTTGCTAAGTTGCCATAATAGTTGTAGAAGAATCTTCTACATTTTCAATTGACTTGGATCTTTTAGGGCGGCGATAATCAAAATAATCATCGACAAGAATATCAAGAACACGCTCAACCTTTTTAATTTTATAGGCAAAAGCAAGAATCGTGGGATCTTTAGACTGGATTTCACGAGCGAACAGGGCAATGGTTTCTTTGGTTGAAGAATGAGATAAATTTGGTGGAGTAGGTGTCAAGGATAGGGTTTGGGAAGACAAAGGAATGAAAGGAGCCTCAAAAGGCACTAAGCCAATATGATCGATTGGATAACAATTCAAAAAATTTTGAGGAAAGATATGCCATTCGGAGAAGAAGTGATGCGAACGCGCAAAGAATTGAATCTTGGAACCCGCAAGAAAGATTGATATAAACCCTAAGAAAGCTAAAATCAAGCCGTAAGATCTTGACTCGATGATTTCTTGAATCAAAGAACCAAGTTTGAACGCCATAAAGATTTGCAAAGTCTTTGATAAGTTTTGGTTAGTTCAATTAAGAAAAAAGAAGAAAAGTGAATCTCACTTTTAATTTAATCTCTCAAAAATCTAAGTTCTTAATTATCTACAATGAAAAATGTTTATGTAGTAAAATTCAGTAAAAATCCTAATCTAATTCGGAAATAACTAAAAATTGAACAAAATAGATTTTAATTGAAAAATGAAACATAAATCCAAAAATCCAATGTTTTTTTTAAAAAAAATGGCCTGGACAATCGCCCAGTTCAACAAATTTATTGTTGTGTTTGACATTAGAGTGTGGGGCGATCGCCCAGGCAAAATTTTCATTTTGTGTTTTAACCTTCAAACTTTGTTTCATGCTTATTTTGGTCTTCCAATCTTCTATTAGCCTCTGATATGCCTTCAATATGGTCCTTAGTTTGAATCAAATGTACCAAAGTTGGCTCTTCATTTGTCACACTCATTTTGAAGGTTGGTGTCTTGCTTATTTCACTTTTGGTGTCGATTTTGGCCAACGTAGCTTGGACAAGACCTTGTATGATATCCATGATCTTCTTGGCTCTTGGTCTCATTATTGGCCCCACCGAATTATGTAACAAGTCCTTGCTAGCAGGTCTATGGCTTGCATTATCCCCTCATTCCTCTAAAAGATTAGACCTCGAATCATTATCTGCATCAATTGGATAACGATCACCTTCCATCCTCATATGCACCCAAACCCAATCACCAAGCTCAAAGATGAGTCTGCAGCCTTTGTTGGCTTTAGCTGTATATTGTCTATTCTTCTTTTTAATTTGTTGCCTTTGAAGCTCATTTCTCTCATCCGGATTACTTCTATAAGGTGGTCGTTTTGGAATAACAACTCCAGGTACAAAGTGAATTTGATGTTCAATGTCTCTAATAAGTGGTAACCTACTAGACATCTCTTTTGAAAATACGTCAACCAATTCGTAAAGAAATAGCCAAATTGGAGAGGGATTGGTTAGTTTTACCTAGTACAAGGTAGGATTCTTTGTATACTAGCAAAATCATTTATTGATTTTTTTTTCTCTCTCTCTCTCTCTCGTTGTCGTTTCTTGTACTTTTAACCCATTTTTCTTTCTGCTACTCTAAATCATCTACTTTAATTTGTGCATGAAGAGCATGCCTCGCAAATAGGACTTCACCTTTTACAGGGTACTCTACACCATCATCCTTCGACTCAAGCATCTCATCACTATCACTATCATCCTCAGTCTCCACTTCTCCATTATCATGCAAAATCATTACCCTTTTGTTTGGGCATTGTGATACAATGTGCACGGAACCCAAACATTTAAAATATTTGATATCCCTATTCTTAGAAGGTTGGAAATCTGACTTGAATTTATTGTTGCTAGTTACATCCTCTTTTTCCTTAGGTGGTTCGATCTTCTCATTTGAAACAGCCCTATTACTCACATCATTACTATCCTACTTCGATTTCCAAAGAGAGTTAGATCCCGAAGAAAACCTAGCTGCCCATTTTCTTTTCAATTGCCTCTCCACCTTCATAGCCATGTGCACCATGTCCTCCAACTCCACATAGTGTTATAATTCTACTACATTGGCTATATTCCTATTTAACCCATTCAAAAACCTGGCCAATGTAGCCTCCCTATCCTTCTCAACATTAGCCCTAATCATAGCCACCTCCATCTCCTTATGGTAATCATCTACACTATTTGAACATTGAATAAGGCTTTGTAATTTTTGATAGAGGTCCCTATAGTAATGACTAGGTACAAATCTCCCCTCATGAGAGCCTTTAAATCACCTCAAGTTTCTACAGGCCTCTCGTGATTTCTCCTTCTATTTGTCATCAATTGATCCCACCACAACATAACATAGTCAGTGAACTCAATTACTTCTAATTTCACATTCTTTTTTTTCCCGAATAGCTATGGCAATCAAATATTAATTCTAACATCATTTTCCACTCTAAATAGGCTTTAGGGTTATTCCTACCTTGGAAGAAATGTATTTTTATTTTTATATTCCCAAGGTTTCAATCTACTCCATTGTGACCTCTATAGTCTCCTCTTCTAGATGCCCTTTCATGCCTATCTCCTCTACGCCTCATCCTACCCATCTCAGCTATATAATTATAATCATCTTCATCTTTAAATTCAGTCATACGGTTATGATCATGCCTATCATGTCTCCTAACATTAGAGATCCCGTGTCGTTGCTCCCTTAGTAAAGTTGTAATCATAGTATCATGCTTATCCATTCTGCCCCTCATCTCTTTATTACTATCTCTCATCTTGTCAAACACCATGTTCATCTGTTCAAATTGTTGTTACATGACTTTTAACAAAAAGAATTGGTTGTTCTCTTCCCTAGGTGTTGATTCTTCATTATTAGACATTTTGGAAAGAAAAAAAATAGAAATTAGTATTGAAAGAAAAATTTAACCTCACGTGTTTACACTCGTGTTTAACTCTATTTGGCTTTTTTTCAATAATAATCTCACCACACTTGTCTTTTATCTCTCTTTGTTTTTATTGTCAAGTTCTCTAAGGAACTAACTAAACTCAATCAAGAATTCAGTCTTCACAATGTTCACGGACAAGAAATAAGGACATAAGAGACAACGAGAACGAACAAGAAGAAAAATTACAAAAAAAAAAAAGATTTGAATACTGAAACACCAAATGACAATATAGAATGTGTGTTTCTTGCCAAATATAACATAAGAATATCAAAGAACTGGGTTTCTTGACTTTTCTATAATTTTCTTGAATTTTCATTTTTTTAACTTTTGCGATCCAACGCAAGAAACTAAAAAAAATTATCACAAGGCAAGAACTATAAAAGAATTAGCTTTGGTACCTAATAGATCGTGCCAAAACAATTCTTGAATGTTCTTTGTGCAAGAAAATAATATATTTTTTTGAATGATTCTACGATGTGATTAATCTGAATAAGAAAAATAAAAAGACTCTTATGAAATATGATGAATAACGAAAGAGAATTTTTTTATATGATTCAAGATGAATCTGATGGAATAAAAAAATAAAAGATTAAACCTGATTTTAGAGCTAAAGCTCTGATACTAACTGATGCAAACCCGCGAATAATTGAATCTCGGAACCCACAAAAAATATTGATATGAACCCCAAGAAAGATAAAATCAAGCCGCAAGATCTTAACCCGATGATTTCTTGAATCAAAGAACCAAGTTTGAATGCCACAAAGATTTGTGAAATCTTTGATAAGTTTTGGTTAGTTCAATTAAGAACAAGGAAGAAAAGTGAATCTCACTTTTAATTTAATCTCTCAAAAATCAAAGTTCTTAATTGTCTACAATGAGAAGTGTTTATTTAGTAAAATTCAGTAAAAATCTTAATCTAATTCAGAAATAACTATAAATTGAACAAAATAGAGTTCTAATTGAAAAAGGAAACAAAAATCCAAAAATTAGGATTTTTCCTTGAAAATGGCTTAGGCGATCGCCCCAAATTTATTGATGTTTTGACATCAGAGTGTGGGGCGATCGCCCACACTTTTGCCCAGGCAAAATTGCCATTTTTCACGTTTTGACCTCCAAACTTTATTTCATGCTTATTAGCCTCCGATATGCCTTCAATATGGTCCTTCAATATGGTCCTTAGTTTGAATCAAATGTACCAAAGTTGGCTCTTCATTTGTCATACTTATTTTGAAGGTTGGTGTCTTGCTTGTTGCACTTTGGGTGTCGGTTCCGGTTCACGTAGCTTGAACAAGATCTTGTATGGCGTCCATTATCTTCTTGGTTCTTGATCTCGTTATTGGCCCTACCGGATTATATAACGAGTCCTTACTAGCAGGTCCATGGCTCGCATCAAGAAGAGATTGAGCTCTAGAGATAGGTGAATGAGAGAAAAGAGTGTTGAGGAAACATAAATCGCGATTAACAAATTTGAACATTGATGAGTATTGAGAGATTGTGTTGTTTGGGAGGCAAATTTAGGAGGGGTAGGGTTTTGAAGAGATGGTGAATTGGGATTCGGCAAGCCTAGCCTCGCTAGAGATTACATCAGATTGATGTCAAACATTTTGTAGTACTTTTTTAACTCCCATTCAAGAAACTTGTAAAAACAGTTGGAACTTGTGAAGATATGCCATAAAAAAGAACATTATAGTAGTAGAAAATATACCAAAAAAGCAAAATAAAATAATTAAGAATAAGAGTATGTTTGGTAAAGATTTTTGTAGATTATAAGCAGCGGATCTTATGAAATATAAGGATAAAAAATAGATAAAATTGTGAGTCTTACAAATGATGTTTGACCGATTTATAAGTGCTAATAAGTACACATACTCTAAATTTACCATTATATTCAATCAACAGCTCGACATGGTATCCTGTTGATCATGCAAAACTATTTCTGAAAAAAAAAAAAAACCCATAAAATCAACATAAAGGAGAAAAACAAAATTCAAAGTTAGTTTACCATACAATTATCCATGTAGATAAGCCAAAATAATCAATATATATTCATTATTAACAAGAAGAACAAACATAACCATATGAGTGCTTGTTTGGTAAAGTTTTTTTTGTAGATTCTAAACAGTAGGCCTTACGGGATGTGTGGATAAAAAATATTTTTTCACTAATTTATAAATACTTACAAGAACTCCCAAACATGAGTAAGACAAAGTTTGATAGCCATTCAATCATTCGACATATCAGTTTGTTTAAGAGTACAACCATAATTAATAGTGCTTAGTTCTAATTTCGGTTTTACAATACCAACAAAAATTTAAACACCAACAAATTTTCTACAATAGAATGGCCAACATTCACCAAAATACATTTGAAATGAAGATCAATAAAAATTAAATCGAGTTGAAATAGAAAAATGATTCCACTTTATGTTTAATTATCACTTGAAAATAGGAAAATGATTCCACAAATAGACATTGTAATTTGCTCAAAATTGCTTCTTTACATTTTTATGAAACAAATAAGAGTATCTTCTAACATATGTCAACATTCAAATAACTGAAAATTCTCAAAAGCATACGAATCAAAAAAGGAAAAAAAGAATAAAAAATATAGTTATCTTGTCACACCGTGAGTTGCAAAAATGACCCAAAGAGTTCCAAAAAACGCGCATATATGAGCATGAACTAAACAATAAATTAAATTCAAAGAATTTAGAATATTATATATTATGTTACAAGTGCGATATTAACAAAATAGAAGAAGGAAGGAGACGGTGGTGACAAGTTGATTTTGCTACTATATATATAAGAGTATAATAAAATATATATCACACAAGTTATTTAATGGTTCTTTTGCTTATTTCTTCCGGGTAAATTTAACAAATACTCACTAAACTTTCACCATGTTAATACTTACTCACTGAAGTGTCACTAATAACTCACTCAACTTTGTAATTTGTCTACCATCCATCACCTGTTAAAAATCCGTTAGAAGAGGATGACGGAAATTGCTTACGTGTCCAACGGCAAACACGTGGCATCAATAAGATGTTAGCATTTATCCAACTCAACAAAATGGGTGCCACATCAGCAAATTTCAAAAGTGACGAGGATCAATCTTCATCACCTTCAACTAATGCGGGGACCGGAGCTGCAATTTGTCAAAATCCTAGCCCTTAACTTCATCATCTTCGCCGGAGATGGAAAGCGACCGGAGCTGCAATTTACAGCTCGGCTGGTATGGCGGCCGTTGTGGCAGAGACGATTTCTTTGGCAAAGTTCAGGCGGTGCTTACGAAATTGTTAGCAGTCAAGTTCAAGCATAAATAAACCTAAGAACTTCCCCTTGCCCCATTCCCCACTTGTGGCGAAGCTGCAGCCAACCTAGAAAGCCATTTTCAGCATTCTAATCACCTGTACAATACTTTCTCCTGCAGAATTTAGAATTTCTTTCTTCGTTTTTACAAAATTAAAATAATAAATAGGAGGATGATATTATTTTATTTATTGACAAACGACGGAATTGGACCCTCACACAGTGGATTTACAATCCAAACAGGAGCAATGGCTTAGGCTATTTGGTGAAAGCACTTTCTAGAGTGACTCTTCTAATTGCAGCTCCAGTCCCTGCATTAGTTGAAGGTGATGAAGATTGGTCCTTTTAGAATTTGCTGATGTGGCCCCCTTTTGTTGAGTTGGATAAATGCCAACATCTGATTGGTGCCATGTGTTTACCGTTGGACACGTAGGCATTTTCCGTCATCCTTTTCTAACGATTTTTTAATGGGTGATAGATGGTAGACAAATTACAAAGTTGAGTGAGTTATTAGTGACACTTCAAAGTACAGTGAGTAATTATTAACATGGTGAAAGTTTAATGAGTATTTGTTAAATTTACCCTATTTCTTCCTATGCACTATTGGTACATTTCCCTACTATAATATAAGAGTGAATGAGGACAATCACTATTCCACTTTCGTCTAAAACGATACTGTTTCGGTGACGGCATAATAATGCAATTTTTTTTGTCATTTAAATGTTACAACGATGCCGTTTTGCCCTAGAATTATCATCTCTCTCTCGAATGCAGAGTTGGAACTGCTTTTGACTCTCGATTTTGAGGCAAAATTTATCTCTCCAACGCACAAACCCTAGAATCGATGTTTCTCCGAATGCACAAATCCCTACTATAATATAAGAGTGAATAGGGATAGTCACTATTCACTCTTTATTTTGGTGACTGCGTAATGATGCAATTTTTTTTTGGTTCATTTAAGCGTTATCCGTTTTGCCCTAGAATTATCATCTCTCTCTCTCAAACGCAAACCTTGAAACCGCTTCTGACTCGCAATTTTGAGGCGAAATTTCTATCACCAACGCACAAACTCTAGAATCGATGTTTCTCCAAACGCACCAAACCTAGAATTGATGTCTGTCTTGTTGGGCTCCTGTTTTGTTGTCGTCATTTGGAAAAACAAAAAAATTTCTCACAGATCTGTTCAAACACTTTCAATTTCTGTGTCATTTCGTGGATGCTAGGGGCGTTTGTGGAGTTTGCGGCTTGATTTTCGTCTATTTGGTCTGTTGTCTTCCACTAGTTGACTCATTTTCCTTGATTTACAAGTATATCGTTGTACAATTTGTTAAAATTTTCTGAAGTGGTTAGTTTTAAGTTATGATATTTTTGTTTTTATTATTTTTTTAATTATTTTTATACTTAAAATTCGTACTTGACAGGTTCATTGTATAGAGTCAGAATTTTAATCCACAAAATTCACTTCATGCATGCGAAAATGTAAAAAATGTATCGGGACCGCAGATGTGAAAGAAAAATAGAGGATATGGTGATTATGTGACTTTTTTTTTTAATTCAAGGGGGGTAAAATGTAAATTACCATAATTTTGTGCTATGCAGAACATTGACCCACTTTTACTATGGGCTAACCGACGACATAGCATGTCTTGTTATCCAAGGTACAAAGGCCGACTCATTTAATCCCGCCCACAACTTTCTGATAGTAGCATTTGCCCAATCAAATTAAAGAAAATAATACAAATCTCTCCCCAAATCTCAATTTTTTTTGCAATTGATTTATTTACTCTTTTTTTATCCAATTATTTCACTAATAGATCGATTACGGATTACCCATCTTTTTAATTTAATCAATTCTTCACAATAATTTCAAGAATGATATTTTCAACAATCAGTCGTTCATTATCCCGGTCTTCGCGTTCAAGAGTAAGATTCTATATTTATCTCATTTTGCCGTTAATGTATATATCGAAGAATTTGCTATTGTTTAAGCTGAATTTTCATTCATGTTTTTGGTTTTGGATTATGCAGAATGTGATAAATGGATTTAGTAAGGGGAAGACCTTGTTAAGGAATCAGGAACTCTTTCGAGCTCCGTATGTATATAACTTAAATAGAATCGATCAATTTGATGGAAAGTTAGGGTTTTTGAGGGGTTATTTTGCCAACAAAGGGTCATTTTCTAATAATTATATATCAGATTTCAATTATATTGTTGCAAACCCCAGACTCCGAAGATATTTCTCGAGTGAAGCTCCTAAGAAGAAAAGTAAAGGTCTCTCCTTTTCTTTCTTGCATCTTTCCCCCAGAAATTTCGGGGCTAAAGGTTGAATCAATTTAACTTTTGGTGCATTTTTTTTTTCTTTGGACAGATTATGAGAACTTTTACCCGAAAGAGAAGAAGGAAATTCCTAAACAAAAAGAACAGAAATCTGAGTCCAAAGGTTGGTGATTCCCTTCTCATCTCATACTTTATTCATTTGGAAGCAAAATTTATACTACTAGAACTAACTAATCAGTGCACAAGCTAAGCTTTTTTAGTGTAAACATTATTGTTATGAAGAGATCGCTGTCCTCTTGTGAATATAGCTTCTTAAGTTCCACACAAGACGGAAGGCATGTCTCAACCGCGTAATTTTTACTACCTTTAGTTTATTCTCAGTCAGTATATTCAGGGGTGGAGCCAAAAACTTAACCCAGTGGGGGCGTAATTTAATGAAGATTTTTTTTTTAATTAAATAAGGTAATGATGCATCTGAGAAGAGGCACAAATCAAGTCTGTAAATTCATTAATGAGAACTTCTCTTCCAACCACAATCTGCTATCCATTCCAATTTTAGTTCTGAACATGAACACCGCATATCCTGAGGCTACAGGATTGTCGAACCAGTCATTTGCATCCCTCAAGAGATCAACAAATAAACCATCTAGAAAAAGCGTCTGATTTCTTCGAAATTCCATTGCAGCCTCTTTAAATGACTCACCTTTTTCTTATCAAACAGATGCTTTAGGCCTTCCTTTTCTCCGCTGCAATGTATCAAAATGTCATGAGCAGCGCCTCTTTCATAAAATTGAGCCTTTGTTGAATAGAGAGTGTTTCTGGAAAAGTGTTCTTGCTGTGAAACTAATGAGCAATGCCATTTGAGTACCAGTTTTGAGCTTTCCTATTGATGCTTATTCGCCGTTGTCACTGAGCATCAGTTCAAGTTCTGAATCAACTGCGATAAAGAATATCCATTAATAGGTTCAGGACCTGTTTGCTATGTGGCAGTGGAGAAATCCAGATAACGTCAATTTTCGAGTTGTCATATTCCAGGGATTTACTGCCTTTAAGCTTCTGAATAATCTCGACTTCAGATTCAGTTTAATTGTTTAAAGGCAACTGCCCCAAAATTGTGCTGTAGTTTTTCCAAGATTCAGTTGGGGCAAATAAATGCCCACTGGTCCTTGATTCGGTATCACGTCTCTGGGTGGTTTATTTTGTCATTTCTTATCTTTTTTATTCTAGTATGACTGCACATCCATCTTAATGCTCTGGTTTCATTGCGTTAAACTTATGCACATTATGTGCTCTAACAGCCCAACAGTCAGTGATATAAAGTATAACAAGTATAATGAATGTTTTATAGAACTGACCTTTTAACTATATTTAGATCTTCCTATCACAGAATTTCTGTGGCACATCTCCATTTAGTCAAACTTGCTCTTATCATATGAACTACATCCTCTTCAACTCCTTTTATATTAATAATTGAACCTAACTACCTTAAGAAACTACTCTTTGGGACATTTTGACCGCTCAGAGGAACTTCAACACTATCCTAATTTCTCTTAGTACTGAAATATTATTTTATATATTCCCTCTAAGTTCTACTTAAACTAAAACCTTTATATTGTAAAGTGTTTGTCTAAAGTTTAACCTACGATTTAACCCTCTTGTAGTCTAATAATATCATTTATGACTCATAATCATCAATATGTCTCGTAGACCAAGAAATCTAATCTTCAATATGTCTCATAATTTTCAATGTCTCATAGACCAAGAAATCTAATCTTCAATATGTCTCATAATCTCATTTATGACTAGAAAAAAAATATAAAACTGTAGGCAGATCCTTGATGCGAGCCTACACCATGAAATTCTAATGCTACCACCACTCCGTCTTATACTCGCGACTGCTCCATCTTACGTACATATCCTTAATGAATATTTAATCTAATAGATTTTTTTCTAGCACCCACTGTAGAACTTCTCTACACAACCTACACAACCTATCGTATGTTTCTTTTCTTTTTCTTTTTTTATTTAATCAATAAAAACCAAGTGCAAAATCTTGTTTCTTTTCTCTATATTTCTCGGTCATTCTCTGAAGCAGACCTAACTTAGAAGTAGATTTCCGTGGCATAGTCACATGATTCTTCAAGACCTACACAATTAAAACAATTGAAGTAGTTAGTACACGTAATGATGGTCAATTCAATATTCATCAACTCTCTAGTAACTAATGGTACAGAGATTCATAGAGTAAATCTTGTTCAATTCTTTTGCCATTTATTAGACATGTTGGTGAAGCCTGCCAGTCAGTAATATGATTTTTCATCTAACCATGTCTTGTTGGAAAATGAGTTTGGTTTACGATGTTCATTGACTAGCAAGTGTTGAATTATATGTTCACTTTGAATGTTTCTTGTCCGACATTTAGCTGTCTATAGTTTCACTGAGGGCATCACAATTTTGTCAAGGTTTAGGCTTGATTTACCATTGTTATACTATTACAGTTGGAGATCAAAAAAATTGGCTCTTCCAAGGTTCACTGTTATATGTTTGCCATGAAAGACTGTGTGTACATAATTTGCATATTTTCTCCTAATTATATTTGTTTAATCTCAGAGGAGGCAAATACAAATGATCGTAGCAATTTTCGGGAAACTTTTATGAAGAATTTGCAAAATATCATTGCACCTTTCCTCGTAATTGGGTTTATCTTGTCGGCAATTTCATCTACTCCCCACGAAGAGAAACAGGTAAACAGTGTACCTTTGTGCAAGTTTTAATTAATTTATGTAAAGTTCTTGGCGGACATCCCAAGTTTCATAATTTCATATCATTAGTTGGAAAAGGCAGCAGGATAAGTGATTCAAAATACTATATTTAATGGGCTTATCAACTTTTATGAAATTATTTAACACTCTTTTCTGTGAATGTACTTTTGGTATTAGTCACGTGTTATTTTCTTGTTTTCGTGCAAGTAGATATTAGGAATTTAGTTTACGCCATGCTCTGTGCTATCTGGTAAATATTATAATATCAGGGATCTACAGTTGATGTAGTAATTTTTTCAACAAATTATTTAATGTAAGGCATAATGTGGTTATTGGGGATTTACATAACAATTATCAGACCTACTGTGTTTTGTGGTATTGACTATAAAATGTTGTAAGATGAACTCAACAGAAATGAGAATGTTAATTTGGATGTACGGTTATACTAGAATAAAAAGAATGATAATATACGCTAACAAGTACAAAAGGTTAAGATTGAGGATAAATTAAGTGAAGGACGATTTAGGTGGTTGAGATATGTTACTACTTGAAGAGGCTCCCCTAAGAGCAGTGCTATCTCATTAGAAGATGTTAGAAGGGAGATGTTTGGAGCAATATTAATATGACTTGTTGTGGTTCCACTAGATGTAGCAATAAACCAAATGAAATGGTAAAAAGTGATTCATGTAGGCAACTCCAAATTTATTGCGGTAACACTTAGTTTGTTGTTGTCTCAGTCTTGTGACTTATGAATGAAAATCTCATTTGCTTGAGACGGGTCAACCAATCTGTTTTCCCCTTCAGGCATGTCTATTGTCACCCTGTTGAACATCGTTCAGTCATCTGGTTGGTATTTGCCACATCGATGGAAATTTTTTCACACCGTCGTCTTGATCTTAGGTTCAGGTTAATCACTAACTGTAGGGAGATTTTCTCCAGTACAGGCAGAAAAAAGAACTCATTTGTCACTACATCACTACATCTTCATCCCTCTCAAACAAAACCTCTCTCTCTCTTTCTCAATATTCTTGAGATTCTTCTCAACGTCTTCAAAATCAACCCTCTTCAAACAAAATCCTCTCTCTCGATCTTCAATAAATTCTTCTCAACTATTCAATCCATTAAAATCTTCTCTCAATCAATCATCTTCTGATTTTTCTCAAATGATTGTTTTAATCAATAGATAGAATGAACAAGCGGCTAAAATGTATTTTCATTTTTCTTGCGGTGATTATTGGGAAAAATTTATTGTGAAGTACACTACACTTTATAGTCGGATCCCACCGCGGGAAAAAACGGTATACTAGTAGCCTCTAACGTTCTGATTTCTATGGCTAGCATTACCAATATTCTTCAGTATCACTTCCCTTTACCTTATTCAAATAATCAGATTTAGGCTTCAGGTACTTAGTTTATCGTTCTTCATCAATGTTGTAGTTCACACATTTGTTTTAGTGTCTTTACTTTCTCTTGTCTGTTTTCCTCTATAGTTCATCTCAAACTCATCAATCTATTCTATTCTATTCTATACTGACATTTTAAAATTTCTGGTTCATTGTATTTGATTATTTCACTGACTCTGCCTCCCAGTTAGTCTCTAATATATAATTGAGCTAACAAATCAATATGGTCACTATTTGGTTTCCTTTAGCCATTACCTATTGCTCATATTAATTTGTTACGCCTTTGAGGCCCACTGCCTAATCACTGAGGGATGTTGGAAGAATCAGACATGCAACCTAGCCCACTTGCAATGAGGCTTAAGCTTTGAGAAATGCCCTTGTGAAGTTCAAACACCCACTGTATTCACGCGGTCCTGAATTCGGACAAGGGAAAAAACAAGACACTAACTCCGTACCTCGTGTTTGTATAGGTAAGGTCAAGACTTTACAAAGACCAGTAAGCAAGACTCTGTGCAGCGAAAGTAGATGAAGCTGACTTTCTGAACTTGATTTTCTTTCAATTACTTCTTGTGGAACCATTCCTGAACCAAATCTCTTGCTAAATCGTGTTTGTATTATAATGGTAAGGTCAAGACTTCACAAAGACCAGTAAGCAAGACTCTATGTAACGCAAGTGGATGAAACTGGCTTTCTGAACTTGCTTTTCTTTCAATTGCTTCTTGTGGAACCATTCCTGAACCAAATCTCTTACTGAATATACTTTTCACTTCCCAAGACTTTATAAAAATAAAAAATAAAAAATATGCATAGATTGACGTCAAATCATAATGCATGCTGAAAGAATTAAGGTATTGAAAATTACTTTAAAGAAAGAAGCTCAAATGGTAATGGTATTTACTTTAATATATACTATAGTTACCTACATTTTGTAACTTAGGGGTTCAGGGAGCTTAGCTTATACCAGAATTGAGAAATTTTAGTACTATACCTAACTGCTCTTGTCAATAATTAGACTTTGGCAGCCTCCATTACAAAAACTTATTACCTGTTTATAAGTTTATGTAAATTTTCTGAACTTCTTAACTATTTGATCCCTGAATATTCTTTTAGCTAACCGGTTTAGCATTATCTCATTTGTTATATGACCATCCGCTTTTATCTCGAAAAGTATAGGTATGAAACAGAAAAGGAAGATAGATATTTCCATGTTAGGAATAGGATAGTTGCACTGAGGAAGAGAGTATTGAACAAGCATTTGAATACCGGTGTCCGGGAAGGGAATAAATCTTTCGACCCAGGTTATAACAGCCATTTGTTTTGAAAGCTCCATATCAATGTTCCATACAAATGTGGTTTTTTTAGTTTGTAATTAATATTATTTTATACCTCTACGGTCTTTAGTTTATTGCAATTGACTTTTGTAATTGTGTCCTCTTAACTTGATTTTTGTCCTTTTATTGTGATTGGTAAATATCACCTCTGCAGATTAGTTTTCAAGAATTCAAGAACAAGCTTCTTGAACCAGGCTTAGTAGATCATATAGTGGTTTCTAATAAATCAGTTGCCAAAGTATATGTAAGAAGCTCACCACGGAACCAAAGTAGCCATGATGTCGCCGAAGTCTCAGAGATTGAAGGGGCAATTAGTGGTACCACTTCCAGAGGGAACACAAGCCAGTATAAATATTATTTTAATATTGGAAGTGTTGATTCTTTTGAAGAAAAGTTAGAGGAAGCCCAGGAAGCATTGGGGATAGATCCCCATGATTATGTTCCTGTCACCTATGTTTCGGAAATGGTTTGGTTCCAAGAGTTGATGAGATTTGCCCCTACAATATTGTTGTTGGGATCCCTTTTCTACATGGGGCGGAGAATGCAAGGTGGACTAGGTGTTGGAGGTACTGGTGGAAAGGGTGGGCGTGGTATATTTAACATTGGGAAAGCGCAGGTCACAAAGGTGGATAAGAATTCGAAGAACAAGGTTGGTCTTTCACATTGTTTTGGCATTAAGATTGATTCCACTGATTTTCTTTGGAATTGCTTAATAGATATCCGTAGACCTCCAGTCCTAGTCTGTTAGAATAAATATCTTAGATCTTTTACTGGGCCTTCTCTTTTGTCTAGGTCTATTTCAAAGATGTTGCTGGCTGTGATGAAGCAAAGCAGGAAATCATGGAGTTCGTTCACTTCTTAAAGAATCCTAAGAAATACGAGGAGCTGGGAGCGAAAATTCCAAAAGGTGCTCTTTTGGTGGGCCCTCCAGGAACGGGTAAAACTCTTCTGGCAAAAGCAACAGCTGGTGAATCTGGTGTTCCTTTTCTGTCTATATCTGGTTCTGATTTCATGGAGATGTTTGTTGGTGTTGGGCCTTCACGAGTTAGAAACTTGTTTCAGGAGGCAAGGCAGTGTTCACCCAGCATCGTATTCATTGATGAGATTGATGCAATTGGTCGAGCCAGGGGACGTGGGGGTTTCTCTGGTTCTAATGATGAGCGGGAAAGTACTCTTAACCAGTTGCTTGTAGAAATGGATGGATTTGCTACCACATCCGGAGTGGTTGTTCTTGCTGGCACAAATAGACCTGATATTTTAGACAAAGCTTTGTTGAGGCCTGGACGATTTGATCGTCAGATTAGCATAGATAAACCTGATATCAAAGGGCGTGAGCAGATATTTCAGATCTATTTGAAGAAGATCAAGCTTGATCATGAACCATCATATTTTTCTCAGAGACTTGCAGCCCTCACTCCTGGATTTGCTGGGGCAGATATTGCAAATGTTTGTAATGAAGCTGCTCTAGTTGCTGCTAGGGGCGAGGAAAAACAGGTGAAAATGGAACACTTCGACTCAGCTATAGACCGGATCATTGGTGGTCTCGAGAAGAAAAACAAGGTAACTCATTCCTGAATTGCCTTCTTGCAGCATTGCATAAAATGCTCCTGTATTATCTTACTTCTTTCCAGGCGAATGATTAGTTAAAAAATTACTGCAAATAGTTTGTCTAATTCTTACAAAATGCTCTTTGATGAAGTCGAAATCTATATTTAATGGAATATTTCCACATTTTCATTTGCTAGCCTAAATCTTTAGACGACTGAGTAACAATCTAGATGAAGAGTTTCTGATTACTGTTCCACACTATTATTTAGAAGCCTTAGAACCAAGTAGATAAATGGGCATGTTGGCGAGCTCCATCATCTTCTTTATATTAAATGCAATTACCTTATTAGTAGCCATTACGCAATGGCATTTGCTGATTTCCTATGGAGCCTCAATCCAATGACATTTAAATAGATGACATGGAAAGTTTTAGAATAAAACTAAAGTGATGCTATTCTAAATAATAACAGTTAGGCCCTTATCCATTTTCTCTCTCCAACTTAGTCCTTCAAACAAATTCTCAAGAATATCTACAATTGCACGGTTTATGTGCAAACTTGAAAATCTTACAAACAGTTTCCCTCAACTTTTCTTTACATTTTTCTTCTCTTTGCCTTTTTAAAGGGAGTTGTTTTCCTTATTTTGGTTGCAATATGTATTTGTGCACATGTACCCATGGAAACATCTAGAAATTTCTCGTTATATACCCGACTAGATTGTACCATGGACTTGAAATATCCTCATTTGTCATGCATTCACCCTTCAAAGTACTGCAACTCCCTATTTTCCTGAACAGGTAATAAGCAAACTTGAACGCCGAACTGTAGCCTACCATGAATCAGGTCATGCTGTTGCTGGATGGTTTTTAGAGCACGCAGAACCTTTGTTGAAGGTGACCATCGTTCCTCGTGGCACTGCAGCACTTGGCTTTGCGCAATATGTTCCTAATGAGAACCTTCTCATGACTAAGGAACAGCTTTTGGATATGACATGCATGACACTTGGTGGACGTGCTGCTGAACAGGTCAGCTACATAATTTTCTTGATTTTGTCGTACTTATTATTGCGAAATCAGTAGAGGTGTATCAAGATGGTTAATTACCATATAATTATTTGGCCTTCAAATATTTTCCTGATTTCCATTCTTTTTTTTTTTTGTCTTTTTTTGAGGAATATTTTCCTGATTTCTACCTGCTCTTTCTTCTCTGTAACGAAAATCATCCCCTTGAAAACTTGCCAATTTTTTAATTCATCAAGACCAGGGAGGATCTCACCTCATTGGTTGGTCATGGATCTGCTTTTGTAATTTGTTTAAATGTTAAAAAAATTGAACTCAATAGAACTAGAAGTAAACCTCTATTTTGCAATAATTATGACCATTTCACTTATGAGGTCGTCGTTTTCTTTGAGGTTCAGGTTTTATTGGGAAAGATTTCAACTGGAGCCCAGAACGACTTGGAGAAAGTGACAAAAATAACATACGCTCAAGTTGCAATCTACGGTTTTAGTGAGAAGGTAGGTCTGCTCTCTTATCCTCAGAGAGAGGATGGGTTTGAAATGAGCAAACCATACAGCAGCAAGACAGCGGCTCTTATTGACACTGAAGTAAGGGAATGGGTTTCCAAGGCATATGTACGGACAGTTCAATTGATAGAAGAACGCAAAGAGCAAGTGGCTCAGATTGCCGAGTTGTTGCTGGAAAAGGAAACTCTTCACCAAGATGACTTGGTCCAAGTACTCGGTGAAAGGCCTTTCAAATCAGATGAGATGACAAATTATGATAGATATAAGCATGGATTTCAAGAGGAAGCGGAAAAAAGTGCAGACAGAGTGGAGGAGACAACAACAGAAGATGATGGATCTTCACCTCTTGTGCCCGAGGTAGTTCCCACGTAATAAACTGGATGGTTTATTCTGTTTTAAATGGAAAGAGTGAATTATTTTCCTCCAGCCAAGTTGTACAATCGGGTGTTGATGGCTTAATTAAAATCTTTCATCTTAAGATATATCGGAGGTCAAATGTTTTTCTAACTGCTGTACTCCAGAAATCTGCTAGCTTTGCTCTTGACCCGGGCTTCAATAATGTTTTCAAAAAGCCCTCTTATGTAAACCACAGACGAGGACATCGAGACATTCGATTTTGCTGTTACGGTGTTAGGATTACGGATAAAGCAAAATTGAGATGATGTAAATTGACTTAGATTAATGCCATTATTGGTTTTGTGTATACATTCACTTTATTGGTAGCAGTATTTCGTTACATTGGAAATGAACAAAATGATTCAGAATTTAACAAAAGATATTGCTTGACCTTGCATATTGACCACTGGTTGTAGAATGTGGTGTTCACTCCCATCTACACTGGCACGACACGAGTAGTTATACTTGGCATTATGTCATGTTATATATTAGGGATTTTGGCGCAAATGGTCTCTAACTTTTGTCCTTAATGTGGAATTGGTCTCTAACGTTTAATTTTTGGCAAACAAGTCCATAACCTGTGTTTTGATGTAAAATTGGTCCTTATGATAAATATGTCCTTAGTTTTAATTAGAAGAAATTGTATGTGGATTCCTAATTATTACAAAATGTGCAAATAGGTCTAATACTTTTATTTTTTATAAAAAATTAAAGAAACTAACAATTTTTTTTTTTTTTGGAATTAACACTTAAGTAATAAATATGTTAAATAAAATTATTATTTTTATTATTTAAAAAAGGAGAAATCATTGTGAGAAATTATTTTTCTCTATCTTTACTTATAAATTTTTTTCTCCTTCTTTGCTTTAAAAATTAAGTTAAATAAATAACAAAATGACGTATATAATTTTATGATATTAAACTAATCTTATTACATTTTTATTTTACATAAAAATACTAATAAAAATTAATGTACTCATTATGTGTTTTATTTTTGAACGAAAATAAAACGATAAATTAAAATATGAAGAATATACTTGAATCTCTAATATTTGTAGTTAATAAACATATAACTCAATTAAATATAAATATTTGAACATCTAGTTTGTGATAAAGTTATTTTTTTATACAACAATAAAATAAAATTTTAAATTTTAAATTTCAAATAATATAATTACTTAATAATAAAAATAATAATTTTATTTAACATATTTATTACTAAAGTGTTAATTCCAAAAAAAAAAAACTCATTAGTTTTCTTTAATTTTTTATAAACAATAAAAGTATTGGACCTATTTACACATTTTGTAATGATTAGGAATCCACTTATAATTTCTTCTAATTAAAACTAAGGGCATATTTGTCTTTTTCATCTCATAAGGATTAATTTTGTACCAAAATACATAGATTAGAGACTTATTTGTCAAAAAATAAATATTAAGGACTAATTCTACATTAAAGACAAAGATTAAGAACCATTTGCACCAAAATCCCTATATATTATGTAGCATGGAGTTGGGAGTACTAGGCATGGTTGGTCTTGCTTAATATAAAATCTTAATCCCTATTAATTAAAAGAGGGAAATCATAGTGGCTCTATTCTTAAGAATGCGTGCCAAGGCTACTATTCATTTTTTTTTTTTTAACTCTCCTGTTCCATATCATTTCTTTCATTTTCAATTTTTTTTTTCAATTGTAGATTTTTTTGAACCCTATTTTTTTTCTCAATGTTTCGCCATTTTTCTTGTTTTCCTTTAGTCGTCGTCTTGTTCGTCTTCTTTCCGACTTTAGTCATGTTTATCAAAAAATTGTCCAAAATTTTTGCAGATATGTTGATTATTTTGGATTCTTAATTAAATATAGTTTTTGTTTTTCTCCAAATAGAAACTATCTAAATGCCTAATAACTTAAACCATTGAAACAAGATTGTACACACACACACACACACACACACACACACACACACACACACATATATATATATATATATATATATATATATATATATATATATATATATTCATTAGACTCTAGGTTTGTCCTAAGGCCGAACCATAATAACATATACCAAACAACCCACTTTGAACTTCAAAATCATTTGCAATCGAAACAACTTTTCTTCAATTAATTACTTATATTAAGTTAGCAACACAATTATCAAGATTACAAGAAATACATAATTTTAAATCATTTTTTCTAACGATTACTAAATCAAATTACAATTAAATCCAAGAAAATTTACCTACAAGCTCAAAATCTTGCACCATGCAAGAAAAAAGAGAAAGAGAGTACTACTCTCAAGTTAGAAAGTTACATTAACAGAGAAGAAAAATATATCTATGAGTACAACTTTGTCCAATATACAAAGAAAATAAAATCACTAATTAACAATTTATACTAATCTATAATAAGCAATTTTACTACATATTATCGCAAGTTCACAAGAAATCTTATGTATATCTCACGACACTCGTGTGATTTACAATTTTTTTTAATGTTTGATACATTAGAATGAACAAAATTAAATTGAAAAATTGAAATAATTTACAAAGTCCGATCATAATGAGTAGAAATATAGAATAAGTTTAAACTTTAAAGTAGCATAATAATCTTGTGAGATCATAATTGAAGTATTCAGTTCTAGAATTTGTATTAATCAATTGTGTTAGTGAACTACATACCATTCATTACATCATCTAAAAATAAAGAACGTTCTTGGTAAAGATCAATTGAAGTTATATCGCCAACCTTTAAATAGTACGTACTTTTCTCAATAAATTTTAATACATATTTTACTTAGTCCTTCATAAGTGAAAATAATTAAGAACTCATTAACAATTATCACACTATTAAATACTTAATTAAAGTACAACACGTGCCTTGCACGTGAATTTCACTAGTATATATAAAAGAAGGATAGCCGCAAAAACATTTGAAAGGCTTTTTCCTCCAAAACTTGCCTTAATTTATGAGATAATTTAATAATAATAATAATAATAATATATTTATATATATATATATATATATATATATATATATATATATATATTATAAATGCGTGATTCACTGTTTTTGAATTTAAACTTCCATTATATTCTTAAAATATGTATTAATATATTATTGTTTAATTTAGTTAATTAATGTGCTTGAAATTTCAATCATTATTAATTACAACTATTCTAGAAAGTGATACTATATTTTTTCAGGTTGCTAACAGTAGTAATATTCAAATGGTAAACTTGGATCATGGAAATGAAAAAATATTATCATTAAAAATAACAATTTACATATTAAATTCTGAAAATATTATAAATATAATAATTTACATTAAATAAACTTATTAAGCTTCTCAAAAACGAAAGGAAAAGACGTATAGAAATTTATTGTTGTATTGAATGCACGTATATTATTAATATGATAGGAAATTAACGTCATCAGCATCTATACAATTTAGAAAATCAATTTTCAAATTATAATATAAAAATTAGTGGGTTATTTAATGAGCCGCGTCAAAAATTAAGCCGAAAACACTTCTTAAAAATTAGAAAATGATAATCAAGCATTTCCTTAAATTATGTTTATTTTTTTCCACGTTAATTAAAAAACAATTAAAATTGGTTACAATTTACAATACACACACACACACACACACACACACACACACACACACAATATGAATGTTAAATAGAGATAGGAAAACATATTCATTTGATTTAAACAAATGATAAGATTTAAACTGTTATTGTAACTGAAAAATCAATCAATCTAATAATATTTGTATCAATTATTAAAAAAAACTTATCTATGAATACCCAAAAATTATTTTTCAAATTATAATAGAAAATCACTCAATAAGTTTTAATATTATATTATTTATATAATATATTAAATAATATTAAAGTATTTATATTATATTTTATAATAATATTATTATTATTATTTATATTTACAAAGAGTCAGCACAAAAATATAATTAAATCAAATGACAGAATTTTAATATTTTATAATAATAAAATTTAATTGATTTAATTAATTAATTATCCAACTTCAGGTAACTAATAATCAGTATTTAAATACAATTTAATCAGGATAAGCTTTCCAATGTTTCCATTTTCTATGATACTAGGTAAAATGAATAAATTGTGAATTGACATTTTCAATTAAAAAATACACATATTCCAGAACAAGATAAATTCATTTCAATTATTAGTAATAACAAATTTGAATGCTACATTAATTAATCAATATAAGATTTAGAGTATATAAATATTACTAATTGTCTACAAATAGAAAAACAATAAATTTACAGAATATCGTTAATACAATCTACATCTTTACAATTTAGAAAATTAATTTTCAAATTATAATACACAATTTAGTGGGTTATTTAATGAGCTGCGCCAAAAATTAATTAATTGTCTTATACGCTATGACTATCAATAAGAGTCAGTGTCAATCTTTCTCCCACTAAGGATTATATCTAAAAAAATTAGTTTTTAGTCATGGACAATTTTATGTAGCATTGTTTAGAGTTACAAATTGTACGAGATTGAAAATATTGATTTGTGATAGGGATGGAGTGTCAACTAATTCGACCACGGACGTGGTTTTCAAAGAAGCGTTTGAAAATATGGATTAGCTATGTTGTTTTTTTTTTCAATATCAATGTGTAATCAAATGTTATTTATATGATATTTTTTTTATTTGAATGTAATAAATAAATAAATAATATAGTCTTGAAATATTTTAAAATCACTATCATGAAAAACAAATAACGTGCATCGCACATGTGATATATTAGTATCTTATAATTGTAAGGAAGAAGGATGTTGGTCAAAATAAAAAAGAGAAATATTTGAAGAGAAACGAAGATTAGAGGTTTTTTCAGAGAAAAAATAATGATTTGAAAGATGACAAGATAGATTGTGTCCCCTTTATTCTTATCGATGCAAATTATTGTTGCATCTCCGACATTTAAGGATTCAACAATGGGGGATACTTTTGCTAAACATGAAACTATAACAGTGTTCTAAAAAATGTAAAGCGTAATTAAGCATGAAGCCTGAACAATGCGAGAGCGAAGTCTATATGATGGCGAGGCCTGAACAATGCGAGAGCGAAGCGTGAGGCGTGCTATGCATCGAGACCGAACTTCAAATTTAGGCATCACTTATATGAGCTTTTTAGAACAATGAACTGCAATAACAAATTTAATGAAATCAGAAAAAATAATATTGAGTACGTATAATAAAAGAGCAAAATCCTAGAAAATGCTACACGCTAAAATGTTTCATAAATGTATATTAATCAAAATAAGAAAAAACAGGGGATAAAATAATGGGGAAATTGTCTTTTAAGTCATTCATATGGTATTTTTTTCATCATAAATCCAAACAGTTCATAAAATTACAATTGAGTCACATTTTTAATTTTTAAATATAAAATTCAGAAATATTCAGACAAATAACACAACTATTCTTATAATATAAATCTAGACATATCATGTGATATTTGAGTTTCTCATTTACTCCAGAGTAAGTTTAATAAATAATCACCCAACTTTACTTAACATTACTACTTGCTCATCCAACTTTGAAGTATTACCACACATTGATCTATCTCCAACCATTACCCATCCATCACCCGACTCATTTCCGTCAATTAACCTTAACGAAAAATGACGAAATCTTATGTGGCATAAAAATCTGTTGAAATTTTCCACATTGGACCCTAATTGATAAAATTCTTACAAAATAAACAAAACACAAATGCCCAAATCAAGAAGATCCCAATTGGACCCTAATTGATAAAATTCTTCCCCAACATTGATCAATCTATCAGCTCAACCACAGTTATGCATCAATTTTTAGTAAAAAATATGACCCATATCACTCAACATAGAAGATAACGTAAATGTGGAAGAAGCATTGTTGAAGGCAGAAGATGAAGGGCCGGCATGAGGTAAATCATTGTAATGTATTTTGCTTTTACTTGTTGTCTTTGTTTGGGACCACATTTATTTACCCATTGATGTGATCCATGGACCTTTGTTAAATTGGACTCAAGCTAAGGACCATATTGGAAATATATCGGAGTCTAATGGAAAATTGGAGGACCAAAATGAATATGAGACAAAGTTGGAGGATAAAAATACAGATGGGGCAGAAATCTGCACAGGAAGTCAGAAGAAATAACCATGCGATCGCATGGTTATAAATGTCTGCGATCGCAATTGTAGCTTTTCAAAGGCATAACGTAATGGTGACAAGCCATGCGATCGCAAGCTTTGAGCCCATGCGATCGCAAGGTTCTCTCCAAGGGATTTTGGCGAGTTTTAGTTTCCTTTTTCGTTTAGAAACCTTATTTTTATTAGTTTTTAATTATTTCTGAATTAGATTGGGATTTCTTTAATGTTTACTATTTAAACACTTGGTATTGTAAACATTTAGAACTTAGAGTTTTGATTTTTGAGAGATTAATTAAAGTGAGGATTCACTTTTTTTGTTCTGTGTTCTTAATTGAACAAACCCTAAAAACTTATCGAAGATTTCGCAAACCTTTGTGGCATTTTCATAACTATGGTTCTTTGATTCAAAAAATCATCGGGTCAAGTTCTTACGACCAGATTTTAGTTTTTTTGGGATTCAGATCAAACCTTTTGTGGGTTTCGAGATTCAATTCTCCGCAGGTTCGATCAGTTGGTATCAGAGCTTTGGCTCTAAAATCAAGTTTTATCTTTTACTTTTTTGTTTCATCAGATTCATCTTGAATCATACAAAAAAAAACTCTTTCGTCATTTATCTTCTTCAAGAATTGTTGTGCATGATCTGTTCAGGCACCAAAGTTAATTATTTCTAGTTCTTGCTTTGTGATTTTTTTTTTTTCATTTCTTGCGTTGGATTGAAAAAAAACGAAAATTAAAAGATAATTCAAGAAAAATTCAAGAAATTTCAAGAAACACATTCTTTTGAGTTTCTATGTTATAATTGTCATTCGGTGCTTATAGCTTATTCTTGTTTTGCTTTTCTTCTTTACTCTTTCTCGTTCTCCTTCTTAATTCTTGTTCTTGAACGTTGCTGAGGCCAAATTCTTGATTGAGTTTAGTTAGTTACTTAGAGAACTTGGTAAGAAACACAAAGAGAGGTAAAAGGCGAGAGTGGTGAGATTATTATCGGGAAAAATCCATAAAGAGCTAAACACGAGTGCAAACACGAGAGGCAAATATTATTTTCCTTACTAATTTCTATTTTATTATCCTAAAATGTATGGAAAAGAGAACCACAAATCCTTATTATTAAGAGCCATGCAACAATAATTTGAGAGGATGAACAGGGTGTTTGGCAAGATGAGGGATAACAATAAAGAGATGATGGGTATGATCGATATGCATGATACGGTGCTTACAAACTTACTAAGGAAGAAACATCACGGGATTCCTAATATTAGGAGACATGATAGGCGTGATCATAATCCTATGGATGAATTTGAGGATAATCATATGGCTAAATTTGAGGATGAAGCTGATTATAATTATATGGCTGAGATGAGTAGGATGTGGCGTAGAGGAGATAGGCGTGATCATAACCCTATGGCTGAATTTGAGGATGAAGATGATTATAATTATTTGGCTGAGATGGGTAGGATGAGGCGTAGAGGAGATAGGCGTGAAAGGACACCTAGAGGAGGAGACTATAGAGACTTCGATGGAGTAGATAGAAACTTTGGGAATATAAAAATGAAAATACCTTCCTACCAAGATAGGAATGACACTAAAATCTATTTCAAGTGGAATAATAATAATGTGAGTGATATGGCTGTTTCAAAGGAAACAACCGAACTACCTAAGGGACGAGATGAGGTAACTAGCAACAATATAATGAGGTTGTAGAATCTAAGGATGAGTGTGATAATGATATACTGCCTGAGTTGAAAGATGATGGTGTAGAATACCCTGTAGATGATGATGCTCTAATTGCGAGGCATGCTCTTCATGCACAAATTAAAATAGAGAATTTAGAACAGCAGTTTGATTTAGATGTACAAGAAACGACAACGAATGTAGAAAAAAGTCAATAAATGATTTTGCTAGTACACAAAAAATTCCACCTTGTACTACGAAAAACTAACAAATCCCTCCCCAGTTGGCTATTTCTTTACTACAGAAATTGGATGGAGTATCTTCAGAGGAAATGTCTAGTAGGTTACCACATATTCGAAACATTGCATATCAATTTCGCTTTTTACCTAAAGTTGTTTTTTCAAAACGACCAACTTATAGAAGCAATTCAGATGAGACGAATGAGCTTTAAATACATCAAATTAAAGCAAACAAATGTTACATACTCATCTTTGAGCCTGGTGATTGGTTTTGGATGCATGTGAAGACGGAAGGCATGTTTTCTCCCCTTAATGCAGGTGATGATTCAAGGTTGAATCATTTTGAAAAAGGATGGGATGATATGATCCATGGACCTTTCTTACATTGGACTCAAGCTAAGGACCATATTGGAAGTATATCGGAGTCTAATGGAAGATTGAATGACCAAAAGGAGCATGGGACAAAGTTGAAAGACAAAAACGTAGATGGGGCAGAAATTTGCGTAGGAAGTCAGAAGAAATAACCATGCGATTGCATGGTTATAAATGTCTGTGATCGCAATGGTGGCTTTTCAAGGGCAGAACGTAATGGTGACAAGCCATGCGATCGCAAGGTTCTCTCTGAGGGATTTTGGCGAGTTTTAGTTTTCTTTTTCGTTTAGAACTCTTATTTTTATTAGTTTTTAATTATTTTTGAATTAGATTAGGATTTTTTTAATGTTTACTATTAAACACTTGGTATTGTAAACATTCAGAACTTGGAGTTTTGATTTTTAAGAGATTAATTAAAGTAAGGATTCACTTTTGTTGTTATGTGTTCTTAATTGAACAAAATCTAAAAACTTATAAAAGATTTCGCAAACATTTGTGGCATTTTCTTTACTATAGTTTATTGATTCAAGAAATCATCGGGTCAAATTCTTGTGACCAGATTTTAGCTTTCTTAGTGTTTAGATCAAACCTTTTGTGAGTTCCGAGATTCAATTCTCCGCGGGTTCGCATCACCCATGTATATTTGAACAACTTTGTAACCAGATTTTAATATATTCCAAATCTGAATTTTGAAGTTCTGGGAGACAATTTATTTCTTTTGGACAATATTCATGCACTTTTATATATTCATATTGTATCTGCATTTGAGAAGTGTTTGAAAAATCTTAACACTTGTGTTTTAAATGCAGCCACGACCTTTGATGAAGAGGAAATTATACCTCCATAATGCAACTTGAGTGATTCAGATAATGAGGTTGACGATGATGGTTTTCTATATGACACGAATGCACCTGAACGTGTTGCGGTAGGATTAAATGCAGACTCTACAATCGAGCTTGAGGCAACATGTGTAGAGGAGTTAGGATCAGATGATGGTTATTGTCCAAGTGAAGAAGAGTTGCTCACTGATTATTCTTCGAGTGAGGAAAACAATTATCATTTCTCTATTTATGATGCCGAAAAAGAGAAGTACGACCCACAGTTAGAAGTTGGGAAGGAGTTCAAAAATATTGAGGATTTTAGGCAAGCTATTAGGAATCATGGAATTGCAACTAGGTGCAATTTTAGATTTAGGCCAAATGATGATGAGAGAGTACAGGCCAAATGCAAGGAGGAATGTTGTAAATTCAATATTTGGGCATCGTTGAACAAGGCAAATGGTAGCATCCAAATAAAGTCTAAGAATTCGGAACACACATGCACTAGGGACAGAACAAATAGGCATTGTATTGCAAGGTATATAGCTAAGAGGCATTTGGAGACATTTAAAGTTGAACTTGGTTGGAAGACTAGTTTGATAAAGAAGGTTGTGAATAATGATGTAAAGTTGACAATCAACAACGTTACTACTTGGAGGGCTAGAAGATATGCTAGGATATTATTAGAGGGTTTTGATGAGTACCAGTTTGGCTTGCTTAGGTCTTTTGTTGCTGAAATTCTGAGAACCTATCCAGGTTCTACTTGCATAGTTGCCATATATGCTAAAACGTTTCAAGGAATATATGTTTGTTTAGAAGCTTGCAATAGGGGGTTCTTGGCAGGTTGTAGGCAGCTTCTAGGATTAGATGGGTGTTTCTTGAAAGGTACTTTTGGACGTCAGATGCTCGTGGCAGTGACATTAGATGCCAACGACTGTATTAATCCAGTAGCGTATGCTATAGTAAAGAGAGAAAATACTACGACTTGGAGGTGGTTTACACAACATTTAGGTGAAGATTTGAAGATCCTGAATAGCAATGAGTGGACTTTTATGACTGACATAGAAGGGTTTACAAAATTTGATAGAAGACTTGTATCCTAAGGCTGAACATCGATATTGTGTTAAACATATGTACACCAATTCCTTTAGTGCTGGTTTTAAAGGTTTGTCTTTGAAAGATTACTTATGGAGAGCTGCAAAGTCAACAACTGGAAGCATGAGATGTATGAGATTGAGAAAGAGAGCAAGATTGCACATGGTTGGTTAATGAAAAGGCATCCAAGTGAGTAGAGTAAGGCTTATTGTCTGACAAAAGTGAAGAGTGACATACCTTTGAACAACCTTTACGAAATATTCAACAAGATGGTGCTGGAAGATAGGAAGAAGTCCATCTTGACCATGTTGATTGATATACACATAAGTTTCATGAAGAGGGTAAGAGTTAGGCGGGACAAGATGAGAAGAGCCACATGCCCTTTGCGTCCTAAAGTGCAACAAAAATTGATGAAGATTATTGGAATGGCTGCGAGGTTTGAGGTGGACTGGTCAGGGGGACCACAATCTTTTGTGAAGTGTTTGACTGGAGAGTCTGTTGTTGATATGCACAATAGGACATGTGCTTGTAGAAGATGGGATTTGACAAGGATTCCATGTTCTCGTGCAGTTGATGTTATTCTGAATAGAAGGATTGAGCATTGGAAGTACGTGCATGAGTGCTATAGAGTGCAGACCTACCTCAGTTGCTACGAGAATATTATCAACCCTATAAACGGGTTGAATTTATGGCCTCCAGTTGATGCCCCCTTGATCAAAACACTAGGTTGGTTGGTCCCCAAAAGGAAAAGAAAACAGAAGAAGAGAATGAGACAACAAAAAGAAGATGTCATCGCACGTTTAGGTTCGAAGGCAATATTGAAGAAACACAGAACGGTGATTATGACATGTAGTAATTGTGGAGGAACAAGGCACAATAAAAGGTACCACCAGAGGCCTGATGCACCAAAAGAGGTTTGCGTTCGTTCCAATTGTCATATCTTACCATTGTGTAGAATGATCATAATTATTTCATACATTTGCTAATGTTAGGAATGGCTTGCTCACGATTTGGACCATACAAGTTTACAAAAGTCTAGCCAAATAGACAAAGGCAGCTCAAGGGTAATGATATTTGTTTTTATTTAAGTAATAATATTGGAGTGTGATCAATATGTATACAAATTGATATGTTTTTGCTTGCTGGATTTTCCATTTTATTATAGGAAAAATTTGTGCCTAAGAGAACAAATACGAGTTCATGAGATGAAGTGGAACCACTACCGCCTCCATCATCCGAGTTCTAGTTCATGCCAACACCTGGGATAGGTTTGACAAATGATGCACACATTGACAAATCCGGTCCTTCACTTACCATGCCAACACCCGCAATTACATCGCTTCTAACCATGGTGGAAGATTTGCAAGAGATCGACAATCAATAAAATACAAAAAAGATGACAACGAGAGGAAATAACGTTCGAGTGGTTAGAGGCTCAATGCATTTTGCAGCTCCAAGGAGAGGGAACGGTGCAGCAACTCAATAGATCATGACTTAGCTTCTTTTTTTTTTGTATGTTAGATATTAAGTGATACACTATTATGTTAAAATTTTGTTGGGATTGTAATCAGCTATTCACAAAGCTCAATACTGTGCTTATACCCTATTTTTTGTATGTTGGATATTACTATGCACCAATAGAAACTGAATTAATGGAAATTAAGGTGTAATGATTATGTGGTATCATTATGGTTAACCAATGTTGTGCTGATCCGTTAAATATTTCATTATGGGGCATATTGATTCGCCAGATTGCATCATTTATCTAATGCATTTTTGCATCAGTTAATGTTGCATTCTAGTGCACTAAGAAGACCAGATTGCATTTAACTGATGCATTTTGCATCAGTCATCTAGTTGCAATTTGCACCAGCAAACTGGTGCAATTAACCAGTAATCTAGTACAAAATGCACCAGTTAGCTACGGGTGGAAATTGCACCAATTTAACTCAACATTTGTGCCCCACATTATTAACTAAAACTAGTTCAAATTGCACCAATTAACTGGTGCAAATTGCACCAGTTTTAGTCAATATCTTTGCTTTAGAAATGCACCAGTTCACTTGTGCAAAATGCACCAGCTCTTGCACCAGAGTTAAGTGGTGCATTTTGCGCCAGTTAGCTGATCAATTTTGCAACCTCCACACCGACCCCAGTTTCGCAACCTCCACACCAACCCCAGTCTCGACCACGAGCTTCGCATTTAGAGGCTAATCAATTTTCAAAGGCATGGCTATAACATGAATGTCAAAATGAATACATTCCACTACAGAGCTCCATCCATGACGACTGACAAAACCAATTAATAGTAGATTTGAAATTAAGAAAAACAACATCTAATTAATTAGTAAATTCGCAAGTAAAGCTACATCACCCATTAATAGAAAAAATGTGTAATTTTTATTATAACAAAATTTTGAAAAATTTAGAGTTTTGATCACATCTCTAACACTACGATTGTGTACAAAATGAGAAAAAAATGAATTAACACTTGAGCAACTTCCAAATTTAGCTTCTGGATGATACTTCACACGGTAATGGAACGCCTCCAATGGAACTTTCACCTTTTTCACCAATTTCTCAAAAAGCTTGCTTCTGCTTCTGCTTCTTCAACTTTCTTGAGCTTTCCCCAAGCTTCAATTGCAGACTCTTCAATGCGTGGTTTTGGGAAAGAATTTTATCAATTAGGGTTCATTGAGATCTTCTTGATTTGGGCCTTTATGTTTTGTTTATTTTGTAAGAAAACGTTATTTCTTTGTTTCAGATTTCCTGTTTTTTTATCTATGTGGTAGATTTTAACAGATTTTTATACAACATAAGATTACGTTCGCCATGTGTCATTTTTCGTTAAGGTCAATTGACGGAAATGAGTTGAGTGGTGGATGAGTAATAGTTTGAGATCGATCAGTGAGCAACGAGTAATATTTCAAAGTTGGGTGAGAAAGTGGTAATGTTAAGTAAAGTTGGATGATTATTTATTAAATTTACTCCATTTACCCCTCCTCCTCCTCCTCCTCCTCCTCCTCCTCCTCCCCTCTCTCCCTCTCTCTCTCTCATTTAAATGCAAAGGTGTGTTATGTGAGTTTGGTTGGAGTCACAATATATGAAGACATCTTTATTTCTCTCTCTAATATTGATTTAATTTCTATCTCTGTATTTTTCATTGTTAGTTTTTTTGTTTTTCTTGATCGACACAGGGTTTGGTTTGCTTTCTCTCTCAATACTTTCCATTTTTTTTATTTCTCTCTCTATATATATTTATAAATTCACTTTTTTCACGAAATCTGATTCGGATTTGGGTGAAAAACACGATAAAAGGAATCAAATTTTTGAAAAATTTGAATTATAAATATCCAGAAAATTGTCCGATTCCAATAGCATCCCATTCTGGGTTATTTGAACCCAGTTGCAATAATTTTTTTTATTTATTCCTGATAAATTTATTTTTATTATATGATCACGTTAGTTGTATTATTATTTGTATGCAAGTTTGTATCCATTGAGCCTATGTTTTCTAATTTGATACTTTTTTATGTATAACAATATATAGTATTTGTTTTCTAGCTAATAGTCAGATGCAAAATCTTGCTCTCATTGTTTTATGCATAACAGTATCATAGGTAACACAGTATCTTAATAAAACAGTATCATGCATATCCTTGGAGCCAAAATATGATTTTATGGAGTACGTTGTTATTCTAGTATAATTTTCTTTCACGTACTGTTACGATGTCATTATATGATTCTGTTAGTGATATTATTATTTGTGTACATGTTTGTATCCATTGAGTCCTAAATTTTTCTAATTTGATAATGTTTTATGTATAACAATATACAGTATCAGTATCATTAAAATAATTTTTTTCTAGCTAGTAGTTAGATGTAAATTCTTACCCTTGTTGTTTTATTTAAAACATTACACAGTATTGTAGAATAACAGTTTTATAGATAGCACAATATCTTAATAAAATAGTATTATGCATATTCTTGGAGGCAAAATATGATTTTATGGAATACGCTGTAATTCTAATATAATTTTCATTCAGGTACTGTTACAATGTCATTATATGATTCTGCTAGTGATATCATTATTTGTATACATATTTGTATCTATTGAGTCCCATATTTTTTTGAATTCATAATATTTTGTGTATAACAATAGTATACAATATTAGTATTATTAAAATAATTCTTTTTTAGCTAGTATTTAGATGTAAATTCTTACCTTATTGTTTTATTTATAACATTATACAGTATCGTAGAAGAACAGTATCATAGGTATCACAATAACTTAATAAAATAGTATCATGCATATTCTTGGAGGTAAAATATGATTGTATAACAATAAATCATAACTCGAAACAAGTATGTTTATGGAATACGTTGCTATTCTAATATAATTTTCTTTCATATAGTGTTACGATGTCATTATATAATTCTTCTAGTAATATTATTATTTATGTACAGGTTTGTATCCATTGAGTACCATGCTTTTCTAATTTGATACTGTTTTATGTGTATCAGTATATATTATCAGTATGATTAAAATAAGTCTTTTTCTAACTAATAGTTAGATGCAAATTATTACCATTGTTGTTTTATCTATAACAGTATACAGTGTCATAGGTAGCATAGTATCTTAATAAAACAGTATTATGCATGCTATTGGAGGTAAAATATGATTGTTAAACTGTATGCTTAGTAAAACTTTTTATAGATTATAAGTAGTGGGTTCTACGGAATGTGTGAATAAAAAGTAGATAAAAATTGTAGGTTCTACGAAATGTGTGGATAAAAATGATATTTGACCTTCTTATACTTATAAGCACTAACAAACATGCTCTAACAATAAACCATAACTCAAAACAAGTATTTTTATGGAGTGCGTTGTTGTTCTAATATAATTTTCTTTCAGGTATTGTTGCGATGCCATTATAAAATTATGTTAGTGATATTATTATTTGTGACATGTTTTTATTCAGTGATTCTCCTATTTTTCTGATTTGTTACTGTTTTATGTATAACAATTTACAATATCAGTATCATTGTTATTGTGTTCAATAAGTTTTTTATAGAGTAGGTCATTGTTATAATATAATTTTCTTTCAAGTATTGTTACAATGTCATTATATGATTATGTTGGCAATATTATTTTTTGTGTACATATTTATATCCATTGGCATCTGCCTCCGCCTATGAAGAGACCACCTAAAAGGCATAAAAAGAGGCAAATCAGATCAAATGGTGAGCAAGTACAGATGATACAATGTAAAAAGTGTGGAAAATTGGGTAATCACAATAAGGAGACTCATTAGGAGCTATTGACCTAAGATTTGAACTGGATGTTATTATTCTGTAATTCATGAGGATAAGGTTTATGTGAAGAAATTGAGTGATAGTTTTGAATTTGATAGATATATCTTTTTATATTTTATATCGCACAGAATTTTTAATGGTTTTTCTCGTGTTATTGAGTTATGATAATGTTTATTGGACATAGGGGCAATGGGTGGGTCTGGGTCTGGGTCTGGGTCTAGGTGTCCCTTTGACCCATCAACTGCTCGGGTTATGAATTGCAAATAAAAAATTAAATAAATCTGGGATGGAAGAATTGGAATTAGAACTAAGAATGATTATGAAGATAGAATGTTAGGGTCAAAAAAATATAAATTGGGTATTATATTTGTAGCAAACAAAACAATGAAAATGTAAGATTAGGACTGTGGTGTAGTGGTTAAGCTTTATAATTCAATACTTCTAACCTATGCTCAAATCCTATTTAGGCCATTCCTAACAAAAA
Source organism: Forsythia viridissima (assembly GCA_030279155.1). Taxonomy (NCBI): domain Eukaryota; kingdom Viridiplantae; phylum Streptophyta; class Magnoliopsida; order Lamiales; family Oleaceae; genus Forsythia; species Forsythia viridissima. The sequence goes on from CM059037.1 coordinate 26,533,032, forward strand.
GTTGTGATTTTTAGTTGTATTTTATGATTTTTCAAATAAAATTAATAATTAATTAAATAATTGAGGGGACAAGGCTTGGTCGCCCTGGACACGCCGCGAGGCAGGAATTTGTGCCTCGGACCCGCCCCTCCAAAAATAAATGCACTTGACATATATTCGTCGAAAACAAACAAAATATTTTCGACAACTATCCAGCCAGCGAGAGTGATTAAACGTCCTTTATAATTTAACTATTTAAGGTTCCTACCTTTTTGTCCATTTGGCATTTATATATGGCCTTTTTTTGCTACGTGTGTTTTGAGGCATAACAACTTTTAAATATGGTATAGATATAGACAGATTATGACAAAATATGATGTTGGTGGAATCTTGTGTAAAGTGACTTCAAAGAAGTGCAGAAACAAGAAAATCAAAAATAGATGAAATGCAAAGTCGAGGCAAGTGTTGAACACTTTGTCCTTAAGTCGATTTTTTCCTGCAACAGTGCCTACGGTTAATGACAATCAACTCCCAAGATACAACGACTTCCACTTGTATTTGTAGCACTTCAAAACACAAGCACAACAAACCAGAATGGTTTTGTACTCCAAAATGAATTATGAAAGAATGAAAACCAGAATTTATACAACAAATGCAAGAATTTTGGTTAAGAAGAAGAATATATGATGAAGTTATGTTTGCATATCATTTCTGTACTGAATAGGACGTCCAAAGGGTCCTATTTAAAGAAGATGAAGAGTTGGGAACGAAGTGGTGTGGAGCCAAATCGGGCAACACTTCAAAAGGACATGCCTATTCGCGCTTAGACCCATGCGATCGCATGGTTCTAATATGCTGCGATCGCAAGATCCATTTTTTAAGACAGAATTTAATCAAGGCTAACTATGCGATCGCATGGCTTTGTCCCCTGCGATCACATTGTAGGACCTAAAAACATTCTCCTGAAAAATTTAGCCAGTTGCGATCGCAGGATAAAATACCCATGCGATCGCAAGGTCAAAAAATGACCCAAATTTGTCCTTCTCCGTAATTTCTCATTCATCCGATATTGGTTTTGAGATGCCAAATATACCCTTCAACAAATGCAAAAAAATTTGAATTCTCTTTCGGGGACGTTGCTTCCAAGCCCCCACAAGAGGCGCTGTCTCTTCGACCCCCGCGACCTAACCAGACAGGTTGATCTCCATTTCGACGTCCTGAAGCGGCGAAGTGGCAAACTAATTTGCCTAAACAGATTGGGTCGGGTCTGAATATTTTGACCGAAGTTGACACGAAGTTACTTTAGTTGTTTTAAATACTTAGTCAATTTCTCAAATTTTAAACCAATTTCCAACAATCCTCCACATGAATAGAAATTTCTTGATACGCAAAACACGATATAAATGAAATGCAGACTCTAACAATTGGAATACATGCAACAAGTCATAGCATCAAGATAGGTGGCTTGTGGCTTTGAACCTCTCTTTAGTTGAGTACAATCGGATTTACTAGGCTAGTTGGTGAACGCGATGTCATTGAACCATCCAGCCATTCATGTAAACCCAAACAAATGTACCAACACCATAATATATCTAACCAATTCGGTTCTCATGGTTGTGTCCATTTTGGCCCTGGACAACTCTTGGTTTCATAAGTACTCTAAGAGAATTAAGCCTCGAATTCTCGTAGAATCGGTCCCACTTCACACTTACATAGGTGATCTCTTACTTTTCTATTTCAAGGTTTTGAATCATTAAAAATATATATGTATACTTATCTTTATACATATTTGACATAGCACTTCAAGTTTTAGGAATGGGAATAAGTGTTTTATTCTGAATCTTTTATAACTTAGTTGTCCCATTGAACCAAGATTTTGGGATCTCCTATCTACAAGGTTGGGTTTACATTATAGTAATTATATTCAATAGGCTTTAGGCCCATTCCTCTTGAGAGATGGTATACTTGATTTCTTGCAAGTCCTTTTGTCAAAGAATCAGCCAAATTTTTTTTTTGACTTCACATAATTAATAGATATTATACTATTTAATATTAACTGTTTAATGGTATTATGTCTCCGACGGATATGTCTAGACTTACCATTATACATATTGTTTTGTGCCCTTGCTATTGCCGTCTGATTATCGCAATGTATGTTAATTGCAGAAACCAGCTTTTCCCAACATGGAATTTCCTCAAGGAAATTATGAAGCCATTCTGCTTCTTCTCCGGCTTTGTCTAAGGTAATAAACTCAGATTCCATTGTGGATCGAGCTACACATGTTTGCTTAGACGATTTCCAGGACACGGCTCTACCTCAAATGGTAATTACATAACTACTTGTGGATTTTGAATCCTTAGTGTCAGATATCCAATTTGTATCGGTATATCCTTCTAACACCGCGAGATATCTTGAGTAGTGTAATCCATATTCAACCGTGTGTCTCAAGTATCTAAGAACTCGGTTTAACACCTTACAATGTTCAACACATGGATTACTAGTGAATCTACTCAACTTGTTGACTATGTATGTTATATCCGGTCTTGTGCAGTTGGTAATATACATCAAAACGTGAATATCCTAATTGAGATACAAGCTCACCAGTATTCTTGGCTAAGTGTATCCCTAAGTCAACTGGGGACTTAACTGGTTTGTCGTCATACGCCTTAAACTTCTTAAGTATAGTCTCAACATAATGTGATTGAGATAATGACAAACCATCGGATGTCTTAGAGATTTTAATCCCTTTTATTACATCCGCCACTCCCATATCCTTCATATCAAAATATTTTGTTAACATTTTCTTAGTCGATGAAATGACTTTTGAGTTATTTTCTATAATTAACATATCGTCAACGTATAGGCATACGATTACATATTCGTTAGGTGTGGTTTTAATGTAGACACACTTGTCACATTCATTGATTTTGAAGCCATTTGACAACATAGTTTTATCAAACTTTCCATGTCATTGCTTCGGTGCTTGTTTTAATCCATACAATGATTTTACAAGTTTACACATCTTCTTTTAATTTCTTGGTGCAACAGACCCTTCGGGTTGTTCCATGTAGATTTCTTCTTCTAATTCACCATTTAACAACGCAGTTTTAACATCTATTTGATGTATTTTAAGATTATGCAATGCTGCGATTGCAATCAAGACACGTATAGACGTGATTCTTGACACAGGTGAATAAGTATCAAAGAAATCAAATCATTCCTTTTGTTTATACCATTTGGCTACTAATCTAGCCTTGTATTTATCTATTGATCTATCCGATTTCAATTTCTTTTTGAATATCCATTTGCAACCTAAAGCTTTGTTTCCCGGAGGGAGTTCAACCAATTCCCAAGTATGGTTACTCATGATGAATTCAATTTCGTTACGTACAGCTTCTTTCCAAAAAGGAGTTTCGAGAGAGGACATTGCTTCATCAAATGTCCTTGGATCATTTTCAAGTAAATTGGTTACGAATTCTGGACCGAATATCTTATGAATTCGTTGTCTTTTACTACGTCTTGGTTCTTCATTTAATTAAAGATTGTCGTCATTTCCATGTATGTTATCATAAGTTCATTTAGTTGAGCTTACTTCCTTTTCTTTACAAGAAAATTTGTCTTCAAAGAAGACCGTATTTCTTGATTCAATAATCGTACCTTCATGTACATCAAGTACTTCGGATTTATGAACCAAGAATCGATATGCACTACTATTGATTGCATATCCAATAAAGACACAATCAATTGTCTTTGGTCCAATCCTAACTTGTTTAGGTTTGGGTATTTGTACTTTTGCTAAGCACCCCTACACTTTGAGATATTTATATGAAGGTTTTCGACTTTTCCATAATTCGTAAGGTGATTCAACCTTATTCTTGTGTGGTATTTTATTTAGGATATGATTTGTAGAAAGTATGGCTTCCTCCCACAAGTTTTGAGGTAAGCCCGAACTTATTAGCATTGCATTCATCATTTCCTTTGGTGTTCGAACCATTCAGAATGTGATTTTAATTAAAATTTTGATAAAAAAAAATTGAAGTCAAAGTCAACAATTAATTTTAACCACACATTTTATGAGACCCACAACTTTTTACAACTTTTCATCCACACGTTTCATTAAATTTTATCAAAATTTATAAAAAATCTAATTTTAATCAAAATCAAACACATCTTTAGTCCTATCAATGGTCCAGCTGTCAATCCACATCCAACGTCAACACCTCTAATGATATTTTTGTTTTTAGTCTTATTTTTATTTAGTGGAATACTATTTTTGTGTTCAAATTAAAAATATAATAACTCTGTTAGATAGTCGTGATTTCCGTTTTGTGGATATGTGTTCTTAGGATTCATATCCCGAAATCTTCATACGTTAAAGTATTAGAGCATCTCTAATGCAACCGTGGATTGTACTAAAAAGTTTGCCGCATCACCTCAAATTGCTACATGGCAAAGAAAAAAGTAAATGATGTCTAACACATAGTCAAAATATAGACTGTGTGCTAGACATCTTTCATTTATTTTTTTATAATTAATGTCAATCAAAATGTGTGATAAGTCTATTTTATTTTATTTTTTATAATTTATTTCTATTGGAATGTGTATTAATCATCATTTATTTAATTTTGTATAATTTATCTATCATTTCTTTTGTATTTGCGGACCACAATTTTTTCAATTCACAACTTCATTGGATATGCTCCTCTCTGTCCACTTTATTTGCCACATGTACAACAATCCACATTGTTGCATTGAAGATGCTCTTATAATCTGATTCGCAACTGGACATGTGGGATTCATTGCCATGGCCACAGAGTTGACATCTCAAATATTGCTTATAGGTGCAAAGAATTTATGAGATTTCCTATAATCACATGACACGTGCAACAATTTCCTCCATTTGACATTCGGGTCCGTCCAACACGTGTAGGACCATCTCTAAAAAAACTCTTTAAATTTAAGATCTCTTTATTTTAGAGAGTCAACCCTTCAAATAAAGCTCCAATAAACTCTTTAAATTAACTTTTGAAATAAATAGAGAGTTTGACTCTCCAACACCCTTTATAATTAAATGCATTCAAAGAATTTCAATTTTCAATATTCATATGTTGATTAAATTAAATAGCATATACAAAATAAAATAGAAAAAAATGGAGGAAAATTATATAATAATTAGAAGGGAAGCATGTTAGAATAAAATATAGAAAAAATATTATATATTTATTGGGAGAAATAAAATAAAGTATTCAAAATAAAGAGGTTATTAAAGTACTTAAAAAAAATTATTCTTTAAATTTATATATATTCTTTAAATTTATATATATTCTTTAAAATACAAAAAATACTCTTTATGTATAGAGTCTTTTAAAAATGCTCTAACCAAGTACGTATAAAACTACATCTTTTTTTGTGTAATTTATGTAGCAGTACTTGAGTTCAGCACTGCAACACAGTTTCATTAAATAATATGTCTGTTAAGTTGTTTGCCTAAGAATCATAGTTTTGTTGTATGAGTTAGACAACCCATTTTCTATTAAATAAATGTTACATTTGTTAAATGTTTGATGATTTGAATTGAATATTACATTATATTGTTTGATTATGTAGGCTATGAATGTCTTCGACCGTTAGTGATAATATAAGTTGAGTAGTTGCATAAAGAAACACATATAGATATAGTATATATTTTGATTAAGAAATAATTAGTCCTAGATCGTTAGACAAGGATTGACACTTTGTCCTAATAAAGTTGTATATAGATATGGTAAATGGACCAGACAGACCGGCCTAATCGAAAATTAGACGGGCTACACAAAAATTGGGCTGGACTAGCCTTGACCCAATTTTACATGGACCTGTATTTGCTGGGCCAACCTAGTCCAATTTTGAGCGATATGGCTAATGGGTCAGCCCAACGTAAATTTTTAATTTATTTTTTCAAAGCAATTATAAAAAAAAAAAAAAAACTCCACCATCTTTCTCCAGCAAACCCCCCACCCTTCCTACCTGATCGCGAAACCAGAGAGATTTCACAGCAAATAGGGGGGGAGAAAATCCCCTCTATTTGCTGATTATTTCACAGGGGAGAGGAGAGGGGGTGGATGAATGGGGCTGGGGACTTGGGGCAAAAAAATTTATTGGACCAGTTCGATTGGTCCGGTGGGTTAGTTGTATTGAACTAAATGGACTTGATTTTTACTTGATCAACTTTTTATTGCACCAGTCCGGCCCAGACTCTGGATTATCTGAGTCAGTCCATTTTTTCCACCTCTAGTTGTATGGTCAACTTCTCAACCAATTGGAGTAAATAATGTCTTGACTATAGGCAGTGGATCTCACACTAGTGTACATGGAAGTATATCAGACATGACCATTGTGTAGAGTTTAAATGTTTGTTTGGTTAAAGATTTTTTTGTAGATTATAACTAACAGGTCTTACGGAATATATGGATAAAAATAATGTTTGATTAGTTTATAAGTTTTAAAAATATCTCCAAACATGCTATAATTTTGTAGTTGGACGGTGCAAATAATTAAAATTAATGTGACTACTTTATGAATTACTTAAATCCTAAACAAAATAGTGGACACTATTTAAGAGCTCGAGATCTTTTGATTTCCAATGAATGAGATTAATTAATATAATCATATAAATCGGTAAATTGAGAGTTTAGAGTAAACGAAGTAGTGTACACATTCGTGTTAGAAACTGACGCGCTATTTGTTTGGGCCAAAGAGTTCGCTTAAGCATTTTATATTGAATGAGTTAAGTCTGATTACAATATATAGTGACGGCTAAATAACGTACGTGATTTGTTTATAGGGAAATTAGTTGTAGGAAATATCAGTTTATGTAATAATTAGGGGCAAAATAGTCATTTTAACCAAAGTCTAATTATTAGATATTCAGCGAGGTGGGTGTGTTTGATTGGCACATTTTCCATGGATGTATTTTCCATGGAAAATGTCACATCCATGAAAAATCTTTTCCACCTTTTGTTATTTGATTGCACATGGAAAATGAAAATAATTTTCAAGGTACAATCACCTAAAGCACACTTTTGACCACTTTCTTGAAAAATATTTTTTCACCTATTTGGTAGATTTTTTTTTCCACTTTACATGGAAAATGTTTTCATTTTCCACCATTTTCCATAGAAACCAATCAAACACACCCAAAAAATAAAGATGATAAGTATGATAATGTAATTGTGGAGAATATGTGGCTTCTATGATTTTATATAATTCGAGAGTGCAATTATATACCTTTAGTGGAGTGAGCTAGGTTAATAATAGGACAAACAAATCTTGGTTGGATTGGCTATATCTAATTATTGGACATTGAATTATATAGGTCCCATTAGGTTCCTTTTGTAGCTCAAAAAGTAGACAAGAACTTTACTAAGCTAAGTAATTGAAGTTTAAAGATTGTATAGTTTGTCATATTAAAGTTATTTTGATCAAGTCATAAATTGAGTTTTAACTTAATTATAACTTGAATATTCTGAACTACCTAAAAATCCTATTTACATTGAAACTGGAAGAAGATTGACGTAGGTGGTTCGAACTAGGCAGCATCGATCCAAGAGAGAAAAAGGGAGAAAAATATGGTAATCTTGTTTTTCACTTTTTTCTACTAAACTTGTATTCTAATATTAGGGTTTTTGGCTGCATGTATTGGATCCGATGCACACACATCAACGCTTTCTTGTCTTTGGAGAGTGTTGAATAAATTCTGATGTATCAAGAATCTAGAATTGGAATTAATCAAGCAACAAAGATATTCCGCTTTAAACCTTTGTGTGATTAATTACAATGCACACTAAATTCGTTTGATTGGATGGTGATATTTTCTTTATAGTGGTGAGGATATATAGCGCTCATTGGACAAGTGTCCACTGAGCATTGGACTGATTCGATTTCAATTAAAATTTTACTAAAAAGTTGAAGTCAAAACTAACAATTAATTTACTCACATATTTGAAGGACCTACAACTCTTTAACTAACTATTTTATCAACTTTTCAAAAATACTTAATTTTAATCAAAATCAAACACACTTGTTAGTAGCTTTTCCAACAAAAATTTTGTTTTTCATGTTTTCAGACGAATTAGTTTCCGGCAATATCTAATGACTCATTTCATTGAATTTATCATTTAATGCACTGTGTTGTCACGTAGACTGACACTAAATATCAATGATGCTACTTTGTAGTATTCTTTTTTTTCTTAGAAGCTCAAATACAAGTTCTTTTTTCCAAAGTTAATTCACGTGTAAAAAGCTTTAAATAAAGCATAGACCATAACCACTAGTTATTTATGAACATTTTTCATAATTTTTTCTACATGATCTTATTTTCTAATAACTAATTTAAATTATGTACGATTTTTCATAGTTTCTAAAAATGTCATTAAAGTCAAATTGAACGTATTAAATTTTCTAAATTTTTCCTCAATTACGTTTTAGATTATCAAAGGATGTAATCTGCTTTTACACGTGAAAGTTAGGTGTTTTGAAAGAAACGAAGTGGATTAAAGAATTGTTATAAAGTCGGTCGCACGATAAATTCATAATTAATTAAATAAAAATCTTTTGTGACTTATTTAATATTAAGTAAGACTAAAGGCGGTAGTAAATGATGGTTGGCGCTGGCACATGTGCTCGATCAACTCTTATTTAAAATTCTAGAAGGCTTCAACAACAAATAATGTGATAGCGTCATTATTATTAGAAAAGATAAGAGAGGAAATCGTCTATAAGTCATTTGTACATGACTTATTTTATATTAAGTTAAAATATTTTTTTAAATTGTGATTAAGTCATACTTTCAGCAATATTTTAAATTAATTCCAAAACCACCCATGTGATCCATAATTTCCACCTCCAACTCCACCTCCACCTCCACCTCCACCTCCACCTCCACCTCCACATCCGACGATCTTCGACAAGTGCTTCTTCTTCGGAGTTCCCCGTCGACTTTTGCACATCACCGACGCAAAATTCCAATCACATAGATCTAATCAAAAGGTTCAAAAAAGGCCAAAAAAACACACACATACACACACAAAACAAGAGTTGTTAGGTAAAAACCTGCAAAAACTTTTCTGAGTTGCTCACAATCTTCGGCAGGTGAAGAAACTGATACAGGAACTTTAAGAGTCGCCATTTTTTACACTTTCTAACTCTGTTGTGTGTGGGGATGCGTATTTATGATTGTGATAAGTGAATTTTCTAAAGAAGATACGGATTTTTGGCGTTGATGTTGTGACTGAATTAAAACGATTATTGCTCTTCATGAAAACGTGATGTATGAATGTTTGCGAATTGTAGGAGAAGATGAAGGTTTGGAATTGGGAAAATAGAGAAAAATGAAGTATATTGATTCAATACCATTACCAGAGTGTAGCTTGATACTATATTAATTTGACCATTAGATTATTTTTTGTGTTGTTAGTCATGTGTGTTGTTTGGTACTGTATTAGAATAAAATAGTATCATAAAAATAAAAAATAGTATTATAACAGAAACGGGTATATAATTCGCATACGTGCTCATAAATTTTATTATAATATGTTTTTGAAATCCACTCGACGAGCCGGTCAAGACCAGTGGCTTTGCCACTGATGACGATGGATTTTAGCAGTTTGAAGTCGCCTATTTAACTTAAAATGGCAATCTTTAATTTTTCTTGTCTAAACAATATCATAGATAAATGTATCTTAATATATCAATATCATACATGATAGTATCTTAATAAAACAGTATTAGAAACTACAACACAATAAAATAACATTATCATAGATTAAATAACAGTATCATAGGTTGAAACATTATCGTAATAAAATAGTATCAAAGATAAAAAGTATGGTACAAGTATATCATATCACTTTATCTAGATAAGACAGTATCATAGATATAATCAAGTAGAGATGTTTTACTGCTTGAATTAATGATATTGTTCTTAAAATGCTCAATTAGCAATACAAGACCATTGATACTGTATCCATTCAATAACAACATCATAGATTGAAATAGTATCATAGATAAAACAAAGAGATTGAAACATTATCATAGGTTGAAACATTATCATAATAAAACAGTATCAAATATAATGATATTGTTTGAAATAATGATATTGTTCTTAAAATACTCCATTAGTAGTACAAGACAATTGATACTGTATGCATTCAATAACAATATCATAGATTGAAACAATATCATAAGTTGAAACTGTATCATAATAAAACAGTATCACAGATAAATATATACCAATGCAAATTATATAAATAAAATAGTATCATAGATAAAATAAAGAGATTGAAACAGTATCTTAGGTTGAAACATTATCATAATAAAACAGTATTAAAGATAAAAGTATGGTATAAGTATACCAATTTATATTATCTAAATAAAGCAGTATAATAGATAAAACTTTGCACAAAATATTTTAATAGTTGAAGTAATAATATTGTTTTAATAGATTGAAACAGTATCATAAAATCAGTCTATTATTGGTCTTACAAATACATTTATGTTTTGTAGTTATTGTTTTAATGTTGCTAATATATCTTCTTGTAATGCACCTGTTATTGAAAAATATATGTGGCACACCGTTTACATATTTCTTTTGATTTGTTTATCTCAAATGTTGTTTCCTTCCTTAGTATCTATTGTTTTTATCTCTGTATTTGTTCAAATCAGTAAATTAAATTGTGACTGAGATTTAGGGTGATTTGATAGAAATTGTAGTGTGTGGTGCTGATCTTTTACGTTGGTTACATTAAATTTCATATATGATTGAATCAGTTTAGATAGAGAGAGTAGAAGATCAAAGTGAACCACTTTGTATTTGATAAACAGATGAACTTAATTGAATTAACGCCTTTTTTGCAATTGCAGTGGTAAGTTGGTCTTTTAACTCTAAAATATGACTTTAATTGAATAAAGTTTTGGTCATATGACTTTAGAGCCTATAAGTACAACAACAGTGACTGACCTTGAATATATCCAAGATAAAAATAAAATTTAATTTACATTCTATGGTGGCAATTGAACAAAGCCACCCATAAATCCAACAACCTAGCTGAAAAAACTTGGGCCAGGCCGAATAGGCAACCTTCCAAATTTACTGGTTGTATAAGACTCAAGATGTAAGTTTCTTGGTCTGTCAATCCTAAATCCATTATAATTAATCTTTTTATTTATTTTACATCTAGTATGTATTATATCAAAACACTTTTACTCATTTTTACATATAATACCATATTATTACTTTTTATTTATTTTTTGAAAACTCAACTTAAAAAAATAAGAAAAATTCATATTTTTCATCCATAATCTTTGCAAAATGTAACTAATTTACCATCAACATTTTTTTAGCATAATTCATTCACAACCTTTCAATTATGTAGCAAAAATCGTCATTTCCTCTATTTTGACCATTAAATGATGGATTTGACCTCTTCTTTAAATAAATTTAAAAAATTATTAAAACAACAAAAATTAAGAAGAATCTAGAGAAGAATTTCCATAACTTTTAAAAAGTACAAATAAATCCCAACTAAAATAATTAAATGCATATTAACTAATAAAAAAAAGAATTTAAAAAAAGTAAACATTTCATCTCTCACAACCTACCCCCACCCTACCCCACCCTACCCCACCACCTATCTGTGGCCAAACATCACCTCCACAAATGTAATTACGGCAGTAGCGCGACACCACCTCCACCTTAGAAAAATTGATTCAGAAAAAAAGAATTGATTGGATAAAATTTTGATAGTAGGTTGGTTCGCAAAAATACCGCCTATAGTAGGCATCTCACCAGCCTTCTACCACCCTACCCCACCACCTATCCATGGCCAAACATCACATCCATAAATGTAATTACGGCAGTGGCGCGACACCACCTTCACCTTAGAAAAATTAATTCAAAAAAAAGAATTGATTGGATAAAATTTTGATAGTAGGTTGGTTAGCAAAAGTACCACCTATAATAGGCATCTCATCAGTCCTCTACCATCCATTTATAAGAATCAAATCGCAACCTAGATTGTAGAACTCAAATTGCAACTGTCGATTTTTATCTTTTTTTCTGAATTAATTTTTCTAAGGTGGTGGTGTGATCGTCGACGTGGTTGCATCTAAGGGGGTTGTGTTTGGCTGTGTGCTATGCTGTGCGGTGCGGTGCGCTTAGATGGGAAAGATGAAATGTCTGCTTTTTCTATTTTTTTTTGTTAATATGTATTAAATTATTTTAAGTGTGATTTATTTGTAATTTTAGAAAAGTTATGAGACTTCTTTTGCAAATTTTTCTTATTTTTTGTTGTTTTATAACTTTCTTTTATTTTTAATTATTAAAGAAGAGGGCAAATTCGTCATTTAATCGCCAAAATAGAGAGATGAATGAGTTTTACTACATAATTGAAAGGTTGTCAATAGATTATGTTAAAAAAAAAAAAAAATTGAGGATAGATATGTTAGATTCAGCAAATGTTGAGGATGAAAAGTGCAAAATTTCCATAAAATAATTGTATATAGTCTAGCTTAATTCGGCCTATAATTATAAAGCCAACGGGCCAATTAGGGCTAATCATTAACATAAGGTCCAGTGCCTTGATAGGGCTCAAGTGTCAACGGGCCGAGCTCCACACTTGAGATCTCACCTACTTAACCTTTAATTATTAGAATAAATTACGTTTATAGAAATTATAAAATGAATGTTAGTTCTCGCTTTGTTCTTATCAGTTTCGTTCTCCTACTCACAGTGGGCAATAATTATCTTGCCCACCGCCTAGGTGGCAAGCCACCTTACCCAACTTATGCCATATGTCATTGCACCACGTCACCACTAAAGTGGGCAAAAAAAACATAACCCTCCACCTGACCCGACCCGACCCGACCCGACATTAATCAGTCTCTTACTTTCTCTCTTTGATTTTCCCCATTTTGTGCCCTAACACACCTACCCACTATTGACGTCGGACCACCTCTCATGTCACCGGACTTCCACAAATATGCCAGACCCATTCTACTCCTGTCTTCAGTTTGAGCATCGTTTTTAGCAAAATCAGGACTACGTTAGCTTTATGTATAAAAAATAAGGTTGGGTAGAAAACGGCCATGTTCATGCCCGGTGATTTTTGTTCTAAGAAATAACAACTGGGGGTAGAGGGAGAATGGAGAAACACTATTTTTTGTTTTCACATCTTCTTCGTACCCAATGATTTGTGAAAATTTAGGGTTCGTGACATTTCTATTTATATGTTGCATTTTTGCTAATGGGTTGCTGATTTGTAAATCTATGCTCTATTTTTTTCTAATGGGTTGTTGATTTGTGAATCTATCTTGCCTTACTGACGTGTTGAATTTGATAAAATTGAGCTACTATTGTTTATCCATCTCCCTCGTACCCGATGATTAGTGAATTACTATTGCCATATTGCTGTGATGAATTATTTGTGAATTAGATATGAGGGCAGAGGGTGATAGGGTTGTGATGATGTATGTTTCTGAATTGTTATTCTGAATTGTTATAGGATTCTGATTTGGGCAAGGTAATACTAGCTCACTGTGGGCAGGAGAACGTGATTGTACTTACATAATGGGTTGTGATAATCTGCGTTTATGGTTTTGCAATTTGGGCAATGAGACAATCTGACCCGTAGCTTGGCTTGGCAATCCAGACGATGTGAGAATTGGGATTCTTGTAATCTTTATTACAAATACAACTGGTGTTTTACAGCCATGGCTGTGACGTATGTCTCTAGTCTGAAGCATGATCTGAACATCCGACATTAGAAATTTTGTAGTGAATTTTGTGTTGTAAATATGATACTAGTATTCATGTGGTATTGGTGTAAACTTCGATTAACAGATATGTAAGTAACAATGTCTTTGTTTAGTGGAAATGATGTCCAATCACGACTTAGATGAAGATGTGGTGTGTGTATAAGGATTTATACATCGCACACACAAATGAATCCTCATTGTCGTTATTGGAGATGTCATAATTTCAAGGTAAATGTAATTAGTTGCAACATGTGCATTTTAGAACGTATAATTGTATTAATTTGAATTATATTTTGGTATTGCAGGATGGTGTCATGTGCTGGAGTTCCATTGGGCCGACGAGGTTGAATCCAAGTTAGGATGCCAATCCAAAGGATATGAAATTCTAATTAGAGTTTTGATTGAATTGAATTGTAATGTGATGAGGTTATTGGAGACGGTGGACAAAGTGGAGGTTACAATATATTCACTTCGGCGTGATATGAATAGGAGAAAAATCTGCTGGGATGTTATCATTTTTTCATGCATCGCCATATTAGGGCTTATTGTCCTGAATTTGTTGTTATAAATTAGAGAATCTACGTGCAATGATAATGTGAAACTTTGACATTTGTTACATTATCTAATATGATATTGTTTAACAAGTGTTCTAAAAAGTTAGCCTAGGTGACATAAAGATTATTGAGTCCAAAAAATTGATCTGTAAAAAAAAAAAGGTCAGGTTAGTTCGAAATGGGGTGATGCAAACTCGTCTTATACGATTAAATGAGTACCCTTGACATTCATCTACAAGTTAATGACAAAAAAAAAAGTGAAAAAAATGATGATGCATTTGCCAAAAATTATACTAAAATGCTAAAAGCAAAAGAATCTGAAAGGATGAGATTGAAAAGCTTTACATAATTATTCCACATCCAGAATAGGTTTGTATTCTACTTCTGTTTGTTGAAATTCAATCTACATTAAACAAATATGTGCTTCAATTAAAATCTTCCTAGAGTAAACAAATCTACTTGTTAAAATATACTAGTGGTAACGTAAGCAATTCAATTAAAATCTATATTAAACAAATAAAGTAATATCTTCCTACATCTACTTTCTCGTAAAGGGAAATAGAACCCAAATTCAAAACTACTACTAGCAGTAGATGTGAAAATAGCATCTTCTCTCCCATCATCGAGCGTGTCCTCGTAGTCATCTTAAGTGTCCTAGTTATCCACATTCAACCAACCGAAAATGAAATTTTTTAGCATAACTAGCACAAGTAGAAAGTGACGAATTTGAAAAAATGTTGATAAGATTGGGGTGTCAAAAGAATTTGCCTATCATCAAAACTCAGGCACTTTTTTTTTTTTTGTTATATCCACTTAGTCCACAAACACGATATTTTCTACTACATCTTGACATTCCTTTCTCTTTTGAAGACTTCAATTGTTTATTGCATCCTTTTGCTCGAACTACAGTTGGATTTTGTATAACTTGTTGGGTCTCACAACCTTTGCTACTAGACTTATTTTTGCCAACATTTCCACCACTGTCAATTTCATTGACTCTCATATGCAACATTTTGAACTCTCTAAGGAGAAAAGTACTAGGACCATCTTTCAAAGATACATCATCAACTAAATGTGCCAACATCACATGTCGTGCCATTAATGATTGGCTAAATCCATCGTCCATGTTTAAACTTGCATTTGTGTTGTATAAACTTCCAATTTTAGCATTCTTTATCCATTGTCGCAATATATCTTTGTCTGGCAATAGGAGCACTTATTTTTTCTTCGAAAGGCAAATCATGTGTCGATATGGATAACTTTCAAATTCAAAAGTTCGACAACTGCATAATATGCACCATTTCTTAATGTCGTTGATGACTTAATGCCCTATTGAACCTTGTAATGAATCCTATCATTGAATTTTTTCTGTTAATATCTTTCTTGAAGAATGAGTGGCCACTCTCAGATCTTTAGATGCTAGACATTCTACACTGAAGATGCATTTAATGTATGCTGGTACCCATCGACTACGGATATCATACATGGTAACTCATAATCTTTAATGATATGCACTAACTTATGATACTGCTTATTTTATACCATGGTGTTAATCTTTTCAAAAAACCTATTTAATATGTGACATATACAGTATCAGTGGAATGTCAATGGCATGACTATTGATATAGCCTTTGCAATTGCAGCATCATGATATCTTATAATCAATGGGGTGTTTGGTTGGACATGGATTCCATGTACTTCGACAACAACCACACAAATAAGTCTGTCGACTCATCACTCAATAATCCAAATGCAAAAATAATAGTTTGACCGTGATGATTTACTCCCATGAATGGGGCAAAAATTATAGAGTGCCTATTTATGTTCTAAGTGTATCGAACATCACGACAATGCCAAAAAAAGCGATATAACCTTTTGGACTCGGAATCAGCCCGAAAACATCTAACCAACTTATTTTTGTCGTCGAGCTGGAAATCAAAAAGAAGTTTGACTTTTTCTTTCTCGAATGTAAAATGCTCAATTAGTGTTTCTGAATGATGACCATTTAGCTCTTCTCGAATATTTCATTCATGGTTCCTAATATGTCTCTCCACACACCTAATTGATGATGGACTACCTAAATCTATCTCCATAAGTCACAATTGCTGACATGTAAGTATATTGGCTTCTGAAAATTAATGTGTAAGTATTTTCTTTGTAGTCAAGACAGTCCAGTGAGATCTTGACAAATGTACTCTACTAAGAGTAGTATGAACATGGTTGTGTTCCTCTACAAATTTGTTCATAGTCCACATGTATCCGATTTGCAGGTTCACCACGGATAATGTAGCACAACATCTAAGTCGTGTCTATCTACGATTTCTTTCTCCAACACATGGCACATCATCTTTATGTTTCCGTTGGTATGTCTCATTTATTTTTCCTTCCTTAGACCAAACAAACAATTTCCAGTATCTTTCATTCATGTCCTTATTCTTTTTAACTATTCGCTATCCGTGCACTAAATCCCGCTTCACGAGCATATTGATTGTAAAAATTATACACCGTCTCATGTTATTCAAATTCTTGCCCAGTTGTAGAGATTCTAGTGACGGAAATTTAAGGAACATATACATTGTCTTGACTTTATGATTCCATCCCTATCAAGTATGAAAGAATTAATAAAATTCCAACATTAGCAATAGAAATTGTTGACCCCCCAAAAATGGCTGCCAACAGGAACCCCACGCCACCTCTTCCTACGTATATTTTCCTTTTTGTTTGGAACACCACGTGGTTTATCCAACCACGTGCAGAAGCCTTGGATAGAATGGATATATAATAATAGGTAAAGAAGAATACTCTTTTGAAGAGGTAAATGGCTTGAGGACCCCTTACTAACACTTTCCCAGGTGGTTTGGACACTTGGAATATTTAGTATAGAGGATTTTGTATCTTTTTGTGTGAGTCCTGAAATTTAACATCCATTTCTTGTGGAAATGAATTGGATATTTATAGGCAAATTTCATTAGATTGTCCTTCGTTCGATTTGTGACACGTGGCTCAATCTAAGAAGCTTTAAAGTCACTTCTTGGGTGTCACATCAGTAGCATTAATGTGGAAGTTTCTTTCAGACGTAACCTACTGGCTATGATGGTGACGCGCCACCCTTTACAGGCTGTCCCAACATTCTTTTCATGACCGAGTGACAGGTTTATTTGGAAAAACTTTTCTGGACACTCAATCGCCTCAGCCAAAGGAATATTTATTTTATCAAACCGCCTCAAATGTGAGGAAAATCGCCTCAAATGTGAAGGAAACCACACAGATGTGAGGAAAACCACATCAGATTGGGAGTGGCGGGTTCCAAGCATTGACTTTGACTTTTCCAAAACACTCCACGTAGGATTGGGGCGTAAATAGGACCCCATTATTTATGTGGGGTGCTAGGCTTGGTGAGAAATTCTCCAGGGTATTGGGTTCTTAATGAATTGCCCTTGTACCTTTAGGTGGTGAACTTCTGTGATAAAATTGGTGTAAAAGTTTTACGTACTAACAGTCTCACAAGCTCGGGCCCGGACATTTATGTGGGGAGCGGTGCTTGTCGTAGGGAACTTACACGCGGAGCTAATGCCTAAGGAAAGGCCTAAGATTTGCGGAAGCCTTTAAGGAAAAGGCTTCAGGCGGAGGCAGTCCCAAGTGGGAGGCCTTAACGCCGCGGAACCCTTATGGAAGAGGCTCCAGGCGGAGGCAGTCCCAAGTGAGAGGCCTGGCCGCCACAGGAAGCTTTATGTGGATGGACATAGCTTGTCAGTGGTTGAGTCCTAATTGGGAGAGGCCTTGCAGAGAGGCTATGCGGTTAGGTGATGCTCCTTTTGGGACAGGAACATGCTGCAGGTGCATTAATGATAGAGTCTACGAGTCTTCCCGTTATTGGGCTCTCTGACGTGTGTCTCATCAGAAATGATAATAAGGTGGCTACAGGTAATGAGTGCATTGAATTTTGGGAGCTTTTGATTTGATCGGGAAAGGACGCGCGCATGGAAAACACGCCTGCATCGTTGCCGTTAATTTAAAAAAGTTGTTGGCGCCTCTTACGATTCAAGGGTGATGATGGATTGTTGTTGATGGATGGTGCGAATAAATCTTGATTTGATCTGACAATGGAGAATAGACTCTTGTTGTCTATATATATAGGTGGAAGTTTCATTTCCAGCCTTAAGCGTTTTTTTGAGAGAATTTGAGAGGATTGATGTCCATAGATTTTCGGCGAGAACCTCTAACGACTGCTTCTCTGTCTACATCTCCGGTGAAGGCTTAGGTTTAGGTAACCATTCCTTCCCAACACCTTTTTTTACTAAAAAAGTCTTTTGTTTTTGTTGAAATGTCTGAGAGACCCGTTGAGGGTGACGCCTCAGGACGTGGTGGGGATAAGGTGTCTCATCCTATGTCTCCGTCTATGGAGGGTGTTTTGCCTATCCGTGGCGTTGACGTGAATACAGGCGAGATGATGGCCATAACTTTGGTTCACAGTCTGAGAGAAGCTGAGGATCTGTATAGGGCTGATGTGGTGAGATGGGCTGCCCTAGATGTGCCATCGATAATGGTGGCGGAGGATTTGAGATTGTTGATGGAGGCATACAAGGTCCCTTCTGACATTGAGCTTATTTTCCCAGAGGCCAATGAACGAGCTTGTATCCTGAGGAGGAGGTGTACTGTGTTACACTTAAATGCTTTTGTGAGCGGGATGCGCTTGCCTCTGCATCCATTCTTTCGAAGGGTATTACAGGCCTATGGTTTGGCTCCAACCCAGGTGGCCCCGAATGGATAGAGCCAGATGGTTGGGGGTCTGTACCTGTGGTTCCGGCACTCATTTGGTAAGAAAATGCCCTTGCACACGTTCCAGACTATCTATCAACCGAGGAAGTTGCCGAGAAGAAGGGCAAGGAAAAGGAGCCTGGGTGGTATTATTTCTTTCCTTGGGAGTCCCATAGGCTTTTGGTGACAGATTGTCCACCCTCAATTAAGCAATGGAAGGAGTCGTGGTTTTGGGTTGCAGGTGATTGACAGAGGGTTGTTGACGATCCGGGGCTGGATTTGGATGTACCCAATGTTTATGGAATAGCCAGTGAGTAGGGTTGGTAGAACTAATTGCATGAGTGAATTTCTATGCGTATGTTCATTTTTGCAGACGCTCTTCTTCGTTGCGAGATGTCAAGTGAGGATGTTGATTTGCTTCAGTCTATATACCAAGCGTCTCCTGCGACTCGGCGACACGGGTTCATCCTAAATAGGCATAACTGCGTGATAGAATTGGGTTTGATGGCCTCGAAAGGTAATATTCACTTCACTTTTTTTGCCTTGAGTAATTACTAATAATCACTCCTTTGTGCAGCTGAAGCGGACCAAGGAAGGCACCTCTGGCCGACGCTTGCATGTCTAACAAAGTAGAGGCCGAAGGTTTTGGAGTCCGGATTTTCCGAAGACATTCGACAAAAGAAAGTCATAGAAGATCTGAGTTGGGAGGGCAATAGATAAGAGGCTGAGGCCCTTATCATAGTAGAGATAGATGATTCAAATCTCCTGGAGGGAGACGCACCTCTGTCCAGGAAGAGGAAGGCCGAGGCCACCTCTCAATCTAAGAGAAAAAGTGTTGAATTTGTGGACAACTACGCGGTATATGGCGTTTCAACTTCTCAGCGAACTCTTTCTGTTAATCCCTCGGGGGAGATTGTTCTTGAAGACCCTCCTCAGATGACTTAGAATCCAGGAGGTCCCGCGGGGGTCCTTATGACTCGAAGAAGAAGCTGAGGGAGTTAATTAGTGCTCCAGGGTCAAGGATGCCAGACGATGCGCTCCGAAATGTGCCTTCCATCTTTCCATGGGAGCGTAGGCCATGAAGAAATACTTCACTCCTAAATGGGAAGAATTCACCTCGCATGGAGACCTGGAAGTTGTGTTGGATGCTGGTCTGGCTGCGGTAATTAGGGCCTCTGGAATGCTGCTGAAGGTGCTTGGTAAGTTCAGGACGCGCATGCAAGAGCATAAGAAGTTCGTCGCTAAGGCATTAAAGTCTAACAAGGAGCATAGGCAGGCTTTGGAAGGGCTGCAGGCTGCTGTGGACAGTGCGTGCTCGGCGTACGAGCACCTTCAAGAGGACTTGAGGGAGTCTGAGTCCAATGTCTTACATCTGACCAAGCAGCTGGACAATGCCAATGCTGCTCAGAGGGTTGTTGCCAAGGCTTTGGAGGCAGCCAATAAAGAGAAAAGGTGGCTATTGGACGAGTCCGAGTCTCATGAGCAGGAGGCTCATAGTTTGAGAGGAACCTTGATGCTGCTGAGAAGGGAATGAAAGAGGCGGAAGCTGAGGTTGCTCGGTTACTTGGCGAAAAAAAAGAGATGGAAACGAAATTGTAGAATGTGGAGGCGGAGTTTGTAGCGAACTTCCACAACACCAAGGCCTATACCAATTTTTCTGATTATTTTGCCAGAGTCGGGCATCAGGAAGTCCTGACCGTGCTCAGAACCGACCATCCAGACTTCGATGTCGGACCCTTAGAAGCTAGGTTTCCCCCACCCAATGTTGAGGGTGAAGAGGACAATTAGGGTTACTGTAATAGATAGTATTTTTGTAATGAACTTTATTTCTTAAGCATATTATTCTATTATGCGTTAATCATAAAAAATATTTCTAAGTATCGGCGTATCACATATAATCAACAAGCCTCGCTTAGGTTACATAAGTTTGGGCTTTGCCCTATTACAAATGCGTTAAGCTGAAGCTATGCTTTAAAACAAATGACTTGAAAACATATTAAATAAAGGATTGGTCAGATACAACTGAGTCGTCTGAATACACATATTTGAAGCCAAACATGAAGAACCTCTTTTCTTATCTATTGGTAATATCAGCGCAAATGTTTGGCGTTCCATGGGTGAGGCTGCCGTTTGGCGCTCATGTCTTCTATATTATATGTATCGGGGCGCATCTCGTTGATGATTCGATAGGGCCCTTCCCAATTGGGGCCAAGAGTTCCAATGCCGGGTTCTTTGGAGGACAAAAATACCCTTCTCAAGACAAGGTCTCCGAAGTGGAACGACTGCTTTTTTACTTTCTTGTTGAAGTACTTTACCATTTTCCTTGGAGGCCAACCAGTTTAGAGAGTCGTCCCTTTTTTTGCCTAGATGGTCCAAGCTCGTTCTCATCAGATCGTCGTTAATGTGTTCGTTGAACATCAGCCGACGAGGTGATGGTATGCCAACTTCGACTAGGCTCATAGCTTCAGATCCGTAAGCCATAGAAAATGGAGTTTGTCTAGTCGGAGTTCTGACCGTTGTCCTGATAGCCCAAAGAACATGTGGGAGTTCGTCAACCCATGCCCCATTGGATGCTTCAAGTTTTCGTTTGAGGGTGTATTTGATGATCTTGTTAACCGCCTCGACTTGCCCATTGGCCTGGGGGTGGTGGGGGCTTGACAAGTGTTTCGCAATCCCCAGCTCCATGCACAAATTTCTGATTTTTTTATTGTCGAATTATTTTCCATTAACTGAGACCAAAGAATGGAGAATTCCGAACCTACAAATGATGTTCTTCCATATGAATTTGGAAGTATTAGCCTCGGTGATTTTCATCATTGGTTCTGCTTCGACCTATTTTGTGAATTAGTCAATGGCGACTAAAGCGTGGCATACATTGCCTCTTCGCCTAGGCATTGGGCCTATGAAATCTATTTTCCATTTGGCGAAAGGCCAGGGGCTAGATACCGTGGTGAGTTCCTAGTGGGGCTGCCTCAGAATCTTGGCAAAGCGCTGACATTCGTCACATTTTTTGACGTGAAGCAGGGCATCCTTTTTCAAGGTGGGCAAGAAGTATCCTTGCTTGAAGATCTTTTGGGCCAAAGCTAGTCCTCCTGTGTGGTTGCCACATATTCCTTCATGGACTTCTCTGAGGATATAGTCTGCCTCGTTGATTCCCACGCACCTGAGAAGGGACATTGAGTATCCATGCTTATATAGCACGTCATCTGATAAGACAAAGTGTTCTGCCCTTCTTTTCAACCTTCTAGCCTCGTCTTTATCAACGGGGAGAGTCTGATGTTTTAAGAACATGAGGATGGGATCTATCCACGTAGAGGTCTCTGCGACCCACATTACTTCTGTAACGGCCTCAATGGATGGTCTTCCGAGGTGTTCGATGGAAACCGTTTTGAGTAGCTCTGAATCCTTGCTACTAGCCAGCTTAGATAAGGCATCATCATTAGCATTGTCAGCCCTAGGTACTTGGAGTAGCTCAAATTTATCGAAGCAGGGTATAAACTCCCTTACCAATTTCAAGTACGACGCCATCTTCCTTTCCCTAGCAACAAAACTCCCGTTCACTTAGCTTACGACCATTTGGGAGTTGCTTGAAACTGACAGCCTCTGTACATTCATTTTCTTAGCTAGGTGCATACCAGACAGTAGGGCCTCATATTCTGTGATATTGTTCGATGCTTTGGATCTAAATGTAACTGCGCAACTTAATTTGTGGCCTTCAGGACTGGTGAGGACTACTCTCGTGCCTGAACCTGTATCTCTCGAAGATCCATCGACAAATAGGCGCCACGTAGGTGGTTCTACTGACGTCATAAGGATTTCCACATTGGGGGTGTTGGCAAACACTACTACAAAATCAGCAAGGGCTTGTCCTTTGATGGCTGCTCGGGGTTTATAAATGATATCAAACTGGCTCAGTTCAACAGTCCCTTTTAACAGTCTTCCCGAGGCGTCAGATTTTGCATAACTTGCCTCAGAGGAAAGTTAGTGAGGACATGGATGCTGTGGGCCAAAAAGTATGGCCTAAGTTTTCTCGAGGCAGTGATGAGTGACAATGCCAACTTTTCTATGTCTAGGTAGCGTGTTTTCGCTCCCAAAAGGGCCTTGCTTACGTAGTAAACATACATCTGGTGCTCTTCTTCTTGGATTAGGACTGAGCTCACATACTCCGCAGATACAGCTAGGTATAGCAACAGAATTTTTTCGATTCTTGACTTCGACAATAAAGGAGCACGACCGAGGTGTTCTTTCAGGGCCTGAAATGCAGCCTCACATTCCGTCGTCCATTCGAACCGATTTTCTCCTTTTAAAATTTTGAAGAAGGAGAGGCACTTATTGGTGGCTTTAGAGACAAACCTGCTAAGGGCCGCCATTCTTCCGGTGAGGCATTGTACATCCTTTGGTCTCCTGGGAGATTTCATTTCTACCAATGCCTTAATCTTCTCTGGGTTGGCCTCGATTTCCCTCTGATTCACCATGTTACCCAAGAACTTTTCCGAGGCGACCCCAAACGCGCATTTTAGAGGATTAAGCTTCATCTTGTAGGCATGTACGACTTGGAACGTTTTTTTCCAGGTGTTGGATATGGTCCTCGGCTTTCAAGCTCTTAACCAGCATGTCATCCACATATACTTCTATGGTTAAACCAACTTGGTCAGCAAACATCTTGTTGATGAGCCTCTGGTATATAGCTCTGGCGTTTTTTAAGCTGAAGGGCATGACTCTGTAGCAGTAAAGGCCTTTGTCTGTTACAAACGACGTGTGTTCTTTATCCGATGGGTACATGTGGATTTGGTTGTATCCTGAGTATGCATCCATAAAGCTTAGAAGCTCGTGCCACGAAGTGGCGTCCACTAGCTGATCGATTCGAGGTAGTGGAAAACTATCCTTGGGGCATGCCTGATTGAGATTAGCGAAATCTATACAAGTCCTCATTTTTTTCGCTTGGCTTCTTCACTAGAACTAGGTTGGAAACCTACTTTGGATATCGGGCTTCGTGTATAAAGTTGCTTTGTAGAAGCTTGCTAACCTCTTCTTTTAAGGCCTCGTATTTTTCTAGGTTAAGTGGCCTCTGTTTCTGCCTGTGTGATGGAAATTTAGGATCGATGTTAAGGTGGTGGCGACTTACCCTTGGGTCATATCTTCGTATTTCCATGCGAAAACATCCAAGTTTTCCTAGAAGAATCTTTTTAGTGTCTTCTTTGGTGCTTCAATGAGGTCTTTTCCTACTTGGAGTTTCCTTGCTGGATCGTTACGATCAACTGGAAAACTTTCCACTTCTTCTACCGAAGAAGTACAGGAATCCGTTCCTGTTATTCTTGGATCAATATCTTCGGGAGCCACAGCTTCTTCCATTGTGACATCTTCCAGTACCTCTTCCGAGGCGTCTGCCATTTCAGTATCATGGAGCGTCATGTTTATTTCCTTCTTTTCTGCCTTTCTCAAGGCATTCCTGTAACATTTTTTGGCATCAGGTTGGTTGCCCCGTATGGTGGCTATCCTCTTTCAGTAGGAAACTTTATGTAGAGGTGGTGAATGGATGTCACGGCTCAAAGTTCCTTCAAGGCCGGTCAGCCTAAGACTCCATGATAAGCTGATCTTCTATCCACTACCAAGAATTCCATGAAGGTGTGGGTAGCCATAGGTTCTTTTTTTCTTGTAACGGACAGGTGCACAATCCCTTTCGGGGTCACACAGTCTCTTGTGAAGCCATAGAAAGGCTCAGTATAAGGTTCCAACGGGATGTTTATGTTCACTTGCTCATAGGTACTCAAGAATATAACATTGACCAAGCTGCCGTTGTCTATGAGCATTCTCCCTAACCCATTTCTTGCCACTACTGCCCTTACTACCAAGGCGTCACAGTGGGGGTACCTTATTTGAGCCAGAGGGTCGACTGTTGATAAGCCAATTGGTCATCAGCCTTCCTTCTGCTTCCTTGGTGTAACTCTTCTAGGCATTCTGGGTCTGGCCTCCGATATAAGGACCGCCGTAAATAGTGTTTATTTCGCGGATGGGGACCTTTAGAGACCTTTAATCAAGTGATGCTCCGGTACTCCCTCTGCTTGAGGTTGCCTCGCTGGACTCCTAGAATATCTCCGTGGTGGTTCTTGGTTTGATGATCTTCTATCCCATTGCTGGGATCGTCTGTCAGGGCCTGGCGACCGGTGGCCCCGCATTGGAGATTGGCCCCCACGTCTTGTATTCGCCCCACGTTTGGGTCCTGAATTGGTTTCTCTCCGATTAGCCAAATCTTCCACCTCGCGGCACTCCTCCGTACTGTGTCCATAACTTCGGTGGACGAGCCAGTACTTGCCGGGTGTCTCCTAGTGAGGGAAAAGTATTGGGAGTGCACTGGTACCTGCTTTATAGTATGTTGGGATAGTCATTCCGTAATTGTAGGCCCCGATCATGGGACCTGGAGTTCCTTGAGTCAGATATGAAGGCAGTAGGCCCTCTTGTACAGAGGCCACATAACTCATTCCTGAGTTAGGGTCAGAGGGATAGTCTCTGATGCGAACCCGCGAAGAATTAAAATCTCGGAACCCACAAAAGGTTTGATATGAACCCCAAGAAAGCTAAAATCTGGCCGCAAGAACTTGACCCGATGATTTCTTGAATCAAAGAACCATAGTTATGAAAACGCCACAAAGGTTTGCGAAATCTTTGATAAGTTTTAGGGTTTGTTCAATTAAGAACATGGAAGAAAGTGAATCCTCACTTTAATTAATCTCTCAAAATACTGAACTGTTTAATGTTTACAATGAAAGGTGTTTATATAGTAAACATTGAAAGAAACCTAATCTAATTCCGAATTAATTTAAAACTAATTAAAATAAGAGTTCTAAATGAAATAGGAAACTAAAACTTGCCAAAATCTGGATTCCTCCGAAAACATGCCTTGCGATCGCATAGGCATTACACCTGCAATCGCATAGTGTGTTCAATTAACGTTCTGCAGATTTTCTAGCCGCCTTGCGATCGCACCAGTGTGTAACCATGCGATCGCATGGTTAGCTTTCTGCGCTAATTTCTGCCCACCCGTATTTTGGTTCTCCAACTTCTTTTCAAGCTTATTGTGATCCTCCAATGTTCCATTAGACTCCGATATACCTCCAATATGGTCCTTAGCTTGAGTCCAATGTAACAACGGTCCATGGCTTGCCTGGATCGCATCATCCCCTCCTTCTTCAAAAGGATTCGACCTCGAATCACTACAGGCATCTAAGGGATAAAGATCCTTCACATGCTTCCAAAACCAATCACCAGGCTCAAAGATGAATCTGCAGCCTTTATTTGCTTTAATTTGATGTATTTGAAGCTCATTCATCTCATCTAGACTGCTTCTATTAGTTGGTCATTTTGTAAGAACAGCTCCAGGTACAAAGCGAAGTTGATGTGCAATGTCTCGAATAGGTGGTAACCTACTAGACATTTTCTCTGAAGATACGTCCTCCAATTCCTGCAATAAAGAAATAGCTAAACTGGGAAGGGATTGGTTAGTTTTTCGTAGTACAAGGTGGAATTTTTTTTGTACTAGTAAAATCATTTGTTGACTTTTTTCCTCCCTCGTCGTCGTTTCTTGTACATCTAAATCAAACTGCTGATCAAAAGTCTCTGTTTTAATTTGGGCCTGAAGAGCAGGCATCGCAATTAGAACTTCATCATCTACAGGGTATTCTACCCCATCATCTTTAAGCTCAGGCAGCACATCACTATCACACTCATCCTTAGATTCCACGACATCACTATCGCACTCATCCTTGGATACCACGACCCCATTATCACGCAATAACCCCACTATGTTGTTGCTAGTCACCTCATCTCTTCCCTTAGGTGGTTCGGTTGTCTCTTTTGAAACAGCCATATCACTCACATTATTGTTATCCCACTTGAAATAGACTTCAGGGTCCTTCCTACCTTGGGAGGAATGTACTTTTATTTTCATATTCCCAAAGTTTCTATCTACTCCATCGTGGTCTCTATAATCTCCTCCCCTAGGTGCCCTTTCACGCCTATTCCCTCTACGCTTCATCCTACCCACTCAGCTTTATAATTATAAGCATCTTCATCCTCAAAGTCAGCCATAAGGTTATAATCACGCCTATCTTGTCTCCTAACATTAGGGATCCTGAGTTGTCTCTCCCTTAGTAAGTTTGTAAGCACCGTACCCTGCCTATCGATCATACCCATCATCTCTTTATTATTATCCCTCATCTCGCCAAACACCATGTTCATCCTCTCAAATTGTTGTTGCATGGCTCTTAACAATAAAGATTGGTGGTTCACTTTTCCAGACATTTTAGGATAATAAAAAATAGAAATTAGGAAAGAAAATAATATTTGCCTCACGTGTTTACACTCGTGTTTCACTCTATATGGCTTTTTTTTCGATAATTATCTCACCACTCTTGCCTTTTACCTCTCTTTGTATTTCTTACCAAGTTCTCTAAAGAACAAACTAAACTCAATCAGTAATTCAGCCTTTGTAACGTTCAAGAACAAGAAAATACAAGATAACGGAAACGATCAATAAAAATTAATAAAAGCATAAGATTTACGCAGTGGATGACAATTATGACACAAGAATTTAGAAAGAATGTGTTTCTTGACTATCTTGAAATTCTTGATTTTTTTTTCTTGCGGTCCAAAGCAAGAAATTAAAAAAAAAGAATCAAAAGCAAGATTTTTATTTTTTTATTTTTTTATGATTCAAGATGAATCTGAACAAGAAAATAATAAAAGAATAATGAAAGAGATTTTTTTTTTTATATGATTCAAGATGAATCTGAACAAGAAAATAATAAAAGAATAACGAAAGAGAAATTTTTTTTTTTTATATGATTCAAGATGAATCTGATGAAACAAAAATTTAAAGATAGAACCTAATTTTAGAGCCAAAGCTCTGATACCAACTGATACGAACCCGCGAAGAATTAAAATCTCGGAACCCACAAAAGGTTTGATCTGAACCCCAAGAAAGCTAAAATCTGCAAGAACTTGACCTGATGATTTCTTGAATCAAAGAACCATAGTTATGAAAACGCCACAAAGGTTTGCGAAATTTTTGATAAGTTTTAGGGTTTGTTCAATTAAGAACATGGAAGAAAGTGAATCCTCACTTTAATTAATCTCTCAAAATATTTAACTGTTTAATGTTTACAATGAAAGGTGTTTATATAGTAGAAAGGTGTTTATATAGTAAACATTGAAAGAAGCCTAATCTAATTCGGAATTAATTTAAAACTAATTAAAATAAGAGTTCTAAATGAAATAGGAAACTAAAACTTGCCAAAATCTGGATTCCTCCGAAAACATGCCTTGCGATCGCATAGGCATTACACCTGCGATCGCATAGTGTGTTCAATTAACGTTCTGCAGATTTTTTGGCCGCCTTGCGATCGCACCAGTGTGTAACCATGCGATCGCATGGTTAGCTTTCTGCGCTAATTTCTGCCCACCCGTATTTTGGTTCTCCAACTTCTTTTCAAGCTTATTGTGATCCTCCAATGTTCCATTAGACTCCGATATACCTCCAATATGGTCCTTAGCTTGAGTCCAATGTAACAACGGTTCATGGCTTGCCTGGATCGCATCAGTCTCTCTGACGCTGATGAAGCTGGGAGAGCTGCCTACCTTGGCCCCTCCCGTAGTTCATTCTTGGTGTCTAGTTGGGGGCCACTCCTCCGCAGTTTCTATGGAGGATCATGTTCTCATTGGTGATCTATTCGGTGATCATCTCCACCAATTGATCAAACGTGGTTGGATTTTTGTTGCGAACATCTCTCCAGAAAAAGATATTCATGTCCAACCCTCCATTCAGAGCGAATAGAGCCTCAGCATCAATTATCATTTCGCAGAAAAGCATTTCTTCGTTAAAACGACATAGATAGCTTTGTAGAGGCTCGGATTCGGCTTGCCTTATGTCATGAAGGCGTTGTACTGGGGCTGAGGCGGGCTTCCCAGAAGAGAAGTAGTTGATGAACGTCTTATTCAGCTCTGGCCAGCTGGATATGCTTCATGCGACGAGTTTGTTATACCATCTCTTCGCCCTTCCTAACAAATTGAGGTGGAAAGCTCTGCATTTTAGGGCTGGTGTTGCTCTTCGAAGGCTCATCTCCGTTTTGTAAGTGTTAACATGGTCCAAAGGGTCTCCCTTGCCTGTATAAGGGATGATTTTAGGCACAGAAAATTCGTGTGGGATGGACGCATTTCTGATACCGGCTAAGAACAGGAGATTCTCGTCATCGTCATCCACCTCGAAGGATCTTGTTTGCTATGGATCTTCTTTCACTGTGTTCATTCTTGGGGGAGACTGAAGGGGGTGTTGAGCTTGCTGGTCATCCTCGTAGTGTTGGGGTTGTTGGTACATGTCTTGATGGGGTTTATAGGGCTGGAAGTCAGACTCTCCTCTGGACTCGGCTTTCCTAGCCCTCCTTTCTCTCCTATTTCTAGGAGGATTATGCAATGACTGCCTCCTCTTATGACTATCCTGAGGCCCATTTCTTCACCTAGTCTTTCGAAGATACTTGCGGATATTGTTGGTTGAGGTCCTCTATTGCCCATTTGGAGAACGGCCTCCTCCATGTATGTTTTGGCATGAGATGTTTCCCTCTGACCTGAGGTGCATGGGGAAGTTCGCTATTCACCTACTGCTCTTCGTCAGGATCGTCGGAACCATCTTCGTGAGGCTTGTTCCTTCTTTGCACGTGCATCACTTGGATATCTCCTTGCATCTGGGCCTGGTGCTGGGCTAGCTGCCTTACACTGGCAGCCATGGTTCTCATTTCTCGTTCGAAGTTCGTAGGAACCCTTCTCCCACGCCTCCTTCGAGGGGCTCCCTCGCCTCTTTCCGGTGCCACAGTTTTTCCATCCGTCGCGGGTCTGGTTGTTCTTGGGTTTTCATCATTACTGTCACTCATTCTTTCTTTCCGCGGGCTCGTAGATCCCTTATTCAGTGGGGTTTTTTTTTTCAAAGAGGCTTAAGCTTCTACCCACGTTTCAATTATGATTAAATGTGCGAATTCCCAGGAACGGCGCCAATCTGTTGACCCCTAAAAATGGCTGCCAACAGGAACCCCACGCCACCTCTTCCTATGTGTATTTTCCTTTTCGTTTGGAACGCCACGTGGTTTATACAACCACGTACAGATGCCTAGGATAGAATGGATATGTAATAATAGGTAAAGAAGAATACTCTTTTGAAGAGGTAAATGGCTTGAAGACCCCTTACTAACACTTTCCCAGGTGGTTTGGACACTTGGAATATTTAGTATAGAAAATTTTGTATCTTTTTGTGTGTGTCCTGAAATTCAACATCCCTTTCTTGTGGAAATGAATTGGATATTTATAGGCAAATTTCATTAGATTGTCCTTCGTTTAATTCGTGACACGTGGCTCAATCTAAAAAGCTTTAGAGTCACTTCTTGGGTGTCACATCAGTAGCATTAATGTGGGAGTCTCTTTCAGCCGCAACCTACTAGCTATAATGGTGACGCGCCACCCTTTGTAGGCTGTTCCATCATTCTTTTCATGACCGAGTGACCGGTTTGTCAAGAGAAACCTTTACCGAGTAACAGGTTTGTCAAGAGAAACCTTTCTGGACACTCAATCGCCTCAACCAAATGAATAGTTATTTTATCCAACCGCCTCGAACGTGAGGAAAACCGCCTCGGATGTGAGGGAAACCGCCTCGGATGGGGGTTGGCGGGTTCCAAGCATTGACTTTGACTTTCCCAAAACACTCCACGTAGGATTGGGGCATAACAAAAATGTAGCAACAACGTATTACAAGACAAGTTAATAAAAATAAGCATATAATTCAATATTTGAAAATACAAATTAATAATCCCATATTCTTTGTGATTTAATCCCAAAATAATTGGGAAAAAAATTCTTCCAACTACCTGAAATTTTTTCAATTTCCATAAAAATTATAAAATTTATCTACTACAAGCTACAACTTCACTTCTTAGCAGCATAAAAAAATTACTTCTGAATGGGTTCATGGTAGTCAGTCGAGGGCAAAATGGTCTGTTCTGACTTAAATTCTTCTTCCAGTAGGTTTGTGGTAGTCTGGCGTCTTCGTGGGGTGGGTCCAACGACATGAGTGGTGGGTCGGACGTCAAGAATGGTGGTCCGAAGTCAATCGTGGGTAGGTGTCTTAGGCATAAAATGGATAAAATCGGGGAGAGAAATGGAAAGACTTCTTAATTTCGGGTGGGTTAGGATTAGCGGTGGGGGGTTATGGTTTTTTTGTCCACTTTAGTGGGTGATATGTGGCGAAATAACATGTGGCATAAGTGGAGTGACGTGACTTGCCACTTAGGCGATGGACAAAATAATTCTTGCCCACTATAAACAAGAGAACATGACTATTATCAATGTTAAACAATGTCAAGATTTTTAAATTCATCAATATATCATAGACAATTTAATTTTATACTCGACATCTTCCCAATCTACAAAGTTTGAAGACACTATAACATTTCTAATAAGCATATGTAATTTGTAAAATACAAAACATAACTAATACTACATATGTCGTTCATGTAATTTTGACTAATTTAAAATATTAGATCTTTTAATTCTTTCTAGGAAAAATTGTCATAAGTCATCTCCACATGACTTGTTTCAAATTAGGTCAAAACTTTTTTTTAAATTGTGATTAAGTCATACTTCAAAATATTTTATATTAATTCCAAAATCATCCCTTTTAACCATATTTTTCATTGGCACAATCTTCTAACTCCACAAACCTCCTCCACCTCCGGCGACCTCCGGCGACCTCCTCCTCCACCTCCGGCGACCTCCGGCGTGTCACTTTTCAATGTACGTTCTGCTTTTCCTCGGTATTATGATTGTTCTAAACTAATTCTAGTTGTTCTTGTGCTTAATCTTGTTGACCTTGTTCTTGCTTCCCATGGACACCAATTGAATAGAACCAAAAATATGTATTTTTCTGTTGCTATTATGATATTTATCATGTTTACATTGCAGGAATGTATATTGGGGCTTCTGGATTCAAAAACTGTTATTTATGTCACGCATCAAGTAGAATTTTTATCACTAGCTGATCTGGTTTTGGTGAGCTGTTCATTTCTTGTTCGTTCCATTTGTCCTGGTGATTCTTCATCCAGGTCACAAAACCTAATTGCTTTATCATCAGGTTATGAAAGATGGAAGGATTACTCAAGTTGAAAAGTACAACGATATTCTAAAATTCGGTAGTGATTTCATAGAACTAGTTGGTGCACGTAAAGAAGCTTTATCAGCACTTGATTCCATTGAGGCAGGGGCAGCAGCTGTTGGTGAGGATAGCAACATGGGAGATGCTAGGAATTCTCTGCAGAAAAATGAATCTCCAACTGATCAAAATGATAAAACAGATAATACAATGGAGACAAATGGACAGCTTATTCAAGAAGAAGAAAGAGAGAAAGGCCGAGTTAGTTTATCACTGTCTATGTTGCTTTGGCAATCGGAAGTTCATTTTGCATTTTTGCCAAAGCCTTGCTTCTTGTTACGGCTGGTTACAAGACAGCTACAATACTTTTCAACAAAACAGTATCACAAAAAACAATCCTATGATACTGTTTTAATCTATGATACTGTTTAATTATGGCAAGGTTTGAAACTGTTTGAATGTCTTAATTTTAATCCATGATATTATTTTAATGTTTTATTTTTAATCCATGATACTGTTTTAATGTCTTAGTTTTAATTCATGATACTGTTTAATTATGGTAAGGTTTAATAGGTTGAAACTTTATCATAATATTTCACTATCATTGGAAACATGTTTAATCCTATGATACTGTTTAATTATGGCAATGTTTGAACATGTGATACTGTTTGAATGTCTTAGTTTTAATCCATGATATTGTTTTGTTTAGGTAATGTGCATTAGTATATTTTGATATTGTTTTAATCCATGATACTGTTTTAATCACATGATACTGTTTGAATGTCTTAGTTTTAATCTATGATACTGTTTTGTTTAGGTAATGTACATTAGTATATTTTGATATTGTTTTAATCCATGATACTGTTTTAATCTATGTTGAATGAATTTTATTTATGATACCGTACTTTTATTTTTGATACTGTTTAATTATGGCAATGTTTGAACATGTGATAATGTTTGAATGTCTTAGTTTTGTCTATGATACTGTTTTAATCCATGATACTGTTTTGTATACGTAATGTGCATTAATATAATTTGATACTGTTTTAATCCATGTTTTAATCTATGATACTGTTTTGCACAATACAGTATCAAAAAAAATATATGACTAATTAAACAGTATCAAAGATAAAAGTATGATATCATAGTCATGTGTGTTGTTTGATACTGTATTATGCAAAACAGGATCACAATAGAAATGAATATAGAATTCGCACACGTGCTCAGAATTTTTATTATAATATGTTTTCGAAATGGTCTCGACGAGACGGTCAAGACCAGTCGCTTTGCCACTGCGTATGATAGATTTTACCCGATTGAAGTCGTCTCTTTAGCTTAAAATGGCAATCTTTAATTATTATTTTTTCAAAACAGTATCACAAATCTTCTAAAACAGTATCACGGATTAATGTACATCTTTTTGCTGCAAATTAAAGCTCTTCCAAGGTATCTGGGTCCCTTAAAAGCAAACACATACTTTAGAGCAATGCCAATATTAAGAAAGAAGAACTGCTAATCATTCTCAAGTTAATGGAAAGTCATGCAAATGGTTCTCATCTAAAACTATGAACAATGTTTCTAATTCTTCCTTTGAATTAGAACATGTTTGAGATTCAATTAGGACATAGATTCTCATTGGATAGATAAGTATAAATATATAAGATGTTTAATGGTGGGTAGACGAATTAATCAGTAGAGAATAAACAAGAGAATAATATGTTCTTAAAATGTTTCATTAGTAGTACAAAATCATAGGTTTAACAGTATCACAAAAAAACAGTATCACCACAAAACAGTATCACAAAAAATAGTATCACAACAAAACAGTATCACCACAAAGCAGTATCACAATGAGCGTTTTTTTTACAATTAAGGGTATGTTGGTCTTTTAGCTGTAAAATGTGACTTTAATTGAATTAAGTTTTGAGTATATGACTTTAGAGCCCATAAGTGTCCAAATAGTGACCGGCCCTGAATTTACCCTAAAGAAAGGAAAATTGTCTAAAAGTCACTTGCAAGGGACTTGTTTCAAATTAAGTCAAAACAAATTTCAAAATTGTTAATAAGTCATACTCTTCATCAAATTTTCATATTAATTCTAAAATTATCCCTATGAACTATATTTTCCACACACTGCCGCAGCCACCACTATTCCCACCGCCGTCGCCACCGTCGTCGTCGCCGCCGCCGCCGCCGCCACCGCCACCGTCGACGCCGAGTCAAGAGAACATTTCAAAATCTTATTCACATCTGAATCCATCATATCAGAATTTGGATCGGTACCAAAACTTTCTTTCTTAGTGATAGAGAGGATTTGGAAGCTGCAGAAATCGTTGGAGATTTTTTTCATTGAACCCATAGCCACCTGCCAGATTTTTTCTGCTTTTATGCTGTGATCTTTTTCATTGTTCTCTTTTTCTTTACAATCTCTTGAAGCAACGATGCTTTTTTCTCCATTGTGCGTATTCTCGCAAAATCTGAAAATTCATAAGCACAAATCCTTTATAGCTCTTGTTTTCTGTAAAAGTATACTGAAGGAAAAGTTGTATTCCTGTTAGAATACGCGGCAGATTCTATAGATAATCTTCAAGATTTCAGCAACTGTTATATCGTGTTCGTTGAGATCTGGATCCACTGATTATGTTCCTTTCAATAACCATAAGGATGGTTTTGCCCTTCAAAATTTCTGTTGGAAACTGTTGCTCACTTGAATTTTGAACTGTCTTGGATGGAAAAATTTATTATTGGTCTGATCCTAGTTTTCTATTCATGCATCTGTTGGTTTTCCCTTATTTTTCTTTGTTTTTTTCTTGGGAGAAAGTGCTAGAGGTTGAGTAAATCTCTTATTTTTCCTTTGTGGTTCCTGCTTCCACATAGGAAAGCTTCGTTGGTTTATACTGTCTGCAGCTAGCATGCATTTTCACTTCTTTGTTGAAGGTTTGGTTTGTAATGGGTAGTTTTGTAATCAAGAATGAGAAACATTATCATAAACACATTTGTATCATAATACTGTATTATAGAAAATATTAAGGAAGATTTGTTTGATGAATTTCTGTAGAGTTGCCATAATTTGTTATTGTAAATAGCAGCTTGAATTTCTATAGAAATGAAAAAGTTCGATGTGTGATACTGTTTGAATGTCTTAGTTTTGTCTATGATACTGTTTTAATCCATGATACTATTTTGTTTAAATAATGTGCATTAGTATATTTTGATACTGTTTTAATCCATGATACTGTTTTAATCCTATGATACTTTTTGAATGTCTTAGTTTTAATCCATGATACTATTTTGTTTAGGTAATGTGCATTAGTATATTTTGATATTGTTTTAATCTATGATACTGTTTTAATCTAATGATACTGTTTGAATAACTTAATTTTAATCCATGATACTGTTTTGTTTAGGTAATATGCATTAGTATATTTTGATATTGTTTTAATCCATAATACTGTTTTAATCCTATGATACTGTTTGAATACCTTAAGTTTAATCCATGATACTGTTTTATTTAGGTAATGTGCATTAGTATATTTTGATACTGTTTTAATCCGTGATACTGTTTTAATCCATGATACTGTTTGAATCTATGTGGAATAAGTTTTATTTATAATACCGTGCTTTTATCTTTGATACTGTTTAATTATGGCAAGGTTTGAACCCGTGGTACTGTTTGAATGTCTTAGTTTTGTCTATGATACTATTTTAATCCATGATAATGTTTTGTTTAGGTAATGTGCATTAATATAATTTGATACTGTTTTAATCCATGATACTGTTTTAATCCTATGATATTGTTTGAATGTCTTAGTTTTAATCAATGATACTATTTTATTTAGGTAATGTGCATTAGTATATTTTGATACTGTTTTAATCCATGATACTGTTTTAATCCTATGATACTGTTTGAATGTCTTAGTTTTAATCTATGATACTATTTTATTTAGGTAATGTACATTAGTATATTTTGATACTGTTTTAATCTATGATCCTGTTTTATTCCATGATATTGTTTTAATCTATGATGCTGTTTTATTCCATGATACTATTTGAATCTATGTGGAATGGGTTTTATTTATGATACTGAGTTTTTATCTTTAATACTGTTTAATTATGGCAAAGTTTGAACATGTGATACTGTTTGAATATCTTAATTTTGTCTATGATATTGTTTTATTTAGGTAATGTGCATTAATAATTTTGACACTGTTTTAATCCATGTTTTAATCTATGATATAGTTTTACATAATACAGTATCAAATAAAACACATGACTAATTAAACAGTATCAAAGATAAAAGCATGATATCATAGTCATATATGTTGTTTGATACTGTATTATGCAAAATAGTAGCACAAAAAATAGTATTACAATAGAAATGAATATAGAATTCGCACGTGCTCAGAATTTTTATTATAATATGTTGTCGGAATGGTCTCGACGAGACGGTCAAGACCAGTCGCTTTGCGACTGCATATGATGGATTTTACCTGTTTGAAGTCGTCTCTTTAGTTTAAAATAGCAATCTTTAATTTTTTTATCAAAACAATATCACAAATCCTCTAAAACAGTATCACGGATAAATGTATCTTTATTGAAGCCACCCTTTATCTTTCTCTTGTTGAACATCCTTTGAACTTGATCATTTTTCATTAACATTCCTAATTCTTGATTGATCAGAACCTAAACAAAGTTCACTATAAGAATCACAAATTTGTACTTGACTACTCATAACACCAAAACCTTCTGAATAGTCACCACAAAACTGGTGTTTGAATGTATTTTATGTAGAAAATATGGTCATATCGAAAACTCCAACATGGTCATATCGAAAACTCCAAGGTTTTAAGCTGATTCATGAATCTCAATGTAAACCATAAATTAGATATTGTTGAAATTTCAACTTGTTAGAGAGATCTATCGAGGCTAAGAACATGTTTGAGATTAAATTAGGACATATATTCTCATTGGATAGATAAGTATAAATATATAAGGTGTTTAATGGTAGGTAAACGAATTAATCAGTAGAGAATAAACAAGAGAATAATATTGTTCTTAAAATATTTCATTAATAGTACAAAATCATAGGTTTAACAGTATCACAAAAAAACAGTATCACAAAAAACAGTATCACAATTAACGTTTTTTACAATTAAGAGTATGTTGGTCTTTTAGCTCTAAAATATAACTTTAATTGAATTAAGTTTTGAACATATGACTTTAGAGTCCATGAGTGTCAAAACAGTGACCGGCCTTCAATTTACTCTTTAAAGAATTAAATGGAGAAAATGTGAAGGTTCTCATATATTTTATAGTAAAAAATTTTTATTAGAAGTAAACGAGGGTTATGGGATAGTTATAAATAGGGGAAAAATGATGTTTTTTTTTAAAGAAATGTCTCATTAAAAAAAAAAAGACTACAACAATGACATAGAACCACTTGGGAATTCACTCGAGAGTTTCGAACAATTTATTTATTCCTAAATAGAGATTTATGAGCTTGAAAATTCAAGCTTGATACGACTCGTTTTAGGTCGTGTTAGACTTAGATCAAGTTACTTCAAAACTAGACTGTCTAACACATCTTTATACTACTTCAACTGTGGCACTTTGCAACTAAAATTGACATGTTAATCGTCCGGCTAACGTCGAAATTATATTTTTATTGTTTTTCTTAATTTTTACCACGGGTTCCACTAGATCCCGAATCGAATAGTCCGATTCAATTCGAATTTGCTTATATATTAAACCGTTTTGGTGAGTAGTGATTTAACACTCACAGTGGATACCATAATGTCACGTGGCATCACCACATTGGGTGCTATAGAAAAAGTTTTCAACTTCTTAAAAAGTACACAATGTGGTAATGACACTTGGACAGTGGACACCATAATTAATGTCCAATGTAGGTGCTATATCAATATTTCCATTTTGGTATTAGAATTAAGTGGTTTTGATCTAATATTCTTAGTGGGTATTGTTGTGGGACATTTGTCACTTCTTCACTACTTCTTCACTACATGAGTGTATTGAAGAAGTGACAAATATCCCAATATACATTATAATAATATCCCACTGGGAGATTAGATATCCCTCTGGAATTAAGATTTGAACAACAAATCAAAATTCCGAAAGGAATGTGAGATATTTTCTTCTAAAAAAAATGTTTGAATAATTGGGTATGAGGTGACATTTCTAGACTTGACAACCAAGTCATTTTCTGCCTTTCAACGGTTTTTTTCTGCCCCATCTCACTATTCAAATCCCCCAATCTCGCTTTGTTCCCCACTTCGTTCTTCCCCTGCATACACATTCGTCTTACAGATTACGTCATTTGGATCTGGTAACGTTCTTCCTTCTTTTTTGCTAATTTTTGGTCTCATTCTTTTAAAAAATTTCTTCTTATTGTTGTGTTTGTTTTATGTTTTTATTTATTCATACACCATTCTAGGGATTTGTGGATCGAACAACGTTTTTCTTGGTGGATAAGGTGTGTTGTACAATTTATGATTGATTGAGGTCTTTGATTTGGTCTTCCATTTTGTTGCGTTTGAAATATCAAGTCGAAAAATGAAAAGGAAAATGGTATGGTAAATGCTTGTAATTGGTAGTTTCATATGATACCTACATTAATGTGCCGACAGTTGTTGAAAATTTCTGGGTTTATTCCGATGATTTAGGCATTTTTACCCTTCTTACGGGATTGTTTCTCCTTTTCTGTTTTGCTTTTTTAATTACTGATTTTGAACATTTATGAATTTGCTAATTCATGTCCTTTAATTTTCTCTCTGTTCTCTTTTGCTCATTGAGATGCCAATTTCTTGTTTTTATCCAATGTTTTTTTGGATAAATTTATGTAATTATCATCATAATTTGTATGTATCAGTAGCCTAATAATCCGGATTCTCGAATTCAGAATTTCTGTCTTGTGTATGCTAAACTTTGCTGCGGAGTAATTGTCTAAATTGTATCAATTAATCCCTTAGCGTCGAAGTTATCATTTGAGGCGCTAGTTTAATCCTTTCTGGTTAAACTTTTGAATAGAAACATCAATTTGTAAATTGTATCTATCTTACATTTGTCAGTGAAACATTGAGGTTCTTTCTGTAAGTAGTGGAGTGTTGGATGGATTTCACTTTGTTGCGTGACATAGTATTTATTTCATTTGGTTTCCTTTTAGATTTCTTATTGTTCTTAGATAGAAATGGAGTTTGATGGTCACCACCAGCAAGTTTCCGGGCCAAAATACGAATGTCTTCTCTTCGGTGAGTCTTTCTTTATATAATACACTCTTCCCCATAATGTTGGTACTTATTGGTAAGTATCCTAACATTGCTTATCTTTGTTAGATGTTGATGATACCCTATATCCTCTAAGTTCGGGTATCTCTAGGCAGTGCACCAAGAACATCATAGGTAAGCATAGTAAATGTTTCTCTTACTTAGCAAATTGCAATATTTTTACAATCAAAACATTGAATATTCATCGGATGCATTTATGTAGAATATATGATCAAGAAACTTGACATAGAGGAGACAAGAGTTCCAGAAATGTGTACCGAACTGTACAAGGAATATGGAACGACAATGGCTGGTCTAAAGGTACGATCCTTCACTATGACTTTATTAACATTAGGATATACTTATCTTTTTCCTCCTTCAAGGCCAAGGGGTATGACTTCGATTACGATGATTACCACAGGTACTAGACTTTTCCACTTTGTTTTTTTCCCTCTACATGTCAATTTTGTGTTTCTGTTAACGGGATCTAATCGCAAATTTCTTGTTGACAGCTTCGTTCATGGGAGATTACCTTACGAGTGGTTAAAAAATGACCACACTTTAAGGAGTCTTTTTCACAGCCTGCCTATTCGGAAAGTTGTGAGTTTCCTTCTTCTGACTTGTAGAAGCTAAATATCTAAGATTGAATAGTCTGTGGCTTTGACAATGTCTCCGGATGCTTATGTTAAACAGATATTCTCCAATGGAAATGAAGCCCATGTGGCTAAAGTTCTTAGCAGACTCGGATTAGAGGACTGCTTTGATGATATTATCTGTTTCGAGACATTGAATACTACTCACAGGGACAATGTAAAATCTGAGTCTGATTTTGATGGTGAGCCCAAAAGATCAACATTTACTAACGCTATTTGCAGTTTTGATTTCACGAGGTCACTGATTGCTTCACGATTTCGGTGTTTTTCCAGAAGTTCCGAAGACACCAATTGTGTGTAAGCCATTTGAAAATGCCTTTGAACAAGCTTTTAAGATTGCCAAAATCAATCCTCAGAAAACGGTAAGAAGTTGGGATTTTTACTGCCCAAATGGGTACATTGAGACACGGTATTTGTATTTTTACCACTTGGTGTCTTATTCTTAGGAGATCAACCATATGCTGCTTTCAATCATTTTTACCATATAAACAATATCATGGCTTATTATTTCTCTGCTAAATCATTTTATCACCTTCATATTTGTTCTGCATCTCTCCAATTTCGTCTAAAATCATATCTGTTTCTTTCTCTAGCTCTTCTTTGACGATTCAATCCGTAACCTACAGACTGCATACCAAATGGGCCTTCGTACTGTTTGGGTAAGCTAAAACATCATTGTAATGATACTCAAAACATTGATATAGTATACGAACTTGATGTAAAATATAATTTCTACTTTGTGAAAATAGGTGGGTGCCTCCCATCTATCAAAAGGGGTAGATTATGCATTGGAAAGCATTCACAATATTGCGGAAGCATTGCCAGAGCTGTGGGAAGACATAGAGAAGTCGGAAGATGTTAGGTATTCTGGAAAGGCTGCTATTGAAACATGTGTGAGAGCTTAGCTCCACAACCCTTTGGAGCAACAACACATTGATTTTCTTCCTCCTACCCCCTGCCCACCATTTTCTTGTCAAATAAACTGTGTAACAGGAATTAATATCAGCTGTTCTTCCCCCCTTCATTGATGTCCTACTTTACCTGAAGTTAATGATACATCTTTAGACACTTCAGTTTAAATTTTACGTAACTTGTGTAGGTACAAAGGTTGGCAATGCAACCAAATATCATATGTTGTCATAGTAGATAATTGAAATTTACTGTCTTTGATTTTTGGTTGAACTGTCTTCAAATCTGGTTGTGAGATGGTTAGAAGAAAAACTAGAACTTCGGTTCACACGTTACAGAGTTTCTAAGATTTCTAAGAAAAATTAGACGTTAGAGTCACAACCAACAGACAAGCACACTGCTATCTCTCTTGTCATCACAAATACTCCATCTCTTCACATTTATTTGAAGAACGTATAAAGTTTTTGTTGTGTGGGAAGTGAGAACAATTGAAGCAATGGAGAAAAACATATATGCAATTCGTACAATTACTGCTGGGAGACCTTGAATTGCATTCCGGGAATGACCGTTTCATTTGCAAAGAGGTTTAGTAGAACCACTCGAACTGGCTTATCAGTGAGTCCCATCAGAGCTTAACAACAACAAATCATTTCGCAAATTGCAATTCCTTGTTGAATCATTCTCGTACAGGCATCCAACATGAGAGAGCATACATTACGCGTCCTTTCCATCCTTGCAGCATCCAATCGCTATCCTCATCTAGCAGAAAATCATTGTTGTAACCTTTCCTTACCTTGGCCTTTACTTCTTTCACAATATCTTGGTTTAATGGGAGCTGCCTAAAACCGGCCCTCAGATTCCGAACCTGCCACTTCTTGTATGTTTCTGGTAGTTCAATCCTTTCGGGTCCTTCACATGCTATGACATTCATTACATCCCTACCGAATTCTTCTCTCTCGTACAACAACCTATCTTGATCTTCACGGGGAATTGTATCGTCCAGCATATCAAAAAGAGAAGAGTAATGGTATAATGCCTCCCGGAATCTTGTTGTGAAAAATGAGGCATTGTATGTCCCATTAACAATTCCGTGGATGAAAAGATCAGGATTTATCTTCCTGATCAAGTTCAAGACATCATCCCTTCTGCTGTCCAGTCCTGCTGATTCATCAGGCACATGTCTTAGCCTGTACAAACAATTCACCACCACCATTTCATCTCTTTCAATCTTGAGGTCCTCAAGGCTAATAGTATCCCATTTCTTGGCAATGGCATTGTACTCGAAGGGAACATTCAATCTCTTGCAATAATTCATAAGGTGGCGCCCTGTCTGCTCGACCCCCTCTGCTGGCCTGAATCCGGGCTGAGGAAAATCTATTCCTGTAATGCGAAGCAGTGGAGATCCACCCGGCCTAAGGGAGATGCCCTGGATTAGGCAAGGCCATTGAAAGCCATACAGAATGCCAAAATCAATTATGTGAATTCTTGTAGCTTCCCTTGCTAGTCTCCCTATGGATTTATTTGCATAAATGTTTGACATCCTTTTGAAGGGGCATGCTGCAACATATGTCTGATAAGCTTTTAGTAACTCTGCAGCCGGTATCCTCCTTGAAGTGAGAGCGGTATACAGTGATGATCCAGTGCCAGCCACGCGAGCCTCAAGGGCGTTAGCAAAGCAATGTGCCAATCTTTCGGTTGCATTTCCATAAGGAGAAGAATACTGCCTAATCTGCTTCAGAAATTCATTTGCAGTTGCGGTATTGTTGTCTGCCATAGCTTGTGCACAGCGAGTTAGGAGACTCCTAAGATC
Organism: Forsythia viridissima; assembly: GCA_030279155.1. Classification (NCBI taxonomy): domain Eukaryota; kingdom Viridiplantae; phylum Streptophyta; class Magnoliopsida; order Lamiales; family Oleaceae; genus Forsythia; species Forsythia viridissima. Next base: position 26,575,950 of record CM059037.1, read on the forward strand.
AATAACTTCTTTTTTAGTGCCTGATACTTTACTTCCTCGTGGCCTTCCTCGTTTTGACTCTATCGGTTTTCTATAATGCTGCTTGTTTTTGCCTTCATTGTCGGATGATTCCTCACAGTGACAAGCTGGAGATTCATTGTAGAAGCCAGGGTTCATCTTAGGACAAAGTAATGCCTTGTCGTATTTCTCGGTTTGCTCAAACTCTTCAGCATAGGTTGCCAGTTGCTTACTATTCCGCCCTTCTACACACTCACCATTATCTTTACTATGATTTGTCTTCCTCCCAGTGTCCCCATTGGCCAAATTCTCCTTACTTCCTATTGCTTCCACAGCTAGTACTTCTAGATGGTTCTCCTTTGGCTCCGTATCATGGCTAATATAATCATTAATTCGAGCAAAAACTTCGTCGACTCCTCTGGACTGGCAACTTGGTTGACTTTCTCTAGTTAGAGAGGTATTTAGGACCTGAAAAGGACTGAAAGGAGAATCCACAAACCCATCAGAACCATTGAAAACATTTGAATAACAGGCCGTCTGGAACGACTCTACAAGGTTGTTTGTAGATTCATCATTCGACTTATCAACGATTCTTTGAGGAAGAGCAAATGATGAAGGCCTGCTGAGATCAAGGGAGCTCGAAAAGTCTTTCTCACGGAGTGCATCGCAGAAGTATTTCTCAGTGGCCTGGAGAGCCGAGCAGTCTTGCAACACCAAAGGCCTGTGCTCCCAGTCATCTTCTTCCATAATCATCTGATTGATGTACTCATAAACTCCATCAAAATAGTCACACGGAATCGGAGTATCCCCATCACATGAATTCACATCAACAGGATTGCAGTGGCCCATCGACGGATCAGGGAGATGTGCTAATGCCTCGAGCCAATTCCCCAGAAGACACTACAAATGGTTCAAATAGTCGAATCGAATGGCACGCACAAGAAGAATAGTTCAAACATATATGAAAACAAACAAATTGTCCAATAGTTTCAAAGGATCCTATACAAAACCGAGATAGAGATCCTGATTTACGATAACTAACAAAACACACGGTCAAATTAAAAATTATCTCCAATAGTTCTTTCTAAAACTAATATTACCGTTTATATAGTAATAATTTTTTTTTAATTGGCGGGTCTTCAATTTTTATTTTTCTTGTTCTACTTTTTTTTTTAATAAAATACTGAGTTGGATTTAAATTTATTAAGTCATTCCGTCTAAATTCGTCTAAATTAGGTGGACTTCTAGACGGAGTTTATTTTTTGGTATGCCACATTGATTAGACGGAGTCATTGTCGGCATGCATTGGAGAGGTTTTTTCTAGAATTATGTCTATTTGTGTCTGTATAATTCGTATAAAAAGTCATAGACAAAATGCATTATAAATGCTCTTATATTTCCAACGAGTGACGCCACTAATGTGAAACACATTGCAAAATGCATCTCGTATTAGGAGTCAACTTTGGGAGGTGGCGACTGACGACTAAAGGAGGCTTTCCATTAGATGTAAGTGGACCTATATCTTTGTTTTTTTTCTCCAAGTTTGGTGTATATTGTGACCAACTTTATCCGACCATCTGCTGTCGCCAAACTTTTAGAAGTCTAATATAATGGGCTACAAAGCTTTAATTTGTCCCAATTGGATCATTGAATTTTATTTTGGTTTTAAATTTCACTATTTTATCACATTTCGTCACTTCTAGTCTTTCAAACTAACGAAATTTGCTTAATTAACAATCATACTATAACTAATCTTCCACGTAATTGATACGCAGCATCCTAAAAACAGGAATAGTAAAATGAAGGTTATAGCAATGTCTTTATATTAAAAGATAAAAAGGTGTATACTTTTTTATTTTAACACTTTTATAATGTGGCATAGTAATAAATTGGCATACCACTTAGTAATTACGTGAAAGATATGTTGCAGTACGACTGTAAATACAGTATTTTTTTTTATCAATTTGGGATACAAGAGATAATGGAGAGGTGAAATTTGGAGTTCAAATTCAAAATCAATAACCCAATTTGAGAAATTTTTAATTATAGTGACCCAATTAAGATTTTGCTTAAAGTTCAATGACCGCAAATGAAAGGGAGAAAATGAGTTTACAATAATTTGCTTAGTTGATTGTGTTGATATTTTCTTCCTTTATAAAAACTAGTATGTTACCGTGCGATGCACAGGAAGTGTAATCACAAAAAATAATTTTGATTAGTTAAAATAAAATCAAATACTAAATTTTAATTAGTATTAAACACATGCATACATTGACCAAAATAAAGATAAGATTAATTAATTAATTAAATTAAATTATTTAGGTATTTAAAATATAGATAATTAAATTTAAAACGCATTGAAAAATTAATTTTTGCAATGATAATAAAACTTTGAAAATATAAATTTTGACTTATTTTTCTTTTACTTTGCATTGATTGTCTTCCATAATAATTTTGAAAATGCAATATCTTAAATGTGATTTCTTAAATCTTAATTAGCATTGAAAAACTCATGTATATTTTGACCAAAATGAAGAAAAAATTAATTAAATTAAATTAAATTAAATTATTTAAGTATTTAAAATATAGATAATTAAATTAAAATGCATTGAAAAATTAATTTTTACAATAATAACAAAACTATAAAAATATAGATTTGGACACATTTTTCTTTCAATGTGCATTGATTGTTTTCCATAATAATCTTGAAAATGAAAATGTAATCTCTTTCCATAAATCTAATTAGTATTAGAAAATCAATATATATTTTTTTTTACCAAAACAAAGATAAGATTAATTAATTAAATTAATCAAATATTTAAAATATAGATAATTAAATTAAAACGCATTGGATAATTAATTTTTGTAATAATAACTAAATTAGAAGGTAGATTGAGAGATTCCAATTGAAAAAATAAAAAATCAAACGGCTATTAAATGTTGTATTAAGAATGAATATTTAATGGCTATTAAAAAAATCTATTTCCAAAAACTGGAAAAAAAAAATAGAAATTTTAAATAGGAAAGTACATTTGGGCGGGAAAATAAATTTTAACGGTACTTCTGTTTTTATATATATATATATATATATATATATAGATGCATTATGACAAGCAAAAAGTAGAAAAACTTTTTAAATAAAAAATTACGAGAATCAGTTTCGTATCTTTGAACCATTAAAAGTAGTACAATTTCTTAATTTAACAAAACAATTAATTAGTAGGTACATTTTCTTTGGAATAACAAAACATTTTTTGAACTGAACAAAATCTTACAGATTCGATACGTCGGCTTGGAGATTGTGCAAATTATGCCATAAATACGATCTTTTGAGTGGTGTTAAAATAGTTTGAACGGTTCAAGTTTAAAATGATATATCTCGTTAAAAAATTGAAACAAAATTAATATAATTTAGTTCGAATCGGTTCACGGTTGAGTGTACCATAATGGACGGATCGTAACAGTTCTCAAGTTAATCCGACAACATGTGAAAACTAGCGCGACTAACCCAGTATAGTAAGTAAATTAAAACAACATAAAGTAAAATTAAAAGAGTTGGTGCGACAATATTTTTCACACAATCTCTTGTATTCTCACTCTTAATGAAAGAGATGCGAATTGAATTATTTACATTTTATTATAACTATGAATCTATATTTATAAGATTCCAAAGTAAGTTGCAAAGTAACTTAGATACAATCAAATAAGGTTTATTTAAATATACTGATAAGACTAAGTATCCTGATAAATTTAAATAGTCATCAATAATTCCAATAATTTTACAATACTCTCTTTTGATGACTATTTATACAATAACTGCATTATTAAAAAATTTGTTTGACAAAAACTCAGTGGGGTAAAATATCAAACAAAAGAAAAAAAAGAGTCCAGTTAATTATTAAAGTTTTGGAGTACTAAGAAAATGCTTCATCATTCACCTTGCTAGGAAAATTCAGTAGAACAAAACTTGAACTAAAGAAAAAGAGTACAACTACTCCTCTAATATTAATCACTAAAGATCTTTGAGTCAACGCATCTCAATCTCATGCACCAATTTCTTGAATGTGGATGTCGGCAATCCTTTTGTGAATAAGTCGGTCAAATTGTCACTTTAGCGAATTTGTTGAACATCGATGTCACCATTCTTCTAAAGCTAGTGTGTGTAGAAGAATTTTAGAGAAATATACTTTGTCTTGTCCTGTTTGATGTAGCCTCCTCTGAGTTGTGCAATACAAGTTGTATTATCTTCATACAATATTGTTGGACTATCCTTTGTTGAAGCTAATCCGCATTATGCTTGGATATGATGCGTCATGTTCCTTAATCATGCACATTCTCGACTTGTTTCGTGGATTGCAATAATTTCAGAATAATTTGAAGACGTTGCTGTCAATGTTTGCTTCACAAATCTCCATGATATAGCTATTCCTCCACATGTAAACACATATCCTATTTGTGATTTAGCTTTATGTAGAACGGAGAATAACATGCATCTGCATTCCCATTAAAAACGATCCTAATTTTCATAAATAAAATAATCTCATGTCAACAGTATCTTTTAGGTAACAAAGAATGTGTTTAAAACTATTCCAATAGCTTTGAGTAGGTGCAGCGCTATATCTTACAAGGAGATATACTGAAAAAATAATGTTCGGACGAGTTCAATTTACAAGATATGTTAATGCACCACTTGTACTTAAGTATGATATTTCAGGTTCAAGAGTTATGTTTTCATCTTCAAGTGGGTGAAATGGATCTTTTTTTCACTTCAAGTGATCGAACGATCATATGTGATGTCAATGGATGTGCTTTATCCATATAAAAACACTTTAAGACTTTTTCTGTATAAGAATATTGATGAACAAATAATCCTTCTGTGAAATGTTCAATTACAATCCAAGACAAAACTTAGTTTTTTTTCCAAATCTTTCATCTTAAATTTATTTTTCAAATAATTTGCAGTTTTGTTGAGTTTTTCAAGAGTTCTTATAATATTTAAATCATCAATATAAACTGCCATAATTGCAAATCTAATATATTGTTTCTTTATGAAAACACAAGGGCATATATCGTCCTTTTTATAACCTTCTTTCAACAAATATTCGCTAAGACAATTATACCACATTCGTCCGAATTGTTATAATCCATACAGATCTTTGCAATTTAATTGAAAACATTGTTTTGATAAATGAATCATTTGCTTCTGGCACTTTAAATTTTTCAGAAATTTTCATGTATATGTCACTATCAAGTGAACCATACAGATATGCGGTTACTACATCCATAAGGCGCATATCATGCCTTTGTGACACAGTCAAACTTATTAAAAATCTAAATATGATGATGTCTATTACGGAAGAATATGTTTCTTTATAATCAATCATGTCTTTGTGAGAAGCTTTTGGCTACGAGTCCGGCTTTGTATCTTGTAATTTCATTGTTTTCATTCATTTTTCTTACAAAGACCCATTTGTATCCTTCAGGGATTAATTTTCATGAGTTCGAACTAAATATTCAAACACTTTGCATTTTTCTAAGAAATTCAACTCTGCCTGTATGGCTTCTTTCTATTTTGGCCAATCAATTATATTTTGACAATCTTTAATAGATTATGGTTTAAGATCCTCATTTTGCATGATATCAATTATTATATTAAAGGCGAAGAAATTTTCTATGGCAATATTATTTCGTTCTCATAATTTATGAGATAATAAATAATTTATTAAAATCTCATTATTTTCGGACACTTGTGGTTCTTCAGGAATCACATTATCAGTATTTAATTAATCAATCGTTTCTACCATTGTTTCATTAAAAGTTTTTAGTTGAGTTTTCTCTTGTACTTTTTTCTTTCGAGGTACAGAGTCTTTGACACCAACTGGTCGACCACGCTTCTCACATATTTGAGATTCATTAGCTATAGCAGATTGTCTTACATGAACATCAATTTTTGCAGGAGTATTTTCTGCTGGAACATATGACTTTGTCACTTTTCTTTTATGAACGAATACATCAAGTAATTAGCTTGCAACTCTTTGCAAGTAAATAATTTTCTCAACTTTTTACTTACATTGATTAGTGCATGGATCAAAATGAGATAGAGTTGTTTTATTCCAAGATATTTTACCTTGTTTTTCAAGATATATTTTTTCCTCTCTCAAAATAGGAAAAGTTATTTCATCAAAATGACAATCTGCAAAAAGTGCAGTAAATAAATCACCTGTTAAAAGTTCAAGATACCTAATAATAGATGGTGAGTCAAACCCAACATAAATTTCAAGTATTCGTTGAAGACCCATTTTTGTACGTTGTAGGGAAGAAATTGGGACTTGGACAGCACAACCAAAAGCTCGTAGATGAAAAATATTAGGTTTGTGACCAAATACAAGTTGTAAATGTGAGTATTCATGATAAACAGTTGGTCTTATACGAACTAATAATACAGCATGTAATATAGCATGACTCCAAACAGTAGTTGAGAGTTTTGTTTTCATAAGTAAAAGCCTAGCAATTAATTGAGAACGTTTGATAAACGACTCTGCTAAAATATTTTGTACATGGACATGGGCAACTAAATGTTCAATGACAATTCTGATTGACATACAATAATCATTGAATGCTTGTGATCTAGATTCACCAGCATTATCAAGACGAATTGTCTTGATGGAGTAATCGGAGAATTGAGCTTGTAGTTTTATGATTTGAGCAAGTAGTCTAACAAAAGCTGCATTTCTAGTTGAAATTAAGCGTGTGACCATCTAGTAGAAGAATCAACTAATACCATAAAATAATAAAATAGTCCACACGGTGGGTGTATCGGCCCACATATATATCTATGAATTCTTTCCAAGAAAGTTAAAAATTCAACACGAACATTCGTAGTGGATGGTCTAATGACTAACTTGCCTTGTGAACAAGCAGCACATGGATAATCATTAGGTAAAACAATCTTCTGATTCTTTAGAAGATGTCTATGTGAGTTATTAATTATTCGACGTATCGTTATTGCTCCCGAGTGTCCAAGTCGATCTTGCCAAAACATAAAGTTTTTTGGTTCAATGAACTTCAGGTTCGTGATATTGTTTAATTCAATTATTTTTATAAATGTATAATACATGCCAGATGGAGTGCCGTGATTTTTTTTTAACTGCTTCTGGCCACATACAAAAGAAGTTATGCAAATATATTCATTATTATTTTCTTATATCGTCTCAATGTGGTATCTGTTGCAGCGGATATTTTTAAAACTAAACAAATTTTTTCTGAATTTGCTAGAATAAAGTGCATTGTTTATATGCAATGTTGTATTATTTGGTAAAATAATACTAGCTCTTCCGAAGCCTTCAACGATATTCGATATACCATATATCGTATTAACATTTTTTTCTGCTAATATTAAGTTCAAAAAATACTTTTTGTCTTAAAGAATAATCTGCAACTATTCATCATGAATCTATAAACATGACCAGGTAGATATTTTTAAAAAATGAGTTTATAATCAAAAGGGAGTTAAAATTAAAGTAATACTTCAATCAATCATGAAAAAGTTTGACAATACAAAATAAAGTCTCAAACTTGATACATTTTCTCAATATGATAATTTGTGATATTAAGACAACATGAGTAATTATGCTAACACATAAATAATTACTTGTTAAACAACATATTCAAGTCAATAATACTTGTAAGAACAAATATTTAATTTAACACAATCACTTGTTATTAGGACACCCAGAAAATAGATATAGATGATCACTGTCGTCATCTAATTTTTTTTAATGAAAAAAATGAAATTGTATTAGTGGAAAGCTGATAAAGATGTATTGATCAGTTTCATCGACAATTAGAATGATAAATCTCTAAAATCATACAATAATGTATAAAAATAAAATTAGATGGATACATACAATACAAGTTCCAAAGTTCGTTTAAAATATGCATAAACTTAAGTCGTGTTTCTTCAAAAACACCAACACAATATTATCTAGAATATTGATATTCATAAAGTCATGATTATTAAAAAAATAATGAAACCAATAATTTTTTAGAATATTATTATGTAGAAATTATACTTCTTAACTCAATATTCTTCTTCAAGATATGTGCTTCTTTGAGAACAAAATAAATTATTATTTGGACTACTACTCATCAGGAACAATAGCTCAATATTCTTCTGGAATATTGTGAAAGCAATATTTTGTCATAATATTATAATGTTGTACTTCTTCGAGAGCTACAATAAATTATTTTATAAAAATTTGCTCTTTAGGAACAATAGTTTAATAATAAAATTATGCTCTTCAGAAGAATATTAATATAATATAAATTTGTGCTTTATCAGGAGCAAAATCAAAATATTAATATATGTAATATTGTGTTTCTTCAGGAGTAACAATGCAATATTCTCCTAAAATGTTGATTGAATATAAGGTCGTTGTTCTTCAAAAGTAACGACACAGTACAAAATAATTTAACGATTAAGTAAAAGTTTTTAGTAAAAAAATATATCAATTATTATATAATTCGCAATAACCAATGTTAACAATACACGATTTGTATGATTTCTTTCAGGGATAAGCATTAGTTCATTACTTACTCACTTATATCATAATTTAATTATATGATATGATATTTTTCGAGGCATGTGCTACTTCGTGAACACAATAAGATTGTTTTTTTTTAATTTTTTTTATATATTTAGACTACTGCTACTTTGGGAACAATAGTTAAATATTATTCTATAATATTAAATTGCAATGTTATGCTCTTCAGGAGCAGTTAATATTTTGTCAGAATATTATAATGTTGTGCTTCTTCAGGGGCAACAACAAATCATTATTCTAAATTAAAGATTTGCTCTTCATGAGCAATATTATAATATTCTTATAGAATATTATGTTTTATAAAATTAGGCTCTTCGTGAGCAATTAATATTCTACTAGAATATTAATATAATATAAAGTTGTGCCTCTTCCAGAGCAACAACAAAATATATATATCAATTTAAAAACAAAAAGAATCTTGAATAAAATAATAATAATAAGACACTGCAATTAATATGTTATTCTACGATAAAATAAAATAAAAGTTTAGATTAATCAAATAAATTTAATATATTTAATAATTACACAGATTCAATATATTAATTCTTAATGATAATGAAGTCTTTTCATGTTGCATATATGTTGGTGTTCCTATTCAAACAACTACTAACTATGGCAATAATAAACTATAGATAAAAAATAAAAATAAAAAAGGAAATTGACTATAAGTCACTTGTACATGACTCGTTTTAAATTATGTCAAGACATTTTTTAAAATTATGATTAAGTCATACTTTCACCAATATTTTAAATTAATTCCAAAATTACCATCCACAAATCTTGGCGTCTTCTTCCACATCTCCACAAACCTTACCCTTCATCAGTCACTTGGGCATGGGCAAGCAGACCGATGACCATCCGGTGGTCGCGCGTTCGGTTGAAGAGGTCACGGCGGCGCTAAGGGCTAAACATAGGTCCACCGCGATTTAGGTGCTGTTTTTTGGTGTGTGGGGGCTGAATTTGATGGCGTGAGGTAGGGTATGGGTGCGATGAGGGTAACCGAAGGTGGTCCATCCATGGTGAAGTCCAGGTCCAGTAGTTTTGGGGTCGGGTCTACCATAAGAAACCTGGTTCTGGTTTCTTGTTTTCTGGTGTTTCTTGCTTTCTGGTTTTCTAGTGTTTCTTACGTGAATCAATTAGTTGGAAATACTTTGTTCTCGTTGAATTCCAATTTCTAATTGCAAGCATGGAAATAGAAGTTCAAAATTACATTCATTCAATGTTTAATTCTGGTCTCGCCAGCGGTGGTGGTGGATATTGAGGCAGAGGCAGAGGCAGACCTTGGGTTGTACATATTCACATGCTTCACATACACAAGTGGTTAGTATTTGGATTTTGAAAAGAATCAAAATGTATGTGAAAAAGATTATGAAGAATGAAGATATGGAACAAAGATAGGTGATAATGCTCCACCATTTGATTGGATTGGGAAAAATAGAGAAAAGTGAAATATATTGATTCAATACCATTACCAGAGTATAGCTTCATACTGTATTAAGTTTGCCATTAGATTATTTCTTTGTGTTGTTAGTCATGTGTGTTGTTTGATACTATATTATACAAAACAGTATCACAAAATATTATTATAATAGAAATGATATAGAATTCGCATACGTGCTCAGAATTTTTATTATAATATATTTTCAGAATCGTCTCGACGAGTCGATCAAGACCAGTGGCTTTGCTATTGCATACTATAGATTTTAGCTGTTTGAAGTCATCTCCTTAGCTTAAAATGACAATCTTTAATATTTCTTGTCAAAATAGTATCATACATACTAAAATAGTATCACAGATAAATATATCTTAATATATTAGTATCATACACAAAAATATCTTAATAAAACAGTATCACATATACAAACTACAACCCAATAAAATAACAGTATCATATGTTGAAACATTATCATAATAAAACATTATCAAAGATAAAAATATGGTATAAGTATACCATATCACTTTATCTAAATAAAACAATATCATAGATCTATTTTACTGGTTGAAATAATTATATTATTCTTAAAATACTCCATTAGTAGTACAAGACTATTGATACTGTTTAGATTCAATAACATTATCATAGATTAAAGTAGTATCATTTATTTTTTTACTAGTTGAGGTAATTATATTGTTCTTAAAATGTTCCATTAATAGTATAAGACTATTGATGCTGTTTGGATTCAATAATATTATCATAGATTAAAACAGTATCATATGTCAAAACATTATCATAATAAAACAATATCAAAAATAAAAGCATGGTGTAAGTGTACCATAACACATTATCTATATAAAACAGTATCATAGACAAAACAGTATCATATATAAAACTAAGTACAAGATGTTTTAATGGTTGAAGTAATGATATGTTCTTAAAATGCTCCATTAGTAGTACAAGATCAGTAGCAGTGACAAAGTGACTGGTCTTGACCAGTTCATTGAGACGATTCTAAAAACATAATAGAAATTCTGAACACGTATGCGAAAACTATGCCCTTTTTTTATGATACTATTTTCTGTGATACTGTTTTTATTATAATACAATATCAAACAACACACATGACTAATAACACAAAATAATCTAATGGCCAACTTAATACAGTATCAAACTGCTATTCTATAATACAATATCAAAATGTTTTCTATAATACAATATCAAACTGCTATTTACAGTATCAAAATATAATTAGCTTAATTTAATTGTCCGACTCAGATCATCCTCCGATTCCAACAACTTCTCCCAATCAATTTCCTCCTCATGTTCTTCCTCTTTCCCTCTCAACACCTCCAGTATCATACTTGCCTTCTTCTTCGCATACTTACTTCCTATTTTCTCCACCTTTTCCAGTGTTTCTTCCGCCCCAGCCTCCTTTGCCAATCCCTTGAACCACAACCCGCCATAACTCAGCCCATACAATGCTACTAACCAGCTCTCACGAGTCGCTGCGAAGTCAAACTCGTCTCGACTCAGCATATTCACTCAACACTCTACCGCACCACCATCCAGCATTGCCATTCTCCCCTCCGCACTGGCAGTTAGATTACAGAGAACCAAAATAACACGACCCGTCTTGTGTCCAGATTTCACCATGCCCAACAAAATCTGAACTGGTGACAGTTTTAAATTTATGGTAGAACATGCCAAAATTGGAAAGCCTTTTGCAACATCTTAAATTAGTGTGTTAGATGTTGGAAATAACAAACTGCTATTTACAGTATCAAAATATTTTAACTCTTCTCCTCGAGCACCGGCTTTTCCCCGCTCTAACCTTGAGTGAGTAAACTATGGCCTCTGGTGCCGGATTTTGAAAAGTTTAAATTGACAATCTGTTGTAATTGGAGTTCACAACAAAAAATTAGTCCATAATAAAGTCGACGGGGAGCTCCGGAGAAGAAGCGCTTGTCGGAGGTTGCCGAAGGTTGAGGCAGTTTGTGGAGGTGGAAGAAGGCCGACCGATGGAAAATATGGATCACAAGGGGTGATTTTAGAATTAATTTAAAATATTGTTGAAAGTATGACTTAATCACAATTTGAAAAAATATTTTGACGTAATTTGAAACAAGTTATGTATAAGTGACTTATAGACAATTTTTCCAACATATTTTTAGCCAGACTGGTTTAGGCCCGCAATACGGGAAGAACCTAATATTAGATTTTAGGGTGGACTAATATTTAGAGTTGGGTTAAATATAGAATTTTGGGAAGAGCTAAATTTATGTTGGACTAATTTTATGAATTAAAAATAAAAGTTTTGGGCAAATTTTATAAAGTTCAAGAAAAAAGTTTTGGCTGATGTTCAAATTGGGCTAAAGACCAGTTGGGTCCACTTCTGCCCATAACAAACCTGAATCGAGTCTAAATATAGGCGAGTTCGTACAGCTTGATCCACCTAATTTGACATCTCTACTCTCTTTATATATAAATATACAGTAAAACTTCGATAAGTTAATAAGATTGGGACCACATAAATTTAATTAATTATCGATAAAATAATAAAGTATTAATTTAGAAAGAATTTATCTACATCAAAGTTAGAGCATCTGATGCTCTTTAATTTAAAGAGTCAATTCTTAAAATTTTGCTCCAATGAATTCTCTAATTTAACATTTTAATTTAGAAAGTGGGTTTGAGAGCCAAACCCACTCTATATTATTAAATGAACTGAAACAATTTCAATTTTCAATACTTGATATATTTCCTTTAATTAAATAGTATATACAAATTGGGAGGGAAGCATATTAAAAAAAAAAAGAAAAAGGAAGAAAATATTAAATGCTTCTTGGAAGAAGTAATATAAAGAGCATGGAAATAAAGAGGTTACTTGAATGTTTAAAAAAATTTCTCTTTAAATTTATAGATACTCTTTAAAATACTAAAAATGCTCTTTAAATAAATATAAACTATTATAGATGCTCTTAGTATGTACACACATTAGGGGTGGAGTTGGGGGGGTCCCAGGGGAGACCTAGACCCCCCAACTTTTTGGGTGTTTTTTTATTTTTTAATATATAATTTAACTTTTACTTGATATCAGTTTAATGGATAACAATTGGATCCATTGACCCAATATCAATTAGAGCTTATTTGGTATAGTTTATAAATTAGTTTATTTGACTGAAATAGTTTATTTGACAAAGAATAGTAAAAAATATCAGGCTACTAAGACAAGTTTTTTGGTTAAATAAACTATTTTTTTATCAAATAAGTCATTTTTGTCAAATAAACTAGTTCATAAATTAGACCAAACTGACTCTTAATGTAAGACAATTGGACCTATTGGCCTAATAAAATTAATAATACAAAATTACAATGATTGGCTCATTCCTCAAATGATAATACAAAATTAATAAAGGTATTTGCTTGTTAATACATATCGTGTTCAAATAATAATTGTATATAACACTATTAAAAAGGTTTAAATTTGTGTACATCAACTACATAGCTAAATTTTAGATAAAATAGATATAGATTCTATTTTGCAATGACTTCTTGTAAGTTTTTTAAATACTATGACTTATAAAAAAATATTAAATTATCATAAAAATAAGTTCAGTATTTGTGGTTTGAGGAAAAAAGAAATTTGGGGGGCAAACTCTCAAGAGCCCTCCCCGACTCACTCCTATTTGGAACCCCCCAACTTCAAAAATCTGGATCCACCACTAACATGCATAGCATACATAGACTTAAGTACACACGTCAAATCAAGACATACAAAACAATGAACAATTTCATAGAAGATCAAGTGTTTCAAAATTTAATTCCACATAAGATCAAATATCTCAAGATGTTACATGCATACAACTGTCATCATCTTTAGTCACTCAAAATCATAGATTTTTCATATTCTTTCTTGCACCTATCAATTGTTTCTTGTTTGAAAATGGTGAAAATACTGACATGGACTGATAAGATGAGGAGAGCATTGTGTGAGTACAAAAATAAGCATCTACCAAATGTGGTGTATGCATTTCAAAAGATCAAAGATGAGGTTGAGTTCGGTTTAGAAAAACAGAAAAAACAAACAACTATAGATACATATTTTGAGAAAGAAGAATTAAGAAAAGAAGTTGTCAATTTTTTTCTTTTTCAAGAATAAGTTGTGAAGTTGAAAATAAGAGAATAAAAAGAATTCTTAATGTCTTATAAATTTTTGTGTCATTTTAATCAATTATTAATTTACATATTCAATGAGACCTATAGAAGTTTAAAACAAGATTATTATCTTATGCATTTAGCGAGAATATTAATTTAATGAATTGGCCCAAGTCGGGATCAGAAGATTTTATTATTTAAACACGATATTTAATTTATCAAAATTTTAATGTATATAAATATATTTATTTAGTAACTCAATTACAAAATAAAAGAAATATGATCTTGGCATCTAATTGATTAGGTATTAGTGAAACATGTAATTAATATGACTGAACTACAGTTGTGACAACTACAGTATAATTAAAATTGACAAATGTTGAATTTTAGAATTAAATGAATCAAAATTCATGCTACAAAAAAAATAAAAAAAAAAATAAAAAATAAAAAATAGGAACTTCTCACAACTCCATATATAGAAACACATAAACCCTTTAAAGGAACTTGACATTAAGAAAATGCCAAAAATTTCTAACAGCAAAACACTTATTCTGTCACCCATTTACAAATGCCAACCCTCCTCGCAGGAAACAAATCACTGCGAGAGTCAATAACTATTAAATAAACTACTGTACTTCTTTGACACGACATTTTTACATAATATAAGTATTATATAATCACAAAAAAATAATCAGAATAACGAGCTCTAAGAACGCGTAGTATTCCTTCTACGGTATATGCTGCCTGTTTTCTACAGTAAGTCGTTCAGAGAAGAAGGCAAGTCTCGGGTTGAGGTTTGAGGTGTTGCTTGACTTGCTGTTGGGACCAGAAAGCATGGGCTGTCAAGACTCTATCAAGGAGCTCCTGAGGCACAGGCTCGCCTCGTCTTTGCTGAGGGGCGATTCTTGCTGTGTGCACCAATGTTTTCCACTTGTCCTGAAAAAGACTTGTGTTAAACTTGTGCTGCTGCTGCTGGCTTTCACTTTCCAACTTAGACCCTTAAAGCTGGCTAAAATAGTCATTGATCCCAACATTTGGTGCAGGATATGATAACCGACATAACTTGATAAAAATAAGATGTTAAAAGAAAATATAACAGTCAGCAAACAATAACCACCGATTTTGATTTAAGACCACACCAAATTTAATGGAAGAAAACATGGAATGAGCAACTTGAGTTTCAAAAACTCTTTTTGGTCTCTAAATAATGAGAAAGTTGCTATTTATATATGCAAGAATAGTGTAACATTTTCTTACCTTCAAATCCACATAAGTTCTATGTTTTGCATTATCAAAGGCTCTCAGTTTAACATCACGCCATCTGCAGAACAAAAGTATGTTATTGAAGAAGAAAATATGTGGAGACCAAAACAAAACGAAACAAAGCAAAATTGCCGAAGGACAGGAATCTTGAAGTGCAACTTTTGTCACAAAACTCTCAGAAAGTAATTTGTTTGTTAATAAAGTTAGGTCATCACACATGCTGGGCATAGTTTTTTGCATAATTCCGCATTAAGGTTTGACTAAACATACCTTCCTGTTCCAAGCTTCTCAACTGCCTGAACCAGTGCTTCCACTTCAGAAACAGTGAATGGTCTACGGATTCGGCGCTGCACTGACTCTGATTGCTTAGATTTCCTCATGGGAACCATAGCTAGTGCCTCAGCTTTCATAGGGGGAACAGAAACCAGTGCTTTTGAATCTGTTGTAGTTTTTTCCAAAGACATATTGGGAGGGAAAGGGGCTGAATCACGATCACTTTCAATGAAATTGCATATATTAGTTCCTGTAGGATTTGACAGAGTATCCAAATTACCCTGCAGATGAGCAATTTGACCTACATTGGGCGTAGGATGATACCTGGTGGCAAAGCATAGTAAACTATCAGCAGCAAAACAAGAAACTGAAGTGGCTATTTTGATACCTCTGGAGAACTTCATCCTCCGTTGGACAACATAAGCTATAGTTGTGAAAATAAGTAGTTAAAATGGTTGTCAGACCAGAAAGAAACCTCATATACTATGGTAGGCGGTATGCACGTGTCCAACTTTATCAGGTGGAAAATTAAAAAATTATTTGACCGGCCAAGGAACGTAAATGCTTGTTGTGGGAGAACTAGAATACCTTGCTAGTGGTTGTGGAGTATCACACGGAAGTTGAAAAGGACAATCTTCCAGACACAGGGATGGGGGAGGTTGAGTAGGAGTGGGCTCGAGGGTAAACCCCAGAGAATCCAACTTGTTATCATGAGAAATCCCAGTCTGCAACAATGTTTTGTTATCGTCCCTAATCTTCTTTCCCTGAAGAAGTACACCAACACGTAGTTCACCACCAAGTATTGCTGTTACTGCTTCCATAACTGTCCTCTGCATCAAAGCAGGTAATAATGTGTTATATTAATGAAATCTTCTGAATATGAACTATATTAATTATGACGAAGAGAACAGATTGTAGTGGTTAGAGATTCAGAATGTCAAGTTCAAATATAAGAGCCCTGAGCAAGTCTTGGCGGTACATGAAGTAGATCTCATGAACTTCTTGGGCACAGCCTCCTCATCTGCACAACTATGTTTCTTAGATCTTAAAGAGAATTGTTATTATGAATCTTATCTTAACATTCTGATCCACAGCCCGACACATCACTTTTATATTTAAAATAGGGTTTGATAGAAAGTATGACATGCCACATCATAAATACAGCTCATATCATTACTTATTAGTTGCACAATAATATTTCTCCATACTACAAAATCCAAATTAAAAAGCTAAAATTACCTACAGAACAGCCAGAATTGATATTCAAATACCTTAAGAGAACCAACAGTTGCAGATTCTGGAACCTCAATAAATAGCTCCGGAACCCTAAAAGACTTGATCTTGAGCTTCACTGAGTAAAAGGAAAAACATCTCGACATGAGAACCTCTTAAATGTCACACACCTTTCAAGTCATAAGAGTAAAAATGAATTACTCCATGAATTGCTCTCATACCATGGGAATTCCTAGACTGGAAGGATGCACGGTTATTAGGTAAAGAAGTCGGATTGGTTGGCCCTGCATTTGGTGTCAGATTAACTAAGCTGATGTCAATCATCTCCAAGCAAAATTCAAGACACATATATAGACTGTACGAGTGTTTTGTGCATGCTGATGAGAAATTACCTCTAGGAAGAGATGGACTAGAACCTAGTGCACCACCACCGAAGCCATTCTCGGGCACACTACATATTCCATTGCTGCTAATTCCTTCATCAGAATTAGACACTGAGCTGCAGTAAAAAAACTTCCTTTTTTTGAAAGGGTAATCTCTTTGAGATCTCTGGCGCTTGTAACTGTTATTCCTATTGAGGTAATTGCATCTTTCTGCATCTGAAGACGTGATAAAATCAAATTGATTATGCCATACAGATTGTTTGACCTTATCAACTCAAACAATAACCATGTAAACTAAAACAATCGATAACAACTTACCAGGATCATAATGTTCCTTATCCTTCGAATTTGGAGTTGGTTTCCAATACTTAGATGGCAAAAACTTCCTAGTTCTGCAATCTCCAACATGTGGTGGTGGCCTAAAGGCCTTATTCGTGGTGCTCGGTTTTGTGCACCCACGAGACTTTTCGTCATCATCTCTAGTAACTAACTTTACAACATCCTGCTTAACAGGGAAAGAACCACAGAGAATTTGGTCGCTACAAAAGGGAAACTTTTGACTATCGTCTGAACTAACTAAAGTAGAAGGTTTTCTGTCCGAAGCCTCTGAACTCCCCACATTGCACATATCAGCCCGATTATTAATTGCCAAATTCCTATTATTCGGGGATTCAATTTTTATCTGTTTCTTAGTTTCACCCTCTAATCTATAGACAGAAGACTCAACATCTAGTGTATGAGGAAAAATTCCAAGTCGAAGCTTGCAATCATCGTTGAATATTGGTTCCGCAGAACCAACCTTTTCTGAGGACTCAGAAGTTATTACAGATGCAGGCCTTGAGCATGCATCATTCTGGCCACGTGTAAGTTCATTTGCATGAAAATTTGAATTAGGAGCTTGTGAGACAATCTCAGTAAATAGAAAATTTCTTTCACAGCTATCTTGCTCGCAAGATTTTTCTTCCAAAGGCTTATTGTCATCGATTTCTCCTTTCTTAACAGAACCTTCTACAACTTCAGGTTGCTCCTTATCAGGAAATGTATCCACAGATTTTGGAGAACATTCCCCCTCCAGCAGTAACTTGCCAGCTACAGTAGCCAATAAGTCAAATGCACACATCTTCTGGACATAATCTTTCCTCCTAAATTCGCACCTCCTCTAAAATAAATGACATGAAACAAGTATAAATAGAGTAAGCTCTTCAGAACAACAGGTCAGAAAAGGAAAAAAGCAAAATTAATGGTATTCAATTAGGTCTGTAATTACCCTTGCTGATCTGGCAGCTCGTGGTGTGGGAGGCACCTGATAGCCATTAAATCCATACTCTAACCTCTTCAGCAACACCATAGTTCAGAAACCATACCAAAATATTTCATAAAGCAGGAAACTTTGGCATTCCTTAATCTAGTTTACAGCCTATAATTCAATATCAAATCTCATCCACAAGTCACCTATGACAGAAGGCTCAGGTACAGACAATCCTGCAAATGAACAAACATCAGCAATGTAGGTAATTGAAAACACCGTATGAAGTTTAAGGTTATTCAAGTTAATAATATCCAATGGGACAAAACGGCAAAAACAGAGCAACATAACAGATGTCACGTAGTTGAAACCTTTATGATTAGTCTTATCCCATAGTCGAACTGACCAGGCCACATGCAAAGATCAGGTAAGCAACTAATTTCAAAGAGAAAAGTATATAGTAAAAATTATATGGGATCGTAAATGACACCCATGACAATCAAGAATTAACAGAGTCATTACCTATACCAATATCAAGAAAAGAAAACTAACTCCGGCATTTTATGCAAAATTTATGTTACTTCATAAATGATCCATCACTAATAAGCATAAAGTTCCATCTTAATGCCAAGTGATAGCTTTGATTGTAAAATCATCCAGAATTCAGGAGAGGGAACCAAAATGTCTTAAATGGACAATGTAACCGTAAAAACCGAATAATCAGAATTTCCATGAAGACTTCTCAGGTGACAAACAGCCATGAGATCCAAGATCCCGTGCATTTTTCCAATGTTTCAGCAACAAAATTTCTTTCTAATTTTCCCAAACATGAAATATGCTTACTATCTAGAAGATCAGAGTTATATCGGAACAACATGATCCAAAGTCAACACATCTAAGTAGAGGAAAATAATAAAAACTTAAAATCTACAAAGAAGATTGCACAGAAACACAAAATTTGACCAGAAATTCAAATGTTTAAATGAAGGAACACACTTAAGGAGGGAAAAGAATGTTTTAAATAAAAAAAAACACGATGTGCATAACAAGAATTTGGGTAAAACCCCTCATTAAACCCTGAGTGGAAGGGATCCCAAAGCTCTGTACGAAAAGGGAACTATTTTTCATGCATCCATAAATTTTAAAAAATATAATAAAAAGTACTTGCACAAGATAATTGAGTAAATTTAATAAATAATCACCCAAATTTACCCAATATTACTTCTTGATCACCCCAATTTGAAATATTACACATTACTCACTGTTTGACAAACGATTTCTATTGCTCATTCATTATCCATGGTTTAATTTAGATAAGTGAGCAATAGATAATCTATCAAAAGTTGAGTGGGCAAATGGCAACGGTGGTCAAAGTTGAAGGAGCATTTGTTAAATTTACTCGAAGATGATCTGAAAACAAAGGTACACAGATCCACACAGAACCGTCTCGAAAAATTCAAAAAATTCTAAAGGTGCAGAAATAACTTAAATGAATGGATCTTGGTCATCTTTCAGACATTAAAAAACTAATAATTTGGACCCAACAAAAAAAAAATCTTTGCATGTCAAAATTGCAGATCGACCATAAAATTCAAAATGGATAAAAGGGTTTGTAATTCTAAACTAAAAATAACCAAGAAAAAGTAGGAAAGAGGAAAATGCCCGGTTTGGTTGCTGAAAAACCTTGAAAAAGATAAGAAAAACAACCCCTCCTCCCTCAAAAAAAAAAAAAAAAAAAAAGGAAAGAGAGAGTAAAATTCCCATAAATCAATTTTTTTTTTTTTTTCATTTTCGAAGAAAAATCTTGAACCAAAACCTCCAATTTTACCAGGCCATAAAAAAATAAAAAAGAGGCAGAATTGTGATCATCTCACCTTTGAGGAACTGATTTATTTTCCACCTGACAAGAGCTTTCATCCAAAACCCACATCATCATTTGCACAGAAACAAGTTCCTGTAGAATTCGCCTAGAATTGGACCCACAGATGCAAGATCAGAGAATTTTTCAAACAACAAATTTTCAAAGTAAAATCTGAATATTCCATTTTCACTACAAGAAACCTCTCTAACCCATTTATCTCTATATCATATATTGAAGAATTAAATCCAATAAAATGAAGAAATGCTTTTTCTTTATTTTGCTCTTCTCTTATCTAAAAACTGGCCAAAACCCTGTGAAAACCACCCTCCACCATTGCTTAAACCCCAACTCTTATACCATTGACCCCTGTAACCGGACCTACCGGTAGAAGCCAAACTGGTGACCGAGTATAGAAGGTTGCGGAAGGGAAGTGCCTTAAGACCTATTCTTTTGCGGATATGGGATAGTGCCACGTGGCGAAAGATTAAAATCGTGTGGCCTTTATTCTTTTCCATCCTCGACAAAAACGTTGGATCATTAAGGGAGGGAATTTTCTTTAAATTTTGTATTTTTTCTGAATTTTAAAATTATTATTAGTTAATTATTTAATTTGATGTAATTATTTGTGGGAATGATTTGTTTGAAATTTTATTTCCCTAAAACTCATGCCTAACCAATAATATCTCTGGTTCAACTACAACTTAGCATCACGTTTAGAGCTAAACCCTTTTTCTTTTAAAGAAAAACAAACACTCGTCTACTCATCGCACGTTCTGTTCTAGACAACACTTAATAAAATTATATAAAATTAAATTAAAATCTTTTATTGTTATCATATACATTATTGTGTCCATGACATATTTAAAATAGATCCTTAAAAGTGGAACGTATTTTGACACTATAAACGAGGTAAAAATTGTCGTGGAAAATAACAAAATTCCATAAAATCTTCATGGTACATAAAATTATTATTAATTTTCGATATTTTAATGAATTAATAAATGTTTTAAAGTATTATTCATCTTTTTGTATATTCAAATACAGATTATTTATTTGAGTATGGACAAGAATATTCCAAGAGGACAAATGAATAACAACTTATATAGTATAGTTAATAGTTAATAGTTACAACTTAGAAGCATGTGCATGTAGATCTACTTCCATTACATTTTTCCCATATTTTCTATGGCTGTCTTCCCATAAGATGGCAAAGATCCCTCTCCACTTCCTAGATCCAAATCACAATTAAACAAACTACAAGGGCAGTTTAGTCATCAAACATTTGCATTTATATAAAATATGACTACAATTTTTATTTATTGTACTATATTTTAATTGTATTTAACGTCTTTAATCTATATTTATTGTAACACTATGTTCCTAACTTTTTTTATTGCATTATTATCTTTAACTTTTTATTAATTAGCATATTTCGTGTCTGATGACGATTGTCGTCCAAAAAAAAAATCATTGAAATGGCGTAAAACAACTTATTTGTCTATCATATTTTCAAAGAAAACAATAAATATAAAAGTGCGACAAAATAGTTTTTCTTTATTTCGAAACACACAATCAGAATATCTTAAAATAAATCATCATGAAGCATGTGATGTACTAATTAATGAAAATCGAAGATAAAACTTCAACGAAAAAAAGTTAAGAACATAAATATTACAATAAACAAAGATTGAAGAGCTTAAATACAATTAAAATATAATACACTTATGGGGTCCACAAACATGTTAGGTCCCTAACCTAATATTTTGGCAAGTACAATCCTCATCCTTGCGCTTCTATAACATCCCCAACCTCCAACAACCCAGAGAATTTTGTTTTTATTCTTTTTTTTATTATTTAATTAAAGAAAATGCTAAGATTGTCTTTCTACTGAAAAATTGAATTTTTATTCAAAGATAATAAAAATTCAATTGTTTATTGGCAATCGAGAATAGGGGCAGACATGGTAAGTTCCGAATAGAATTGAACCAAACCGATAACTAATGATAATCTTATAAATGGAACTATTAGTTCTAAATGTAAAATTCCTAATTCTTCAACAACATCATTTAATTCTTCTCTTAAAAAGAAGAGTTGATACAATTTGTGTTAAAATGTATAATTCTTCCATGTGTACTGGTCTCAATATTTAAAAAACAAATAAATATTCAATTCATTTTGAGTTTTCAATTTTTGATACTAGAACCGACAACTACTACTAGACTGAACTGTTTGATTCTTGGTTGTAGTACACAAATTTATTTAAAACTTAAAGCAAAATTGTACCAGATTGAACAGTATGTTATGATATGTCCACCTCTACTCAAGATTTACTAATAAAAAAAGGTTATGATTGCAAGTCTGCAACATCTCTTGCTACATTTCTAATAAGTTGGGCCCCAAGGATAATTTTTCCTAAAATATAAATAGTCTCCAATCTCCATGATAAGCTTTTGTTACAATTTCAAGCGATACAATATATGTGGCCAACGGCTTACATCACATGCCACCTAGGAACAGAAAAGCATAATCCTATGTGGCATCTGCATAGCCCTTAATTGGGTTACGAAATATTATCCTACAACTAAGCTTTTTAAATTTGAAAAAATAGGAGGGGGGACAAACGGATGTGACGGCGATAAGGCGATGTTGATAACATTAAGCCAAGAGAGATAACGGCGTTAGAGACGGAGATTCAGTGTTGTGGGGAGTGGGCCCCTTCTTTATCATTTGAAGCTGTCAATGACGGCAACCAAACATCACTTTAGTTAATTATTACGGGGTAAATTTCTTTTGCATTGTCTCCGAATTTCAACAAAATCTCAATAGGTTTGGTGGAATTTTTAAATAATTTTTTTAGAAAATTTTGAAAAAAATTGATGAAATGTGTAATTGAAAAATTAATAAAAATAACGAGTTTTACAAAATATGTGATTGAAAATGAATTTTAAAAAAAGTATTTAAAAAAATTAAACCAAACATGCTTAATTTAGTTTAAAATTTCATCACTCATCTCTTGAATTGATAAAAATTGCTTAATTGACATTCAAGTCATAATGAACCTTTTATGTAGTCGCTACATGACATGTCAATTACCACTACGTCAAGTCATAAAAATGTTATAAAAAAAAACACGTCTTTTAACTTCTTAATTTAAAGATATTGATACAACCCTTCATTTTTATCATTTTTGTTTTTAGAAGTGTCAAGGTTACGTAATATATCAATTATGGTATGACTATCAACTAAGTAATTATTGTCAATTTGGAAACAATAGGTTACAAAATTTGATAGTTACAAATTTTGAAACTAAATTAAAATTTAGTGATTTAATTGAGATAAATTAAAGTTTAGTGACACAACTAAATTTTATTCAAAGTTCAGTGAGTGTAGATGAAATTAGCCATTATTATTATTATTTTGTGTGTTGTGACAGTTACAATGTTTCGTTTTGTCTGTGTATACATAGACAGACACACCTGTTTCTGAGATAAAAACGGCTGGCCAAACAAGATTTACAAAATAATTAATTTTGTGTTCAAATTAATTACGAGGTTTAATGGGTTGGCTACAACATATTTTTTGGATTTTCTAAGTTAGATTTCTCCAATAAATTTATTGGCAATGATCTCGTTCCCAATGAAAGAGGAAGAGAAGGTTCCTCAATTTCCATAATTACACTGCAAAAATAAAATATTCTAAAACACATTGTTCAATATTTTTAATTGTAAAAAATATATATATATATTATATATATAACATACCCTGTTACACTTATTTGTAAAACGTGTTACACTTTTTGTACATAATAATATACATATTACACTTTTATAAAACATTTAACACATTAGGTTACATTTTGTTTCGCGTGTAATAGTGTTACGCTATTGCTCCACCCTACCATTGATGCCCATTATAGTCGGCGACCACCTCCACCAAAGCCATCCACTACCACTATCTTGGCTCATCAGAAACTACAACACCAACAGAACCAATATCCATCGACCACCACATACATCTACCGTCATTGTCACAAAACTCAAACCCTACTCAACTCCTCTACCCATACGTAAACCACCAACATCTCCACATCCACCGTGTAGTCAACATCACCATCGTCTGCCTCAACCAGGGGTGGTTGCGGTGCGAGATAGTTTGGTATCTGGCCTAAACCGTAATTGAATCGACCATTTCGATTTATTGAACTGAAAACTAAACATGTTTGAGTCGGTTTAGGCTTGGGCACAATTCAAGTTAGACTATTTTAATTATTTTAAAAATAAAATTTTTATAGGCTTCTTCACGAATAAGTTGGTGGCAGTCTATAGAGATGAGAGTGAGAATGAAAGATGAGAGATCATTGTTTTTGGGTTGTTGACATTTTGATTTTCTTTAAATTTTAATTAGAAATTTAAAATTATAATTGGATTGGGTTGGGTTTTGTATTTTAATCGAAACATAAGTCGCTTTGATCGATTTCTCTTAAAAATAAAACACGTTAACAACCTATTGGGTGACAAAAACCAACACAAACCACACTGATCGATTTTTGCGGGTTAGCAATCTAACTACCCAGTCTTATCCTCTACCATAAACCACAAAACGATCAACTTTCTTTCGTAGTACCCTACCCCAGGGGAATTCGAATCCCATCTTATATTTCATAAAAATTGGGGGCAAACCCAAAACCAATAAAGCCCTTAAAACCACCACAAATTCAAATTAACCAAATTTGAAATTTGAGATTTGGTTTTGCGATAAAAAATAAATAAATAATAATCTAGTTTCGCGTGGTAGGGGGATCAATATGGTGGCGGCGTGATAAAACATATATGAGGTTGTGACGTTGTGGAGGAGATTGATGGTGGTTGCGAATAGAGTAGAAGAAGAAAAAGGTGAAGAGATTAATTGGAAAACGGTGATGTGGTGGGTTTGTGGCAAGGTTCTAAAAAGTATAACGGGTGGCTAGGTGTGGATGCCAAGTTTCAAGCTTTTTGGGCCTAGGTGAGGCTTAGGCGAGGGTAAGGCGTGAGCGAAGCGTGAAAAAGCGTTTTCTTATTTTAAATATTAAAAAAAAAAATTTAACTAAAAAGCCCGTGTCTAAGTGAGCCCAGGTGCGCCTAGGCGTAACTAAGCTAGCCTAGGCACAGGTTTTTAGTTAAAAATATAGTTGACCAAAAAAGTGCGCGCCTAGGGCCTAAGCAAGGCGTGGAGGTCACGCTTCGCGCCTAGGTGTCGCCTAAGCGCGCTTTTTAGAACATTGGTTTGTGGTCGACAGCGATATTAGCAGTGGTGGGAGAGGAGACGGTGGCTGCGGTGAATTGTGGGGATCAAGGGCTATGATTTAAAGAGGGTTAAAGCCAGTGATTTAATAATTTTAGAATTGAAAATCGGTAATGATGTAATTATAGTTTTAAAACAAGTGTTGGGCGTCATTTTTCCTAAATTTATTTTCCATGGAACAAGCAACTCAGGCTACCATTAAACTAGCTTAAAGCCAAGCAGAGCTGAATCGAGCCTGACTCATGGGCTTTTGGACTTTGTGAGCCCGATTCTTTATTTTATAATTTTTACATCCTTGTAAAATACTCAAGGCTCTCGATTGAGTAGCACATAAAACTTTTAACTTATTATGAGCTCAAACGATGGATTCAATCAATTCTTGCCAATAACCACATCTGCTTATTATATATGGTCTAGGGGCATAGCAGCCCGCTTGCACTCCTTTCTTTAGAGGGTGCACTTTATGACTCTTTCTCTTGATGAAGAAAGTAAACATGTTGTATAGCGAAAACTGTCCTCCTCGAGAGATTCCTTAAAATCGACTCGAATAACATTCCATTCGAATCTGGCCTAAACAAAATAGTACACGTAATAACTTATCTATGTAAAATTTTAACTTTGCCTACGTTTATTGTAGCAAGTCCCAAGCTTGAAAAAAGAATAAGATTGTTAATTCGTATTTAATTTTTTGTATTTTTTTGTAAATTCTGTTTTAAAAGGAAAAAACAATCGAAGGGCTCGCATCATAGCCCGGCTTGGCCCTTCACGAGCAGGGCCAAGCACATTGGTCAATGAGACGGTCTAGGCTCAGCTCATTGACCAATGGGTCGAGTTCGGCTCGCTTAGTTGCTGAATTGAGCCTAGGTGGCTGCAAACCGAGCTGGCTTGGCTCGGTTCGTTGCCACCGTTAGATTACTGTCATGTCAATAAAAAACAATAATACATGTAAAATATTATTTTATTATTTTAATTAGTTATATTCATTCAAATAGTATTAGACATTCTTCGACTATCGTGAATTCTCGATGCTACATTCGTAAAATTACTGGTCGACTTGGACGCCGCATCAATTTTAAAGGACACATGGCATGGTTGATCAACCCAATGGATAAGTCCAATCACATGTTTATGTCAAATGTCGAAGTTGGAAGCCTCGGACTGAACATGGAGGCAGAGGTGAAATCAAACTTAGTGTATAACCTCATGTTGAGCCTCGGCCTTGAACTTGGCCCCAGGCCTTATGTCTCTTCCTCATATGGGACATTCTAACAGATTAAACCTAAACAATAAATGATTGGAAACTTTGTGCTGGGAACATAACAGTTTGGACAAAAGACTACTTGTCTTAGGATTTAGACCCCAATGACAGATAATGTCAAATGATAAAAAAAGAACATCAAATTATAAAAGGAAAAAATGACAAAATTAACTTTAAGAGTTCTCTATAAATAGAGGATGAGATCTTAAAAGGAAAATGCTACAAATTTTACACAGAGAAATCTCATAACAAAAATGATTGACTGTATAAGCATAACATTATACTTTATCCCCAACCGGAGAAGAATGATGATTTTGTTTGCTTCCTCGAGCATTCACTTTGACATTTGGCTTTAAGAAATACTATCCATTTTTTGAGGTCAACAGTTTGACGCCCTGTTTGGAAAATTATACCAAAACCACGAAAGAAATACACGTGGGAAAAAATGAAATTCAGGGAAAAAAGTAATTTTAGGTAGAAAAAAAACAAAAAGAGTGATAAAAATGAGTGAAAGCGAGCCAAGAAGTGAGGAAAACCCAATGAAAAACAAGGGCAAAGGTCGTTCCAGGAGCAGGGATGGTGGTCCTGCATCTTCTGTTAAAGGACAACCATCAAGAACGGTGGTAAAGTTGACAAGAACTGTGACTAGCATGGCTACCAACATACAACGTTTTAGTGACGAGAATGTCAACATGAGACAGTTCGTAATGCAACAAAGGCATCTCCTTCCATCCATCTTAAATGATAGCAGAAAGAGAAGATAAGAATAATTGGTACATTCTTCTATATACTATGACTTGTTGGAAATTATGTCTCAGAATACGGAAAAGCTGCATACTTTCTAGAAACTTAGCTTAAGGTTTCGATTTGGCAATAAAGCCTCAGAATACAGAGAAACTAAACACTTAAAGATTGCTCAAGTTTCAAGTTCTGCTTCAACAATAAAGTATCGGAAATTCACAGTTGCAATCTTAAGATTCGGATTTTACTTTGGAATATGGAAGTGTATTTTAGAGTATCAATTCTCGGTCCTACTTAATGGCATGCCATGTCATTTTTTCTCATCATCTCGGGAACTCAGATAGGGTGATTCCATATCTCCATCGCTGTTTATTATTGATGCAGATTATTTTTCACGACTACACACTCAGTAGTATCAGCATATTCTTTCGATGGCATATAAACATGGGAGTGACGCTCTCATCTTTCATTTGTCCTTTGCAGATGATATTATTATTTTAGTCAATGGCCAGAAGCAATCTATCAGACGAGTTTTACAGTGTATTGAGCATTATGAGAGGGCTTCTACGAAGTTGGTGAACAGAGATAAGAGCGAGATCATCTTACCTAGGAGATTTTCTACTAGTCAATTATACAGGCTGGAGCATCTGACAGAGTTTCGTCATCAGCAGCAGCTCTTCACTTAACTTGATGTTACTTTATTTAAAGGAGCCAGAAAGATCTTCTTGTATGATGACTTAGTCCAGAAAGTTCGAAGTAGAATTTCTGGCTTGGCCTCGAGACTCCTATCATTCGGGGGACGGATTACTTTGATACGATCATTGTTATCCTCTATTCCTCTCTATTTCCTTCAGATTATGAAGCCACCCAAGACTATTTTGAAGAAGTTAGATGACATATTTGCTAGATTCCTTTGGGACTCCAGAGACCATGCACATAGATTACATTGGAGAAAATGGAAAGACCTTTGTATTCCTACTGAAGAGGGTAGACTGAGCTTTAAGAGATTGCAGGATCTTGTTGATACATTTTCCATAAAGCTCTGGTGGTTATTTAGATCTCAATGGTTATTATGGACTCAATTTTTACTGAGTAAGTATTGTCAGGGTACTCATCCGCTATTGGCTACTATTTCTTACTATGCTTCAACTGTATGGAAGAGGCTGAAGCACATAGGCCCATAGGCGAAGACACACATTGCTTGGCAATTAGGGTGTGAGCAGATATTCTTTTGGAATGACTGCTGGATGGACAAGTCTACATTAGCTGATCAGCACCTACACTTGCCACATTCTTCTATCCAGGTTAGAGACTTATTTGATAATACTGGATGGAACATTAACCGACTTCTTCAGCTAGTATCATATATTATTACTGAGCAGATGAGAGAGCATCCCTATCACTACTGAGGTGCACAATCAGATTATGTGGAAGGATACTTCGGATGGTAGATTTGCTACCAAGTCTACATGGCAGCTAGTTCACACGGGGCATACTATTTAGGCTGTATACAGCATGATTGGGAGTTCTATTATCCCGACGATTGTTTTTTTCTTTTGCTGTAGACTATGGCAGGGTCTTATCCCAGTTGATGTTGTGATTCAAAGGCGGATTGGGAGTCACATGTCTTTTCGTTGTCAGTGTTTCTTGGCTATTGAAACCATTCAGCATTTATTTATTGACAGCTGTATTGCCGACCAGATTTGGCACCATTTTTCTGACATTTTTCATATAACCCTTCGGCCGATGGAGGGTTTTTAGTATAGCTTTCAATCTTGGCCTTTCTTGGGTTAGAGGTAGGGTCATATTTGCATGATCATCCCTCTTTTAATTCTTTGGTTTATTTGGACTGAGAGGAATGATGCGAAGTACTAGGATATCTCTATGGAGCCGAGACGGATCATCTGGAGAGTATACCATACTATCTCCCTACTACGTATAGGCTGTTTATTTCGAGTTATTCATTGGCGAGGAGATATGTATATTGCTCATCTTTTTGGTATCTCTCTTACTACTTCATCTCTTCATTCTCATATTTTAGTTTATTGGTGTACTCCACCAGTGGGATCTTACAAGGTTAACATTGATGGATGCGTTGAAGATGGATTTGCGAGTAGAGGGAGATTATTATGGATTCATCAGGTCAGTATGTTTGTACCTTATTCTCTTCATATGGTGATTACCATATTTTAGAGGTCGAACTCAGGGCTATTCTTGACAATATCATTTTTGCTCAGAGGATTGTACTCTCAGATTTATGGATTGAGTTCGACTCTACTTTGGCCATTCACTGCATTACTAGAGGTGAAAGACCTTGGTCTATTCAGGCTACTCTTCGCCACATCAGACATCTTCTTGCTTTCGACCATAATATTATTTCTCATATTTATCGCGAGGGCAACCAGGTGGCTGACTTACTTGCTTCAGAGGGTTGGAATTGTTGTTGTTATTTCGAGTACAGCGCTTAGGACTTACCGTGACGTTACCGTAACGTAGTTAAGATTGATAGACATGGGCTTAGGAGTCTATAAAATTTTTTAGATCTATTTGTTTAAGAAGTAGTACCTCATTATTTATTACTTTATTATTTATTTATTTATTTGGTTGCTTTAGCTTTTATGATTGGAGGTCAAGTTTTATGCCTCCCCAATGTATTTTTTATAAGTTATTTATATATGGTTGGGGTATCCAAACCCTCCATCCTTTCTTTATAGAGATCTGACAACCATACTGGGGATGTGATGGTGTATTGAATAAAAAAAAAACCTCAAAAGACAGAGAAGCCACATTATAACTTAAGCTTCGAGTGCTTCAACATTAAGCCTCAGAACATGGAGAAGCCAAGAATTCAAGCCATCTCTCATAATTTGGTCTCCACTTAGACATTGTACTTGCCGTATTGGGCTAGTGGGAGCCCCCAATAAGCCAGTAATTTTTCTAAAAAGAACATTGGAAATCTTTCACCCCACATGAATATGAGGTTCGAACTTGGGGGAACTAATGTTACATCCGAAAAATTTCTAGTCCACAATGGAAATTGCATCAGTCTTGAGGGACACATGGCATTGTTGATCAACTCCATGGATAAGTCCAATCAGATGCTTTTGTCTAAGGTTGAAGTTGAGAGCTTCAGATTGACACATAACCTCAGATTGGACGCGGAGGTAAATGGTGAAATCAAACTTAGTGTGTAGCTCAGATTGAGCCTTGGCCCTAGACTTTCTACCTCTTCCTCAGATGGGACATTGTGACAGATTGAACTTAAACATTAAATGAATTGTAGCTTTGTTGGCAGACATGACAATTTGGACAAAAGGCTACTTCTCTTAGGACATATACCCTAATGACTAATAATGTCAAATCATAAAAAGAGAACATCAAAGCTTAAAAGGAAAGAATGACTAAAATATCCTTTAAAAGTTTTGATAAGCACAAATTTGTACTTATCTAGGCCCACAAAAAGGGACGAATATGAGTTATATTAATTGTTTTCAGTTTAATGGCACATTATTTTCTTATTATTTTAGGAAATAATCAAATTCAAGTGTTAATCTGACGAAAATACGAAAAGAGAGCAACTAGAAGAAAAATGAATTCAAATGAACAGACAAAAAGACTTGAGGGACTTGACATGTAAATACCAAATGAATAAACGCATGAATTCAACAAAACTAACCATGCGATCGCATGGTTAGTAATGTCTGCGATCGTAAGGTGCCAAAATAAACTAAAGAATGTAAATTGATTAAACCATGTGATCGCAAGGTTCTGAACCATGCGATCACATGGCTCCCCGCAGCAGCAACTTGGCAGTTTTCTTATTGGATTGCAACTCTACCAAGTCCAAATTAATTCAACTGCCTAAGCCATGTTTTGGAGATTGGAAGGAGGAGTATAAAAGCCAGAGAATAGACATATCGTGGGAGACGAATTTTTGGAACAAGATACGAAAGAAGAATCGAAGATCGAGGAACAAGATTGAAGATTATTGAGTCGAGATCACGGGTTTTATTTATTTTTTCTTCTTTTTCTGCCAGAACATGATTGATATAATTCTTGTGTTAATTAACAAAATCTTGTCCGACTAATTTACTTTTTACTAGGATGAACGATTAAACCTCATGTTTTTAATTAATTAGAAGTTTTTCGTTTTAGTAGTTAATTATTTCTTGATTGATTATTCTTTATTCAATATTTTTAATATTTTAATGCCTGGTCACCATTAGAATATTTTGTGATTTATATTGAAGTCAAGAGATTCAATATAGATTATATAGGGTCCAATAATAGATAGAAATTACTATTATGCTTTATGAAATTCGGTTAGGGGTTCTTGTAATTTAAATGCATATTTTTATGTTCAAAACTTGATTAGAGATTATTAGGCTTGCATATCGATATCGAGATAGGCTTTTGATTATTATAGGATCATCGATTTTCAATCTAAGATAATTATACGCTAAAGCGATTAATGGATAATTGATTAAGGAATGTGTAGGTGGATTCGCAAATTCTAGTGTTAGCAAAAACTCGAATTCATTCTCACCAATTTAATTTAATTATTGATAATTTAGATTTAAGTAAAATAGTTAAAATAGTTTTAGAATTGAAACCAAAAACAAATCTGTGTTTTTCATATTGTTAAAACGTAAGTTATATTTTAATTGGTTAAATTGATAACTAATCTTCGTGGGTTCGATACTCCATTCATTACTATATTACTTGTTAACGATCCATCCACTTGTGGGATTGAAATAGCACAGCAAATTTTTGACGCTGTTGCCAGAGACTAGTTTTATCAATTACTACGTTAATTGATAATTTAATTTTTAACAATTTTTTTATTGTTATTTATTTTATTTTTAGTTTTATATTTATTCTCAGTTCTTTGTGTTACTGTTGAATTCCAAATATTTTCTAAAGTTTCAAGTGTTAAGTGTGTATGTGATGTACAAAAGATCTTGATTTATTTGATTTAGACCTAGAAATCGAACGGAGCTATCGCCAACGATAATGTGAGCGAAGAGAAAAGAAAAAACAGCAAAAAGACACAATGAAAGATAACCAAATCCAGAATCCATTACCTACAGATATGAGAAATAATCTTGCACCAGTAGCTCAACCAGTTGAAGTTAATGAACGGGATATCCTTATGGGTGAGTATGTGATACCACTGATTGTTGAAAATCGGTCCAGCATAATCTATCCGCCTTATAGACACGACAACTTTCAGTTGAGGCCAGATGTGATTAATTTGTTCTTGAACAATCTGCCGTTCTATGGGATGACAGATGAAAATCCACATTATCATATTTCTCGCTTTGATGAATATTGTAGAAATTTCAAATACCACGGTGTTAATGAAGAGGTACTGAAGATGAGGCTCTTTTCACACACATTGAAGGATAAAGCTAGAGAATGGTTAGATTCTCTACTGCCTAGGAGCATCACTACTTTGGCAGATCTGATCTAGAAATTCACACTCAAATACATCCCTCCGGTCAGAGTAAACAGACTGAAGTATGAAATTTCTAATTTCTAACAATCTGAGTTGAAAAACTTTCACGAGGCATGGAAAAGATTCAAGCAACTGCTAAGTTACAGTTTTCCTTTAGCAGCTTAGAATTATTTTTTCTACTCTGGCTTAGTTCCAAGCAATCGTTCTTCAGTCGATTCTGTAGCAGGTGGATCTATTCAAAATAGATATGTCGACGACCTCCATGACTTGTATGAAATGATAAGTGAACAGTTTGTTATGTGGCCACAGAGGGTTGCAGAAGAAAGTAACAGAGATGCATGACGTAGACACCAATTCGCTTGTACTGGCGAAAATCGATGCATTGGCAAAGTAGATGGAAGTAATGAAATATTCTTACTCGGCCAATATAGTTCAAATGTCTCCACCAATCTGTGTAACATGCGGGGCAAACCATCAATCATTAGAATGCCTTTTGACCAAAGTTGATATGCCATCTCCTAAACAAGTTGCATATGCTCAGAACTTTCAGCGACAGTAGAATAATCCATACTCACAGGCTTATAATCCAGGATGGAGAAATCATCTAAACTTCTCATATGGCAATACCCAAAACATTCAAAATCGAAGACCACAAGAGAAAAAATGAAGATTGGAAGAAACTGTCATGCGCATGGAATCTGAATTAAAGGAGATGCAGAAAAGACAAGATGTTGCGATAAAGAATATAAAAAATTAGATTGAACAGTTGGCTAAACTGTTGACCGAGCAACAATCACGAGAAGCGGAGTTGAGTTGCTAGATATACATGTGAAAAGACCGGGTGTTGAAAAAGAAACTGCGTTAAGTAAAGAGAGAGATAACAAATCAGATACAGATGTTGAACAAGAAAAAAAAGCTCTGCACCAGATTATATTTTGTCACTGGTGAAAGCTTATGTTCCTCCAATTCTATTTCCTCAAAGGCTACGAAGCAATTCGAGAAATTTCTTGATGTATTCAAGAAATTCCAAATCAACATACCTTTTGCTGATGCTCTAGTCCAAATGCCGAGCTATGGAAAATTCATGATGGAAATTCTTTCAAACAAAAGAAAGTTGGAGGAGCACGAAACAGTCATGCTTACCGAGGAATGCAGTGCTATCTTGCAAAACAAGCTACTGTCGAAATTAAAAGATCTATAGAGTTTCTCTATTCCTTGTACTGCTAGTAGTTCATTTTTTGAGAAAGTATTATGTGATTTAGGTGCTAGCATTAATTTGATGCCTTATTCTATTTTCAGACAACTAGGTCTTAGAGAAGCAAAGCTAACCACAATATCACTACAATTAGCTGATCGATCAGTGAAGCATCCACGCGAGGTTATTGAAGATATTTTGGTGAAAGTGGACAAGTTCATATTCCCAGCTGACTTCATTATCTTGGATATGGGAGAAGACATAGATGTACCACTTATTTTGGGACGACCATTCTTAGCTACTAGACTAGCACTAATTGATGTGCAAAAAGGACAGCTAATGTTGAGATTGAACGATGAGCAAGTCACTTTCAATGTGTTCAAAGCAATCCAATATCCAAGCTCATCTGACTCATGCTTTTAGATCGATATCATCGATCACGAGGCAGCTAACACATTTTCTTTGAAAAATTCTTCAGATCTATGGGAAGCGTGTATTATGCATTCTCAAGAAGAAAATTACGACTCTCCAGCTCTTGAGGAATGTGCCAAATATTTACAAGGAGCTGAACGGCTGGAAAGAAGAAATAAATACATGGATTTGGGTACCACACCTTCTCAACAGTCACTTTCAATTTAGAAGGCTCCGACTCTCGAGTTAAAGCAATTACCTTCTCACCTTAGGTATGCTTATCTCAGTGAATCGTCTACTCTTCCAATCATTATTGTGAATTCCATCAATCAAGATCAGGAAAATAAATTACTCCGAGTCCTGAGGAATTACAAATCAGCCATCGGTTGGACTATAGCGGACATCAAAGGTATCAGCCCATCCATATGCATGCACAAGATTCTAATGGAAGAGGTATACAAACTGACATTGCAACATCAGCGCAGATTAAATCTGCATTTGCAAGAAATAGTCCGAACTGAAGTTTTAAAACTACTTGATACCGATATCATCTATTGTATTTCAGATAGCTCTTAGGTAAGCCCGGTTCAGGTAGTGCCTAAGAAATGAGGAATTGCGATTGGGAAGAATGATAATAACGAGCTCATACCAGTTAAATTGACTATCGACTGGCAAGTTTGTATTGACTACAGGAAATTGAATAATGCCACTCAAAAAGACCATTTTCCTCTACCGTTCATTGATCAGATGTTGGAACATTTGGCAGGTCATTCTCATTATTGATTTCTTGATGGGTATTCAGGCTACAATCAGATTCATATAGTGCTGGAAAATCAAGAAAAGACAACATTTACTTGTCCTTATGGCACGTTTGCATATAAGCATATGCCATTTGGCCTATGCAACGTTCTTGCCACATTTCAGCGTTGTATGATGTCTATTTTCTCAGATATGGTCAGAAAATTCATTGAAATTTTCATGGATGATTTTTTAGTTTTTGGATCATCATTCGATGAATGCCTCAAAAATTTGACCCTGGTACTTC
This sequence comes from Forsythia viridissima, assembly GCA_030279155.1. Taxonomy (NCBI): domain Eukaryota; kingdom Viridiplantae; phylum Streptophyta; class Magnoliopsida; order Lamiales; family Oleaceae; genus Forsythia; species Forsythia viridissima. The sequence goes on from CM059037.1 coordinate 26,611,790, forward strand.
AGCGTTGCATGAAAACAAACTTGGTACGTAATTGAGAAAAATGCCACTTTATGGTCCAAGAAGGCATCAGGTTGGGACATAGGATTTCAGCTAAAGGCGTTGAAGTCGACAAAGCAAAAATCTAAGTTATAGAGAAACTGCCTCCTCCGACGATAGTTAAGGGGATTCGATCTTTTTTAGGACACGCAGGGTTCTACAGACAGTTTATAAAAGATTTTTTGAAAATAACTAAACTGTTGTGCAGTTTGTTGGAAAAAGAAGTCTAGTTTGATTTTTCAGCTTTATCAAAGAAAGCCTAATCTTAGCACCGGTCATCGTACCACCTGATTGGAATCTACCATTTGAACTCATGTGCGACGCAAGTGATTTTGCTATCGGGGCAGTTTTGGGGCAGCGAAGAGAAAAAGTCACCCATGTCATATATTATGCCAGCTGAACTTTCAATGACGCTCAAATGAATTATGCCACTACAGAAAAGGAATTACTAACAGTAGTATTTGTCTTCAAAAAATTTCGATCATACCTCATTGGATCGAAAGTGATAGTGCACGCGGACCACGCAGCATTGAAATAACTTTTTGCTAAAAAAGATGCAAAACCAAGGCTGATTTGGTGGATATTACTTCTTTAAGAATTTGACTTAGAAATTCGAGATAAAAAGGAGAGCGAGAATCTGGTAGCTGACCACTTGTCAAGAATAGAGCAGTCAGAAGAGAATGAAGAGGGTGAAATAAATGAGAAATTTCCAGACGAGCAGATTTTTGGGATAGAGCAGTTAAATAGCACACCATGGTATGCTGATTATATGAATTATCTTATAAGCAACATCGTGCCGCCTGATTGTGATCACCAATGCCGTAAAAAGTTCTTTTCAGAACTCAAATATTATTTTTGGGAAGAGCCTATTATCTACAGACGAGGTGATGATCAAATAATTCGGAGGTGTATACCTGAAAAAGAAATGGAAGCTGTATTAGAGCAATGTCATTCTTCATTATACGAAGGTCATTTAGGTGCTACCCAAACAGCAGCCAAAGTCTTACAATCCGGGTTTTATTGGCCGACATTATTGAAGGATGCTTATAGTTTGGTAAAAAAATGTGACAGGTACCAAAGGACGGGAAACATATCCTGAAAGCAGGAAATGCCCATTCGAAGTATTTTAGAGGTTAAACTTTTTGATGTATGGGGAATTGACTTCATGGGACCGTTTCCACCATCGTTCTCAAATTCCTACATTTTGGTGGCTGTGGATTACGTTTCAAAATAGGTAGAAGCTGTGGCTAGAGGTGAACACAGTTCGGTTTGGACGGTTTGTAATAAATTTTCAAACCAAACCATTTAAAGTGGTTTGAAAATTTTCCAAACCAAACCACTTTTTATGGTTTGGTTTGGTTTAAAACCACGATTTAGCAAATAAACCAAAAACTTATATCGAACAAGTTAAATAAAAAATATTAGTCTACAATATCAAGACAAAACATAAATATTAGTATCAATAAAAGACAAAAATGTATTAGCATCACTGCCAACCAAAACAAAATAATCTAAATTAGAGTTCTATACTTTGAAATCTAATCATTATAATACAATAATATGATAGTAATAGTTTAGAGTAGTCTCTTAGTCGAGATTAATTGGCACAATATCTCTAGTTGTAACACATGATTCATTCTCTACATAAAGATAAGAATATAGCAAACGTATTCATTTATTATAATTAAATGATATAAAGCTAGTAATAAAAGAAAATGAATATAAATATCAAATACGATAATATATTCTGACTACTAGAAGAGAATGCAGACTTAGAAACAACTGTTGATTTTTGAATGTTAACACATCTTTGGCAATTGGGAGACCGACGTGTACTTATTTACATTTAATTTCCACTAAAGTAATATGTCGAAAGGCTCATTGGTCAAATCTTCACAACGATCATTTAAGTAATCCATCAAATCATTGTTCTCAGCTTGAGCTTCTCGAACAACTCTAGCTTTAAAAGTTGATAGAATGAGTTTGAAAATACCCAAAGAAGCCTGTGAAAGACTTGGGCTATCAGATTGAGTAGCATCTTTTGATGGAACTAATGATGTAGTCATCATTTTCTTATAACATACACAAATCTGGCAGAAAATAAACTAAATCATTACAAAGAAAATAGAGAACTTGTCTGAATTACAGATCGAATCACTCCTCAAAACCCATAGGAAGTTTGATGAAAGAAAATTAAGGTATGATTATTGTTCAGGCGAAGGCTAATCAAGGGTTTCAGGAGCAACGGTCGGGATCGAGAATAAAATGTAGAGAGAGAAACGGTAATATGGATGATGGGTGGATTTTAATTGGGTTGAGTATTTGGTTTAATTGGGTTGGGTCTAATATGGATGATGGGTGGATTTTAATTAGGTTGAGTATTTGGTTTAATTGGGTTGGGTCTAATATGGATAATAGATGGATTTAGGTTTAATTGAGTTGAATAAAATTTAAATTATTTTATTATTATTATTTTTTTATTAAACGATTTGGCGGTTTGAAGCAGTTTAAAAAAATTGAAACCTAAAACTAACCACTTCAAAGTGGTTTGGTTCGGTTCAAAACTAAAATGTTGACGGATCCACGTGGACCCAAACCAACAGTTTTAAAAAAGCGGTTTCGGTTCAGTTTGGCGGTTTTGTTGTTCAGCCCTAGCTGTGGCCATACCGACCAATGATGGCAGGGTGGTGGTGAATTTTCTCAAAAAGAATATTTTCACGCATTTTAGGACTCCTCGAGCAATCATAAGTGACGGAGGTAAACATTTTTTGCACCTAGCAGTTTGAAACTCTCTTGGCAAAATACGGTGTGAAGTACCGTATGGCTACTCCTTACCATCCACAAACTAGTGGCCATGTGGAAATCTTCAACTGGGAGTTGAAACGGATCCTAGAGCTGACCGTGAGTACCTCGAGAAAAGATTGGACAGCAAACTAGATGATGCTCTTTGGGCATATCGAATTGTATTTAAAACTCCAATTGGAATGTCACCATATTGCCTAGTTTTTGGGAAAGCGTGCCATTTACCGGTTGAGTTGGAGCATCAAGCCTACTAGGCATTGAGGAAGTTGAACTTTGATTTGAAAGAAGACGGTGAACAACGACTGCTTCAATTGAACGTAATGGAAGAATTTAGATTTGAAGCCTATGAAAATGCCAAACTGTACACGGAGAAAACCAAGAAGTGGCATGACAAAAACATTCAAAAAAGGCAGTTTGAGGCGGGACAAAAATTTTCATATTCAATTCACGACTCAAGCTCTTTCCGGAGAAACTACGTTCAAGATGGTCCAGGCCATTCATGATAGTGAAAGTCTATCCACATAGAGCGGTAGAAGTTGCTCATGACCCAAAGGCCAGGTTCAAGGTGAATGGACAAAGGCTAAAGCAATACTTGGAGGGTGATTTTTTGAAAGAAAAATCTTTCACCGCTTTAAGCAATCCAGAGTCATCACCACGACAAAGTCAAGCTAAAGACTGTAAACAAGCGCTCAATGGGAGGCAGTCCATCTTCCACCCTTTTATTTTAAATTTTCGCATCATTTAAGTTTTAGGAGTTCAATTCACGTTTTGCACATTTTTTTACACTTTTAGGATTTTTAAAGTAGGTTTTTAATTCTTAGGTAAAGAGGCATATATCGTCATCTTGCATAAGCACGTTTTCAATTATTTTAAAGTTCTATTTAGAATAAAGTAGTTTTAATAAAAAAATTGAAACATGGTACATAACTATGCGATCGCATGGTTAAACCTATTGCGATCGCATAGCCTGGGCAGAAAACATTCTGCCCAGAATTCTGCAATAATCACATGACTTTCTTTCCTTGCGATCGCAAAGACTAATAGAAATTTTCAAAACCGGGAATGAGGCTCATTTTCCAAAAAAAACTAAAATTTTAACTTCAAAAGGTTACTCTCTTCAATCCTTGGTCTTCAATCCTCCAAACAAACTTCAACAACATTACATTTCTTCCAAATCATTCATCAATAAGCATCAAACTACACGAACTCAAAGGTAAGTTCACAATTTTTTGGTAAAAATTTTCGGATTTTGTCATTCTTTTACATAAAAGTCGCTTTTGTGAGTTGTTTGGAGTAAAGTGAATTAGATTAGGCTTGAATCGAAAGGGAAACATGTTATTGATTGGGTTTTAGATGATTAGGTTGTGGAAATTTTTGGTTTTGATTGAATCTCTCAATTTAGTCAAACTACCAAGAACAAACCCTTGCTTGCAAAGTGTTCGACAAAAAGCCTCTTCCAAATTTTGTGCCAAATTTTGGGAAATTGTGAACTTAGGCTAGTTTATTTAACCAACACTATCATATAGGATCATTCACCTAGGCTTGAACACACTTATATCACCAAATTCAAGCCGAGACCAAAAAAAGGGAAATGAGCTTGCCATGGCAACCCCACATCCGGCCTCATTAACCTACTTCCTTTAGCACTTTCGTCCCCCGTCCGTTTGGCCCATATGACCTTGAAATCCTATGAAATTTGAATATGTGGTAGACCAAAGTTTGCACTTCCATGCCATCCTCTTCCGTTTCAATTTTGCACATTTTTTTGGTAACTTTCTCATGACACGAAATAGCCTAGTCGAGCACAATTTTTTGAGAAATCTCCTTCAATGTACTTTGTCATATCTAACTTGTTTTCTTACATTTTACAGGTCATGGCTCCAAAACGACCCCCAACTACCGCTAAAAATGGAAAGAAAAAGGCAACCGAAAGCACATCAAAGAAAGCCCGAGTGGAAATCGCTGACTCTCACCACTATCTTTCTAAGGAACACGAAGAAAGATTCAAAAAGTTCATTAGCCAGTGGACTATGTGGGGGAAACGGAGATTACAATTGGAGGAATTTTCCCATTCCGAGCTATATAATCTCATCGATGTATGCGGCTGGTCTAAAATTGCTAACATATCGCACAAGATATACTCCCAGCTTGTCTATGAATTCTACACCAACTTCAACCACGAAATTGCCATTCACAGGACAGAGTACTATGGGTAGACATGGGTACGGGGTAAATGGTCATGTTTTCCCCGAGGGTCATTAACAAGTACTATGGTATCACTTCTAAATATATTCACCCGCTGCCCACTATTCAGGATATGGGTGAGGTGGCCCCATTTCTATATGGTGGAGATGATGCATGGCCACTACCTGGGAGAGACTTAGAGCACAACTAATTGACAGACTCCATACTCATACTAAATGCGTTCGTGAGCCACAATATCGACCCGACCACGCACCGCACAACTATCAATGATGCAAGGGCTCGATTATTATACCATCTCGCTCACGGGAGGAAGATGGACTTGGAAAATTATATCTACACCCTGATCAGCACTCTGAGCTTCCAAACAGACAAGAGGCACACTGCCATCTTCCCAGCTCTGATCAGTGGCATTTGTGAAGAATTAGGGGTTCAGATCTTACCAGTAGAGCCAGTATTGAAATCCAATAGACCTATCAACCGCTATGCTTTGGAAAATGCAAGAAGGCACACTGCACGAGCTGTGGAGGCAGCCCCAGCCGCAGAAGAGCAGCCAGCCGCACCTCAACATACCGCATCTCCCAGAAACATAGCATCCATGTTACGTCGACTACTAGAAGGTTAGGCTGAGTAGACAGGGCTCATTGTCACTACACAAATTGAACTACGCACTATGCATCAAGAGTTGACGATGCTGTGATCTCGAGTGGATGTAGTCCGATACACTCAGATGAATATAGAGATTAGTCAGCGACAGGCTGACCTGGAGCAGAGTCAGATTCAATCCGACTGCGACCAGGTCAAGAGGCGGTTAGACAGATGTGCAGGCAAGCTGGATGATATTCATGACCAGATTTACAGGCCAACACCCATGCCAGCCCCTCCACCAGTAGATCCTTCCACATTACTTCTTCCAGCACCATCCGATCCACCTATGGAAAGTCTCTGAATTTTTATGTGTTATATTTCTTTTGAATTCTTACATTGGGGGACAATGTATATTTCAAGTTTGGGATGATGTACTAAAATGAAATATTTGCTTGATTCGATAATTAAAAAAAAAATTGATTTGATAAATGATATTTGATTTTTAACTTATTTTGGTTTTTCAAAAAAAAAAATTTATTTGTTTACACGTTTATGTGATATGAATAGTCTTGTCGGCTAATGATGCAATTTTTTTAATTTAAGTTTAGCTTTAATCATGACTTGTGAACAGATCATTACATTTTTTAAATGTGAGGCTATTTATCCATGTTTGATATATTTATGTGTTGGTCAGTTATGATGATTTTTAGCTATGTTGATGTACCTAAATTGAAAACAATAAGATACCTTTGTAAAACATAGAATCATCTGTATCTCGAACCAGTAACAAATATAGTGAGAAAGTGTGGTAGATAGGCTGTGATAGTGGCTATCTAGGTTGTGATTAATTTCATGTATGTTGAAAAATTGTGTGGAGCACTTTAGACCAGTTAGAGGAAGCTAGGTATTGACTGAATGTTAGGAATCTAGTCCCCTAGCATGAACTTATTGCACGCAAGGAACAAGGCTATTATTATTAGATAACTCTTTTTATAGCCTATTTGATTTGATTGAAAAGGCCTGTAGGGGTTTCTCAAAACCCGATGTCCTAAGGTTCGAAAGACCTGGGAGTCATCAACATAAAGCTCGTTACATGAGTCATCTAGAAAGCTTAATGATTGAGTTTTGCACATAAGATATATATATATATATATATATATATATATATAAATTTGAATTCTGCTAAAGCCAGTGAAAAATCTTTTGCAAAGTAAACATGGGGATTAGATAACTAATGAGTTTGACTTACTTAGTAGAAACTTTCTGGTCGAGAGTACTCAGAAATTAGAGAATCTTCGTAAACCTAGGTTGTCACGATTACTAGCTTTCTTAACCAGCTACGAACAAGAAAATAATGAGTGAACTGTAACATTTGAACCAAAAATCTCAAGAATTTGAAAAAGAACATCATTTTGGGAGTAGTGTACCTTACGAGAGGGAAATGAAAAGTTGACCAAGTGGTTGGGCTATCACTACCATAAAAATTAAGTGGATCAGATTAACCACTCTCACACACATCTCATGTGTGGTTTAAGTAGAATCACGTTTGCAATAGTATCACCTGAACATTCGTCATGATTTAGGAGTTTTTGCAAAAGCTGAAGCAGGAACGGCAATCTATTTAAATTGTGAATTATGTTACTGCTTATTCTATTAATTGCTAGATTGTCTTTAGTTAGTTTATTCGAAGACGAATAAAAGTTCAAGTTTGGGGGTGTTTGATAAGTACAAATTTGTACTTATCTAGGCCCAAAAAAGGGATGATTATGAGTTATATTAATTTTTTCAGTTTAATGGCATGTTATTTTCTTATTATTTTAGAAAATAATCAAATTCAAGTGTCAATCTGACGAAAAGAGAGCAAATAGAAGAAAAATAAATTTAAATGAACAGACAAAGAGACTTGAGGGACTTGACATGCAAATACCAAAGGAATAAACACAGGAATTCAACAAAACTAACCATGCGATCGCGTTGTTAGTAATGTCTGCGATCGCAAGGTGCCAAAATAAACTACAAAATGTAAATTGATTGAACCATGCAATCGCATGGCTTCCCGCGGCAGCAACTTAGCAGTTTTCTAATTGGATTGCAACTCTACCAAGTCCAAATTAATTCAACTGCCTAAGCCACATTTTGGAAATTGGAAGGAGGAGTATAAAAGCCAGAGAATAGACATATCGTGGGAGACAAATTTTTGGAACAATATACGAAGGAAGAATCGAAGATCGTGGAACAAGATTGAAGATTCTTGAGCTGAGATCACGGGTTTTATTTAATTTTTCTTCTTTTTCTGCCGAAACATGATTGATACAATTCTTGTGTTAAGTAACGAAATCATGTCCGACTAATTTACTTTTTTCTAGGATGAACGATGAAATCTCATTTTTTAATTAATTAGAAGTTTTTTGTTTTAGTAGTTAATTGCTTCTTGATTGATTATTCTTTATTCAGTATTTTTAATATTTTCTAATCACCATTAGAATATTTTGTGATTTATATTGAAGTCGAGAGATTCAATATAGATTTAGCACGTGGTATTGAATAACATAGGGTCCAATAATAGATATAAATTACTTTTATGCTTTATGAAATCCGGTTAGGTATTCTTGTAATTTAAATACATATATTTATGTTCGAAACTTGATTAGAGTAATTAGGTTCGCATATCGATATAGGATTGATCGACCATCGAGAGAGGCTTTTGATTATTATAGGATCACCGATTTTCAATCTAAGGTAATTATAAGCTAAAGTGATTAACGAATTATTGATTAAGGAATGTGTAGGTGGATTCACAAATCCTAGTATTAGTAAAAACTCGAATTCGTTCTCACCAATTTAATTTGATTATTGATAATTTAGATTTAAGTAAAATAGTTAGAATAGTTTTAGAATTGAAACCAAAAACAAATGTGTTTTTCATATTGTTAAAACGTAAGTTATATTTTAATTGGTTAAATTGATAACTAGTCCTCGTTGGTTCGACACTCCATTCATTACTATATTACTTGTTAACGATCCGTCCACTTGCGGAATTGAAATCACACAACAAGTTTTCTATAAATAGGGGATAAATTCTTAAAGGAAAATATTATAAATTTTACACAAAGAAATCCCATAGCAAAAAAGGGCTCCATGTAAAAGCAGAACATTATACTTTCTCCCCAACCACCCTGTCTATTTGCCCGAGGAGAAGGATGACTCTGTTTGCTTCTTCTAGCATCCACCTTGGCAGTTGTCTTTAAAACACATAAACAGATTTTACACAAAGAAATCCCATTGCAAAAAATACTTCCAATATAAACAAAAATTTATACTTTTTCCCCAACCACCCTATCTGTTTACCGGAGAAGAAATGTAACTCTGTTCGCTTTCTCCAGCATCCACCTTGACAGTTAGCTTTAAAATATATAAGCTATTTTTTGAGGTCAACACTTGACTTTACAATGACACTAGGTTTGTATGTCATCTATGATGACACCATGTTTCAATAAATTAAGCATGAGCATGAGTTTTATCAGTTAAAAAATATTTAACATATTAAATTTTTTTATCTATGGTAAGATATTTTTCTAATAATTATAATAATTACTAAGAAACAATAGAATAAATAACCAATGAAAAAGAATTACATTTTTTTCCAAGAACAAATAAAAAACGAAGAACTGATTGAGGGCTCATTTGTGGCTACACTTAAAATAAAATATATTTAAAAATAATTTTAAGTTTGCAAAACAAGTCTGTAGCCTTAAAGATTACTTGTAAGTATAGTTGGCACACAAGTTAGGCCGGCCCGCCAGAGTTGAGCCACATTTGAAACTGACCCAACCCAACCCAGTCCAGATTTTGTGCGGGCCAACAATATGTTGGCTCAGTCTAGTCCATCGGGCCAACCCGTACCTAATTTATAATTTATTTATTTTTTAAATAATTTTTTTCATATCAGAATACTTTGCAAGGTAGGAAATTTCTCTTCAGATAATTTCTTGTAGACCCATACCTAACAGCAATCTAAAGTAAGAACAAGAAAAAAAAATACAATAACATGTTTACAAATCATATACATGAAACAAGTTAGACATAAAGTTAGATATCAAGCAGATTCTAAACATTTCGTAGGCAAAGACTGCTCCATCTAGTAGATCTTGAAAGGGAAAAACGTAAACTTTTCTGATACGAACTTATAGTTTATAATAGGGTTTGTTGTTGATCGGTGAACATGTATAGGTTTCGAAACCCATAGGCAATTTCTATAAAACATTTATTGTGTGTAATTGTGTATATATTTATCTATTTGAGACATTCATAAATCGGGTTATATATGAAATTTTGATTGAAATTTGAATTAAATTAAATTTTAATTGAATCTAAACAATTTGGTATTGGGATTTGAGATTATTGGACTAATGTATTGGGTCTATTCACAAAATGAGTGATTAGTGTGAAAAAAAAAACTGATTAGCCTGGTCCAAGTCCGACTAGTCCAGTGGGTCGAGCCATATATGCCCGATTTTATTCAAGCCAGCTTTTAAACAGCCCAACCCAATCCAAAAATTTGGATTATACGGGTCAACTCATCGAGCCAGACCTATTTTGCAACCAGTACTTGTGAGAAACCTTTTTCTCTAAATATGTTAGGGTTTTTTTATTTTTTAAAGTTGCTTCTTTTTTGGAATTTTAATACAAAAGTTGGCTTTTTGAAAAGCATATTCATCTATATTTCTTGAAAAAGTAAAGTTGCTTGTTTTCTTAGGATTAGCCAAACACGGTGACTTGATTTGGTATTACTATGATCGTGATTTCAAAAGGATTATTTTTTGTTGTGTTGAAAAAAAGTGTTCGATAAATATTTGTTTCAAAGGTACTGTTTCAAAAGAATTAGGTTGCGTTTGATTGCAAACATTGAATTTGGGTAGAAAGAAAATGAATTCTAGAGAATTGAATTGCCAAGAAATTATTAATTGGAAAATATCAATTTAGAAGACAAATTTTATCTGAAAAATAAAATCTCATCCCCCTCTAAGAAAACTTTTTCCTTATTTTCAAGGAAAATGTAGCTATTTATGTAGAAATGGAAAAACGTTTTACCTAAAAAAATGACCATCAATCAAATGTGTAGTTGGAAAATAGGTGGGAAAAGGCTTTTTCCATGGAAAAATGTGGCTACCAAATGTATCAGTTGGAAAATATGTTGAAAAAAAAGCTTTTTCCATGAAAAATAGGTTGCAATCAAACACACCCTTAGTTTTTGTAGTGCTGAAAAAAAGTGGAAATTACATCAACTACTTATCAATCTAAAAATATTTTTAACTTTTTCAACTTAACTAATTTATTTTAAAAATACTACATTGTTAATATTATATTAATTAATTTAATAATGAATTAAAATCAATTTTTAAATTATAATTATAATTAACCGCTTGTAACCCTTCTAGATTATCTCGCCCGTTAAAGTGAAAACCCCCAAACGGAAGAAACTTCCCATTTACAAACCGGTACAAAATCTTTCAAAATCTTAACAAATCTTCTTCCAAAATTCCTAAATTGTAGTGTATTCTTCACAATTTTTTTATCTCGGTTGAAGAATCGAGACTTCAAATCGTAGAATTACAAGGTCGAAGACAGCGTTGACTGTAGGAGAAACCATACCGGAGTTGAACACTTCCAATTACCAATGAATAAAGAAAGAGACAATGAACTTGTTAAATTTTAGAGTTGATTTTGTATTTGTAACAGTTGTAACAATTTCTGTTTAGTGTCACTGCCTGACACAGATGTTACAAATGATATTGTGTATCAATGTATGATACAGATGTTACAAATGATATTTTGTACACTGATTATGTTACCGAATATGTTACTAATTATATTATGTTATTTTACACAGCACATGTTACAAGAATTGGTATTCTGTATCACTGATGTACGCATGTTACAAATGATGAAATCATGAGTTTTATTTGTTAAATTTGGCATTGTGTTACATATGACTACAGACATATAAAAGTCAGTTTGGGAAATTCCTATTCACATTTTCGACCAAAATGGTGTCGTTTTAGTGAATGATGATGTCTTTTATTTATTTTTTTTAATTTTTTTGCTTTTCCAGATTCAAAACGACGTCATTTGGACCTCATTTTTGGTCAAGCGTCGTTTTGTTTTCTAAATTTTCATTTACCATCTAATACACCCACTCTTCTTTTCTTTTTCACATGCCTCTACTTATCTCTCCTACAAGTTGCCATTATTTTGGCATCATTTCTCTAACCGTCCAAAAATCAGAGAATAAAAATTGAAGAAAAAGATGAAAAAGAAAGGGAATTATTAATGGAATACACTTCTTGGTGACGGTGGTGTTGAAATTTCTGGTAGGATGTCATTTTGTCAAGATCACGTTCTTAGGTTTTCATTCAAACGATTTCTAGGTTTTTTTTTGTTGGAAAACTATATGAAATTGTGTTTTTTGGCAATGTTTATATGTATTATATGTTTTTTTCAATTTTTTTTCTCTTTCTTATGTTTGGGTCGGTGGATTTCTTTTTTGCATGGAATGACTTATTTTTCTCCAGGAAAAAGAAAGACGTGTGATTATTTGTTTCCTCTCGATTGTTTCGGTTCAGATTCATTGGATTTTATTTTTTGGTACTTAGAGAAGGTTGATTTTTTTTTTTTTGTGTTAGAATTTTTTTCCCCGTTTTTGAGTTTTTTCCCCTTCCAATCTATGTTTCTATTTGGATGGCCCAGTTCATGAACGGTAATTTAGGTTGAAGGAATTCTTCACTTCATAGAGTGACACTTCATAGTGGTTTTGTGTTGTTTCATGTGGTAGTATTGATAATGTCAGGACCAGGCTTGCCCAAAATCACCACCTATACACATATTTGTATATGTATGACTATAGGCTTATTTGCACAAATGGTCCATGACTTTTGCACTTACTGCGGTTGAGGACTTATCTTTTTATTTTTGGCAGTTTAGCCCTTATTTCAAATATTTTTGGCGTCAATGGTCCTTTTTATGAATTTCCATCCAAATCACCGTGAAATTTGACAGTAGAAATTTTTTTATTTAAAAAGGTCTTATTTGCACAAATGGTCCCTGACTTTTGTAAAGGAAAATTTGCAACAAAAGTTCCTAATCTTTCAAAAAGTGTTGAAAAGTCCCATAATCTTTTAATCCTAACACATATGATCCCAAATGTTTTTAACAATTTTACCCATAACTTAAATGAATTAAAAATAACCCATAAACCTTTTCAAAAATACAAATAAGTCCTAAATATTTTTTTTTTACAGATTTACACTTGAAATAATAAAAAGTGTGTCATCAAGTCCCAAAATTTTTAATTTTGTTCACCAAAATGACATTTAAAATGTGTTTGATTAAAATCAGATTTTTTTAGTAAAAATTGTTGAAATGTGTGGTTAAAAAGTTGTGGGACCATAAAATGTGTGGTTAAAATTAATTCTTGACTTTGACTTTAACTTTTTAGCAAAATCAAAATTGAAAACAAACGGGCTCTTAGAGTCTCTACAGATTTTGTCCAGTGGTCCATTAATTAAGAAAAAAATTATACCCATGATCAAAATTTGATCAATTTAAAATTTTAATTTGTTTTTCATACCAATTTTAAAAAAAGGTGGTGGTGGGTTGAATATTGTGAAGATTTTTTTTTAATTATTATTTAGTAATTGGTAGAGCTGACAAATGGGCTAGATGGACTGGCCCAACCTGAAATTAGACGGGCCACATAAAAGATTGGACTGAGCTAATCCTGACCCAATTTTACATGGATTGGTATTTGCTGGGCCAACCCAACCCGAAGTATTTGCTGGGCCAACCCAGCCCGATTTTGGGCCACAGGGCAAATGGGCCAGCCCAACTTACATTTTTAACTTATTTTTTCAAAATAACTACTTATAATTTTGTAAAAAAAAAACAAAATAAAATAAAAAAAATTAAAAAATTTATGTGGCCCGTCTAATTTCAGGTTGGGCCAGTCCATTTAGCCCATTTGCCAGCTCTACCAATTACTAAATAATAATTAAAAAAAAAATTTCACAATCTTCAGCCCACCACCACCTTTTTTTAAAATTGGTATGAAAAATAAATTAAAATTTTAAATTGGTCAAATTTTGATCATGGGTATAATTTTTTGTTAATGAATGGACCACTGGACAAAATCTGTAGAGACTCTAAGAGCCCGTTTGTTTTCAATTTTAATTTTGCTAAAAAGTTAAAGTCAAAGTCAACAATTAATTTTAACCACACATTTTATGGTCTCACAACTTTTTAACCACACATTTCAATAATTTTTACTAAAAAAATCTGATTTTAATCAAACACATTTTAAATGTCAATTTGGTGAACAAAATTAAAAATTTTGGGACTTGATAACACACTTTTTATTATTTTAAGTGTAAATCTGTAAAAAAATAAAAAGATTTAGGACTTATTTGTATTTTTGAAAAGGTTTATGGGTTATTTTTAATTCATTTAAGTTAGGGGTAAAATTGTCAAAAAAAATTGAGATCATATGTGTTAGGATTAAAAGGTTATGGGACTTTTCAACACTTTTTGAAAGATTAGGGACTTTTGCTGTAAATTTTCCTTTACAAAAGTCAGGGACCATTTGTGCAAATAAGACCTTTTTAAATAAAAAATTTTCTACCGTTGAATTTCAGAGTGATTTGGATGAAAATTCATGAAAAGGACCATTGACGTCAAAAATATTTGAAATAGGGGCTAAACTGCCAAAAATAAAAAGATAGGTCCTCAACCCGCAGTAAATGCAAAAGTCAGGGATCATTTGTGCAAATAAGCCTATGACTATATGCCTGTATGTTGTGTGTATTTATATTGGAGCTTGTGATTTCTTTTTTGCAAGAGTTCTGTATAATTTTATGTTTTCTGATATATGGGTTCTTTTACCCCGACCCGAGGGTGTTTCTTGGTGATTTAACATACTATTTGCATGCTTGTATTTATTGAGCTCTTATTTGCTAAGTACTACGTGTGTTCTTGGTGCCATGGGTGGGGTATGAATTGATAATTTGAATGGTTGACTTTTCTTATTGGGGGATTCTTAAATTTGTCATCAGGGTTTAATACTTTAGATGGTACTTTGGAGTTAAGTGTGTGTCCCCTGCATCTTTTTACTGTCTTTGTGTTTGCTGTGTAATTCAATCACATTCTTAAAATAGCCTATAAAATCCTTTTATAAATTATTCGAATGCTTTTACGATAGAAGATGGTTGACGAATTTTTAGACGAATTCTTTCGAGGAAAGTACTTGCATAACTTCATTTTTCTTCTCTAGCAGTCTTCATTTTCCACCACGAAGGCCATGTCTTCACACCCAAAACAAAAAGAACAGAGCTACCTCTGAGTGTATCTAATATTCATGATAAGTCAAGAAGATGATACCCCATTTTGAAACTTTTTAGGTTCTATATACTAATCTAATAAGATTGTGGCAATTAATTAAGGATGAAACAACATTTGGGGTTAATATGCCCGTGTAAATTTTACATTCATATAAATCGGAAAGTTCTTCTAATGTTTATTTTGTTTTGAGTGGAAGGAAGGAATTGAATGAACTGCTAAAGCAGTATTGAAAAACAGCTCGGGGGAAGGAAGGATCATTTCTTGGTCCAGAGGTAAGATGAGAGCATGAGTTTTTTAGTTTAATAACTTTAGACTAGATGAACAACTTGTGCTTAGAGATCCGAAGTTCTGCACTTGTGGGGCATACTTACATAAGGGGATCCTAATTGGTTATTATCAATTGCAAGCAGAAAATGTGGTTTGTTCTTTATCATTACATGCAAGTTTTTTAGAGTTTTCAAATTGACTAACATAATATTTTTTAACATATATGCAAATAGAAAGTGGAGGCCCCTAATGTCCTCACTATTACTTTAAAAAGATTTCAGCTTATCATTTAAATCAAATACGTTTAATTTGTTTAGGTTCTGTGAGTTGCTTACTACTTTTGTATTACAGGTTGACAAATTTGAGAAGTTGAATAAGAGAATTACATTTCCACAAATTCTGAATAGGCGTCGTATGTGAGCGGGACAAGTGACAAATCCCCAATTTACCATATGGAGTAGTACTGTAGTAGTACACTTGGATGTCATGAATGCAACATTCTCTGGTCACACTATGTTACATAAAGAATAATCAGAATAGGTGGTTTAAAACTGGTGATAGCAATGTATATCCTTACCTTCTCCTTCTAAGCATATTTTATTGTGTCACAACAATTCATATTTTGGGAGTTCACTTCAATGTTTTACAAGTTCTATTGCGATATTTTATTTTTTCATTTGGAGGCACCGACTCATACATAATGTAAACTGTAAATTGTTTTGCTTTGACAAGATATTGTTTCAAGAGGCTCTTTAAGCACGATATATCATTTATGTTATGTATATAATGGAAAATTTGAAGCCATGTGTTAATTTGGCATAGATTTTAAGTCACTTTTCAGTTTACTATGGTCACTCTTTATTTTTATTTCATAGTTTGATGCTTCATTTGTCTTTCATAATGTTCCTTGGCCATAATTTCTACTTCCATTTCTATTACGTGAGGTTGTAATTTTTGTTTTTAAATACAATCTCCTTAAGCTATAGTTTCATGTTTACAAGAAAAACAATTTTTTAAATCTACATTACACAAATAATTTTAAAATTTACCATGACTATAACATCTAGACAGTTAAAATACAGTATTACAAATACGACACGTGCAATGCATGTGCCAAAAACTAGTATATATATATATATATATCATACTGATATTACACAGTATTAATAGGTTTCTAGAGTCCAATGTGTATATTTTTACGAACTTGTTGAAGTTTAGAGTTAGATTTGTAGTTGTAACAGTTTTTGTTTAGTATCACGGTCTGATACAGATGTTAAAAATGATATTGTGTATCACTGTCTAATACAGATGTTACAATAATATTTTGTATCACTGATTATATTATATATTATATTATGTTATTTTATACAACACATGTTACATGTTTTACATCTCAATTTGTAACACATATTGTTACAAATGTTGAAATTGAAGTGATCGTGAGTTTTGTTTATAGTTGTTATAGCTATTTCTGATACAAATGATATATATTTGATAGTTATAATAATAAAAGATTCTGTAATATGTATATTCCTATCAATTCTGATTTTTAAGGATTCAGTTACTATTACAATAAAAGATTCTGTAATATAATGTAAGTATTTCCATCAAATCTGATTTTTAATGATTCGGTTACTAAATTTAATATATAGTATAATAAATTAAAATAATAGTTTTTAAAAAATAGTATTTTTAGAATACATGTAACAAGAATGAGTTTTTGCAATTCTTCTCAAACGGCGGCTTATTTATGAAAAAATCCTTTTAATAATCCTAATTTTGTTAGGGAGACTTTTATTATTGGGCCCAAAATTAATTAATTATATTAAGGGTAAATTTAGGGCCGATCACTGTTGTACTTATGAGCTCTAAAGTCATATGGTCAAAATTTAATTCAATTAAAGTAATATTTTAGTGCTAAAAGAACCAACAAACCCCTGTAATTATATAAAAACGCTAATTCAATAATACTGTTTTATTTAGATAATATGCATTGATATATTTAGAGAAATGTTGGATGGACATTAAGACAAACAGAAAGTTAGACCACCATGACAAAATGACCTATACGCCCTTAGGTGAGTTGAAATTTACAAACTTCCACATTATTTAAAAGAAAAATATTTTCACATTTCTCTACCTGAGACACGACCGAAAGGGAAAAATGGCGAAAATTAGTATCCCATTTGGTTTTTTTGAGTTCGCACGTTTCGTCTTTGTTCGATCCCGTGTACTAGCACTCCCAGCACGCCTGAATATTTGTTACTTTGATTTTTCTTCGTTTTCGTCTACAAGAACTCACTCACAGCCGGCCAAAAAATTGGGGATTAGGGTTATGTTCGTGTTCGTGTTGGTCCTCTACCACTCCAAGTTGGCCTGAAAATCGGGGCTTATTGTTTTCTTGGTAAGCCCTCATTTGTAATCTTCAATATGTTGAATCTATGATTGCACAATTACAAAGAAATTATTCCTTTGCCAGAGTTCTATGAAACATCTTTCATCATACAAACATCTTGTGTAAAAGGTGTTTTTCCAACTGAAAAATTGGTTTTATTGCAAGCAATTTGTTTTGATGCATTTTTATTATGTAACTTGCATTTGCGTTATTTTTATTATAATTTTGAACATGTAATCTACAACTACATATCAGTAACCAGGGAATACCACTCACATTGGCTGCGAATTAGAGCATGATATTTTTTATTTTAGTATTTTAGCTGTGTCTAATAATGTAGTGATTTTATTTTGAACTATAACTTTTATGGATTGCCTTGCCTAATATATGCTTGTGGATTGATCTCACCAACAGCGCTAAAATGGGAGGACCAAACGACGGAGTTTGTTATAGTTGTAGGGATCCTTTGCACTGGCACAAATCTTGTCCAAAGAAGCAGTGTTGCCCAAAATGTGGACTAGGTTTCGTGCAATGGCTGCAAGTTGGTGACAAAAAACCAACTAGAGGAAAGTTATTCTTCAACTGTAGTATGGCGACGTGTCGTTACTTCAAGTGGGACGAGGATGAATCAAGCACGGTTCGATCGAGAACAATTGAAGATGAAGAAGACGAACTTTCTCGCATTTTGAGAGCTTGTGCACGCATATTAGACGAAGAAGACGTAGACCTCTCAGTGACACGTATCACCATTCGCAAAAACAAAGGCCCAAAATAGTGACCGAATGCCGGCTGGAAGCTTTGTAGGTGGACAATGTGTACAGAACGCAATGTGTTGTCTTGTTTAAACAGATTGTGAACTTGTAGGATGTACGTTATTGTGTTGTTTAAACAGCTTGTGAACTTGAAGGACGTATGCTTGTTTCGTAACATTGTTGTTCGTTTATTCATATTTTGTCGTTTATTGTGAATTGGAAAATTGACACTCCAAATTGGAATACACAGCCCTCATACACAAAACAACACTCATAAACATTAAAATTTTCCATTAATAACACTTGCAAGCCATTGAAGCTGAAGTAACTTATATTGCTCAACAGCAGTGGTGTTACAGTAAACAAACAGAAATTTAGTTCACAAATATAACCACCAACATCCACCAAAACCAGATAATTTAGTTCATTACAATCACACACCACCAGCATCCACCTATTTGAAAGTTAATGAAGATAAAACTGAACACATAAGTGCTAGAACGGCATGGCTCTAGAAACTCATATCAGTCTGCAAACCATCCCAAATGCAGTTGTTCTGTCAATTCCTAAATAATGGAGTGACTTTAAAATGTCCCTTACTTTGCACGGCAACACCTTCAGATACATCTTCTCCTAAAATGCATACAGACAAAATATTTAGGAAACAAAGGAAATAAATTCAGAACAAAAACAGAGAAGAGCTCGATAATTTAGTCTGTAAAAACATTACCAGCTATACAATTACTGAAATCTTTGTTTTGATGATACTGTAATGGGCCACTGTAATTCCGCTTGCTTAGGTATCTTGGTTGCAGATGTTCCCTTCATATCAATCAAAATTATATCCATAATAACAAAGTTTTTTCTCAACATAATGGAAGCAATAGCCAAAACTAATTGGGAAATATATTACAAAATAGAAACTAACAATATTTGGCAATATCCTATTGGAAGCAGCGAAATCAAATATATCACTATCAAATGTTTCACCCTCAATTCATTTACTATCAAGGTGTCTTCTACTGGTATTTCATACCCCTATAAAATCCTTTTCAAATACTTGTTTCTAATGAATAAGGGCCACTGAGCAACTAAACAATCAATTTTTTGGGACAATCCCTTATAATCTATTTTCTTATATGACTACAATGACATTTTATATATTACTACTGTTACTATTCCAATTGGATATTACATTGGTGACTACTTTATCATATGTATCCTTAATAATATTTATATCTAATAAAAGTTCATTCTCTAGTTTCTGTGCTTCTCTATCAATATTTGGATTAGCTAAATGACTTCAAACTGGTTCTCAGAAACCTTTTTGAATTGCATCTCGTAATCTGCTTATCATCCTCTCCTATAATTTCATAGTATGTTTTGAGGAGTTCAATAACTCTATATATATATATTGAACATCTCTTTTAATCTTAAATAGGACACTATAACACTCTTCTGTTGTCCATGCAAGTAGATAGAAATACTGACTGAATTACGTTGCAAATCATTTTTACCAACCTTTGTCTTCTTGGTAGTTTTCTCCAATGGTCCTTTCTTACGAATCTTCCTAGGGGCGTCCTTTGTTTTCTTGCAAGTCGGGTCAAAAATAGGACCCATCTCTGTTATTACAACCTCTTTGCAATTCGATGCCAACTGCCCAGTATTTTGAGGAAGAAGATTACTACCACAAGCCATGCTAGGTTTCGATATCGAAAGTTCGTTCATGTGATTTTCTAAAAACTCCATTAAATCCCGAGTACGATCATCATCGTCCACAACCAAATTTGCAACCTTCCCAAATGTTTTGAACAATTGATCATAACAGACCTGCTCAGGAGTACTAACCCATCCAAAGTAATTAATTTTAACCCGCGTGTAAGCTCTTTGTACATCTCTCTTCCACCGCCTCAAGATATACCTATCCGGCAACGATTTCACATCTTCTCTAATCAATATTGAAAACGCATGTTTGCAAAGAATCCCTCTGAATTCAAACAAATGATAGCTGCAAACTATTTGACATTCCCATTTCACAAACCAAACTGTAAATTTTTTCCTCTTTGTAGACTCATTGACAACAACATCCTCCCGAACTACGTATCTTGTTCCAGGAAATGCATCCTCCAAAGAGAGAACATCACAAAACATCATTCCAATTAACTCAGATTGCACTTCTTTGAATTTTGCAATTGTGTACACTTGTTGTATCTGTTTCTCAAACCTGTAATTAGTTATGCACGAGATCATCGCTGAGTACGATCTGAAATCTGCTTGAACTCCTTCTCCACTTTACTCTTTAAAGCCCGCTCGTACTGTTCGACGAATTGCTTCAACGAAGTTTTCGAGTTTACATACCCGTCGAAGAATGCGTTCATACTCTTACTTCACTGCGTTGTCGACATTCTCGACCAAAAACTTGTTTGCAAATAACATGGGACCCAATGATGTCTTTCTGTATAAAGGCCTGACAACCAAGCATTGTCTTGCAAGGCATAAGTATGGATCATTACATTCCATCCCTGTTCAAACTCGGCAGGACATTGCGATTCGTAGACTACGTCGTGCACGGCTGAAAGTATGGACCCCTTAAGAGAATGGTACCCAAATTTCTCTGGTAACTTCTTCAGAATATGCCGAAGGCACCATCTATGTTTCGTATGAGGAAACACAATCTAAATAGCATTTTGCATAGCCATATCCTGATCAGTTATTATACCGATTGGAGCTTTTTCCTCCATACACTGAAGCCATGTCCGAAACAACCACACAAAAGTGTCAGTGTCCTCGTTGGACAGTAAACCACAACCAAGCAACGTCGACTGTCCATGATGGTTGACACCAACGAAAGAAGCAAACAGCATGTCATACTTGTTTGTTAGGTACGTGGTATCAAATGTGACAACATCGCCGAACTCCTTATATGCTTCTCTGCACCTATTATCAGCCCAAAATACGTTTTTCAATCGAAAGTCATCGTCTAAATCAACATTGAAGTAGAATCCATGACACTGTGCCTGCGTTTTGGAGAAGTAGGCCATTATTGCAGCTGCATCCCCCTCTCCAAGTCTTAATCTCCTAAATTTATCAATGTAATTCCTACAATCTTTTTCGACAAATGTAAGGTTCTCGTATCCACCCTCTTCAACAACGACTGAGTTGTAGCTTTTGTGTAACGGAATACCAGCTACATCGTTCACTTCAAGTTTTCGTTTCACATGTTCATTCATTTGTCGATTACATCTATAAAGCCTGGATTTTGATGGACTTATTTTGTGGTTATGCTCCAAATGAATGCCTGTTATACGCCACATTCCTAACATATCTGCAGAAGCTGTAAGCTTCGCTTTACAACCCAATTGGATAGTTGGTTTCTTCTTTATCGAACTGCTTGCAGCGCAACTTCGTTTGCCTTCTCGACAACAAGCAAACGTCACATATCGCAACTCACCATCGTCACCCTTTTTGGAATTCCTTCTTTTCACTGGGAAACCAACTTTATAAGAATATGCTCTGTAAAATTCAAAAACCTCTTCGAAATTCCAACTGTTGGCACCATCTCATTATTTTCGAAATTGTCACCACAATCAATAACTTCATTCTCATCACCAAAACAGTTATAATCCGACCCTATACAAAACATCCAAAGTTTACATCAATATATAGGACTCCCAAAACCAGTGGAAACACAAATTGAAAAAATTCGAACTACAAGGATGAAATTATTGTTCCATAATAGCATTCCAAGAGCTTCATCAATGGAAGAATCACTTACCAGTCTACATTGTCTACATTGTCGAAGTACAATGATCTGCAACTTTGCCCAATCGCGAACTATATTATGTGTGAAATCGACGAAAATGCAAGTGCTTAGAGTTTGAAAGCCGACAGAGTTTTCTTAGCTGGAGTTTGCTTCGCTTTTTTGAAATCGACGGTGGCCGGACGATGGACGGACGGTGGACGGTCGGTGGGTGGTAATCAGCTGGCAGGGAACTTGGAGATTGGAGCTCTAGGTTTTATGAAAGGAGTTTTCATTTTTAGAAATTTTTGGTTTTTCAGCGGGAGATTTTCTTTCATGGACACAAAATATCGCGACATTTTCAATAACCAATTTCTCACAAGATGGTTGTCAAACTTTCGGTCAGTCTTGTTGTCCATCCAGCATTTCTCATATATTTATACCATACTTTTATCTTTGATACTGTTTTATTATGATAATGTTTAAACTTATGATACTGTTATTGAATGCAATATTAATAATCTTGTACTACTAATGGAGCATTTTAAGAACAATATCATTACTTCAACTATTAAAATATCTTGTACTTAATTTTATCTATGATACTGTTTTATTTAGATAATGTGCTATATATGATACTGTATTATTACTTCAGCCATTAAAAATATCATGTATTTAGTTTTATATATGATACTGTTTTATTTATACTTTTATCTTTGATACTGTTTTATTATGATAATATTTCAACATATGATACTGTTATTGAATGCAAACAGTATCAATGGTCTTGTACTACAAATAGAGTATTTTAAGAATAATGTCATTACTTCAACCAGTAAAACATCTCTACTTAGTTATATTTATGATACTGTTTTATTTAGATAAAGTGATATTGTATACTTATATCATGGTTTTATCTTTGATACTGTTATATTACGACAATGATGCAACCTATGATACTGTTATTTAATCTATGATTTTGTTATTTTATTGAGTTGTAGTATGTGTATGTAATACAGTTTTATTAAGATACTTCTATGTATGATACTGATATATTAAGATACATTTATCTATGATATTATTTTAGTATGATACTGTTAAAACATGAAAAATTAAAGATTACCATTTTAAGCTAAAAAGATGATTTCAAACGGCTAAACTCTATCGTCAGTAGTAGCAAAGCTACTGGTCTTGATCGACTCGTTGAGACGATTCCGAAAATATATTATAATAAAAATTCTGAACACGTATACGAATTCTATGCCCATTTCTGTTATAATACTATTTTTTGTGATACTGTCAAACAATACACATTCGCTTCAAATTATGACCACAACCAATATACTTCATAAACATTCGTTTCTACGCTCATCCCATCACAAAACAATACACTTATACACCACAACCACTGTACAATCATTCTTCACTAGCAGACCACTGCCCCCCTCTCCGCGAGACGGTGGTGGAGGCTGCTGCACTTGCAGAGTGCCTTGACTTTGCAACCCCACACTGCCCCATCTCTCCATTCTTCATCGACTATATTGACCTTCAAGACATTTTCTTTAACAGAACTTTGCTCCTTACCCAATTTCCGATTGTTGATGCCACTGCTCCACCTCCGCTTCCGCCTCCGCCTCCGCCTCCGCCTCCGCCATCGCTGGAATTGAAGTTATAATTTCCAACTACAACCCGTAGAAAAAGCACTCTCTGTATGTGGAGGTGGAAGAAGGCACCATTGGAAAATATAGATAACAGGGTAACTTTGAGATTAATTTGAAAAATTGCTGAAGAGTATGATTTAATTAGAGTTTTAAAAAATATTTTGACTTAATTTAAAATAAGTCACCTACACCTGACTTGTATGCAATTTTTCCTTATATTAAGTTATTTTGGCCCATTAACTAAACCTAAAATTAATTAATCATATTAAATAATTTTGTCAAATTAGTTAATAGTTCAATCCATCAATTAATTAATTGCATTAAAGTTCCACATCTATCAATTATATAAACTCTCACCTTTATCTTCTAATACTAACTCTTTATGTTTGACTTGTTAGGATTCCGATGACAGTGACAAATCATATGAATAATTATCATGTTCACAAATTAATCAATCCACGATTGACATCTAGCAATGCGTCAAGACTGCTCATGTGAAGGAATACATTATGTGGTATGATAAAACATAAAATGACAATTTAGCGTGAAATACAATCTATTTTATCAACTATATTACATTTAGATAAGATATATATTATTAGTGTCAATTTATTTCGATCAATTATGTTCTTCTTTAGTTTGAGCTATTGATTCAACATGTTGTATTTGGAACACATTTCAAATTGTAACTCCATTTTGGTCAAAGACTTTCAGTATCAATACTCAAATTTACAAATGTTAAGATATATTGTCCTGCTATCTAAGAGTAATAAATTCCATCTTAATCATCAACGAGTCTTCATGTGATTCTCGTCATAACCAATTAGTATTGTATTATCAACCCCAAAATAGAGTCACATCCAACACCATCAAATTATGATGATCCAAACACAAGATTCTATGATGATCTCAAATCTAAAAATCAGTTTTGCAACCATTATTGAGAGCTAATCAACTGACACTAAGATAGTCACCCATGTAGAATTTCTACAGCGGGTCTCCAATGCACTTGAGCATCTAACAAGTATCCACATATTCATTCGAGTGTCCACACACTCCAGTTCGTGAGTTCAAATAGTTTCTTCAAAAGAGAGAAGCACAATATGTGTTAGTCTATCCGAACTAATAATA
Source organism: Forsythia viridissima (assembly GCA_030279155.1). Lineage (NCBI taxonomy): Eukaryota > Viridiplantae > Streptophyta > Magnoliopsida > Lamiales > Oleaceae > Forsythia > Forsythia viridissima. The sequence continues at coordinate 26,636,753 of CM059037.1, forward strand.
TCCGTGTCTCATTCATCCATACAACTAGAGATAGTTCAAGAAAAAAAAAACAATGTGATACGTCTTTCACAATCACAATCCCTTGTGATTAACATACTATTTATATTTATTTTTCTACTCCATTATTCATAAACATTTATCTAAATAAATAATATAATAAAGATGCCAGCAAATAGGAATAATTGCATAAACAATAAAATGAAGCTATTGTACCCTATCAACTATTGAAACTAGGGCATAATACTAACATGGTGTAGTGATTAAATTTGTAATAAAGTTTAAGTTGATTGACAAACCAGTGTATTTTGTTAGGGCTAAATTTTACATCTATTAACAGATATAGTAATAAACAACATATAAGGACTTACGTTGTTGTTTTTAATAAGATTGACATTTTAAGATAAAACTCCACGATTAAATAGTATCAGAACCCAACAAACTTAAACGAGCAATCTGATGCTAAGAAAAGCAAGGCAATAGTAGGAATAAATGGGTTTCTAACCAATAGTAGAAATAAATGGGGTTCCCGAATTCGAATGATCCAATAGAAGTAGATATGATAAGCAATGCACGAGAGAAGTAGGGTTTCTTCCAAATTTTCAATCATGGGATACCAATTCTAGCGTTTGAGAATGAGAAGAATGCAACTCATATGTAGAGATCAAAGAACTCGTGTATTTTGGATCAATTAAAATAACAATAATAATTATTAAAGAAAGAATAAAAATCAATATGAATTTTGATTACGTGAACCGAGATTCTAAAAGACTACACGTGTTGTAAGAGTATTTGTTGACCAAAACTTCACATTAAGATTATCTATTCATGGCTATTGAGAACCAATTAACAGCATGTTTGGCAGTGCTGTAATTATTTTTTAACTATTTATAAATTGTAGGTCATATAAAATATATAGATGATAAGTAGATATTAATTTGTAGATTCTACGAAATATGTGGATAAAAAATATGTTTGACCAATTTAAGTTATAATTAAACTTAACCAAATATGAGTTAAATTAAATAGTTCTATTTTTCAATCTTTCAGCCTACGTAAATAGGATATTTTGGTAAGTGAATATATATATTGTAAGCTGAGTGAGTGAAAAAAATCAGAAAAATTAGCTTATAGGATTCCTAATACTATACACGACCGCATGCCTATGAAGGCATTCTTTGATGATGCAGATCAAGGAATGCTACTCTTCTTCAACTCCTTGCTACTCTTCTACAACTTTGGTCAGACTTGGTATGCATTGCCGTTTTAAGAAAACTTAAATTTTAAACTTGTATAAAATAGTCTAACAAAGTTATTTATTTGGTCAATAAACACTCTTTGGTTGCAATCAAACACCTATTATCTTTATAAAAAGAAAATAACTTGTGCTCTCTAAGTACAGTTTTGGACTATATCGTGCCTAAGCCAGAGGTTTAAACCTTAACCAAATAAGGCTCGAAGCATTCTCTCTTGAGCTTAAGGAATTCCTATAAACACATAGGTATGAACACCTCGAGCTTGACGCACTTCAAAAAATTTGCTCGGGACGCTGTTGAAGACTGCAACTAGTATGCAGATACGTTCATTCGCAACCTGTAGCATGCATGAGGAAAAAAAAAGAACCTCGTATAATTTTAACAATAGACTAAAGCAAAAACTTAAAGCAATTTCCGTATGAAAAAAAATTAAAAGCCTAAATAGAATATAACCAATAAAAGGAAAATTAGTTACAATGTCAAAATTATATCTTAAAAAAGAACTTGTTAATATAACACCACAACCAATATTCTGAAATAACATTACATTGTATACATACCCACAACAATACCTAGTTCTACATCAAACCAAAAGATAGTCCAAACACTGCAACAACAAATACAGGACGATATCATTCCTCGGACACATCACCGTATTGCCATGGATCAAATTCTATTGACTGAACATCGTCTATGACAATTGCATCTGAAGTATCTACAGCATTTCGATGCTCTGTGTACTTGCCATTGTAACGATATATTTCCAACTCTCCCCATGGCGTAGTTGTAACTTCTTCAGTTATATCAAACCATTTTGGCTTAAAATTATGGCCTTTTGCTTCTCTGTTTCTCTTTTCAGCTCTCTGTCTCTCTTCCAAACTAGAAAGATGTAAGCACAGACATGTTACAAGACATACCACAACAGAAAAAGAACCTACCATATCATTTATATGCTTTCACAATGAACCTAGGGGATAATGCAAACTACTGGTTGACAAACTATATGGAGCTTAAAACAAGTAATAAGTTATGAAAAAGTAGTTTGAACTTGATTAATTTTAGCCCTAAAAAACCCTTAACTACAATCCAACCATCTGATTCCCACAAGGAAAGAGAACAGCTATATGCTGGGGAAAGATGATCACATGGCTATAACTTATGAGAGAATGCACATATGATCCCCCCACTCAGATAAAAGTTTTAAAAAAAAAAAAGAGAGAGAGAGAGAGAGAGAGAGAGAGAGAGAGAGAGGCTCTGTTGCCTTAGTAGTTAGTAGCAATATTTCTTTAGCCAGTTTTCTTCAGAGACGAGCAACAACCTAGATTTTTCAAAGTTTCAACATATTTCATTTGAAAAATCCAAATCATTACTATTTAGGAAGATTCAGTACAGACACACAATAACCAAAACAGTAAGATTTCAATAAATATCATTATATCTCAGACAAAAAAATCTATAATTGAAAGTTTATTGACTAATCACGTTTCTGTCTAATACAATGATATTGAATCAATTTTCTAAAGGTAAAGAATGATTATACTTGTCAAATTTTACATTTGAAGTTTGTTTTTCTGAAAAACTCCATTATTGTCTAGGAAACAAAACAACCATGACCATAATTATCTGCTTCTCCCAATGTCTGGGGATTTGTCATGCACCAATAAAAGAAAAAAAAAATTAAAAAATCATTTAAATCTTTATATATATATCAATTCTATCAACCTATTGATAAGTAATGCTACGAAAAACATGAGTAGCTTGGAAATCAAATATATCTGAGATTCTAAACATATTTAAAAGGAACAAATAGTACTTCTACAAATAAAGAAATCAAATAGCTGTTGAAGGATATTTCATAATAAATAAATCAAAGATTGAACTAGTTGTCCAAGTCGACAAGTGTCGCTCAAAGGAAGCAAACATGAATATATATGAACAGTGAATATAATGAGATAAACATAGAATTGAGAGAGAAAAGAGCCAAAGCACAGAAAGGATCCAAAATTGAAAAACAAATAGTGCAGCTTCCCATATACAAACAAAAATAAAAATAAGACTAACTGAAACAATTCAATCCAACAAGGTTATTGGAACAATGCATCGACTTCAGAAGAGTTAAAATATTTTTCCAAGGTTGCAAAACCCATCATATTCTACTTGAATGATTTATGTAAAGTCACTTTAGATTTGAATAATGGTTAGGAAAAGAAAAGATATCGTCATCAAAGCAAAAAATTAACTCAGGAAATAGAAAAATGCATTAAAGAATAGGCATGTATCCCATTTTTTACTCAACATTACTCAAGGTGCTGAGAGCACACATAGAAAAAAGCCAAAAAGAACAGCAGAAAATGGTAAAAAGCCCATGTGATTAAACCTGACATTATCCAAGATGTCCTCCAAAGGCATAACAAAACTCAAAATATTAATGGATCTTAGCACATGTTTGGGTATGCAATTTCAGCTAGTCAAACATATTTTTTATCCACACATTTCATAGAATCCACAACTTACAACTCACTTATTATCCACACATTTACCAACAACTTATATTATAAACACTTAAAAAATAATTTCAGCATTACCAAACATGCACTTAATAGGTCCAGTCTATAAAAAGGTGCCTATCATCTTATATACAGAAAAAGAAGAAACTAAGTTCTTAAATTGAGTTTGCAGAACTGGACTTTAGCAGTTTGACAATTGTGGGGATGCATATTAAGGTATGCTGCAATTTGTTATTCTATGGATTCACCGTATGATTCAAATTGGTAATGCGGTGAATTGAAACACACGAAACAAAATCTGAACTGTACAACTTAGGAAATTATAATAATAATAGCAAAAACGACCATAACTAACTCTTTTTCATGATTCAAATGCTAGCCAATTGTTTATGTTCAAGTAATTTAGAACTACACATCTACTACTCCCATATTATGTGCAAATAGTTGAATACATAGAGAGAGAGATAAGAAAGAGAGGGACCTGCTCTTTTCAGCACCAGCTTTGGAGAGGTCACCTTTCTCAAGTGCCCATCTATCAGGACGCAAACGGGAATCTGATGCCAACAACTTCTTGGGAGCAGTGTCAAAGCTGTTTAATTTATGCGCAAAGTGTGTATACTGAAATTTGTCATTTGGTGGAGTTTCTGCAACATGCCAAACCTGCTCAAACATTTCTAGTAAAAAATACGCCAGCCAGAGCTAAGCTAGTATGCTAAAATACCATATGGACTTTCCATGGTTTTAAAGCTTTTTAAGTGAAGTATAAACATTTAAAATATGATAAGCAATCATCTGCCAAAATATCCAAACTTTTCAACAGTAATATGGTTCAATTTGCCCAAGCCAGGATATCCATCATTGCATAAGCTCAAAGCAAAATACTTGATTTTATTATAGATAACATTAATAGAAACTAAAAGTCCCCCCAAAAAAACCCAGATTGGTGTAACCAGAATACTAATGCGCGCATGAATATGAATAACATTTGAAAGCAAGGATGGGCATGCTTTTAAAACCTCAGTACCGAAGTTTGCCCCCAAGAAGGTTAGTGAAAAAAAGAAAAAAAGAAAGACAACAGACACAGAAGTGATCAAGAAAGTCAACAAGAATAGCATTACACAGCAGTCCCTCTGCCCCCAACTTAATAGATGAAATTTTCAAATCTCTCATAGAACCAATGATTTGAGAAATGAAAGAGATAATACATCAACATACATAAAATAGCAGTCTCTAGTTCACATTGCTACAAATAGGTTTGGCTCTTTCATCAGAAACTAGATTTAAAAAAGGGAATCTCAGTATATTAAGTATTAACAAAACCAACCTCTTTCAGTTCTGTGCCAGGAAGAGGTTCCCCTTCAGAATCACATGGTTGATAGCTCAGGGACTCGCTCCATTTTCCGGTCATCAATATTTTAGGTTCTTCATCAGCATTATATACATAACCATCGACCTCATATCGATTAGCTCTGTGACAAAAAAGATCCGTTAACATCAAAAAACAGTTGGGAACATGAAAAACGTTTCTGACTGCATAAGAATAAGGATAAGACATAAATGTACACAGACTTAGAAAATACACATAAGAGAAAGAAGTAATAAAGAAAATAAAAAGCCTCAACATCAAATCGAATCAAATCAAAAGGACAGAATTTCTTACTTCTTAGTGTATATCAACATTGTTAATTATGATTATTGGAATTGATTAGAATTGATTACCAAACAAGTTAGTTAGAAAAGGACAGAGAAAACTAGTAGAGGAAAAAAAGGCCTCAAAATCAAATTGAATCAAATTTAAAGGACAGAATTTCTTAGTCTTGCTTGGTGCATCTCAAGGTTGTTAATTATGATTATTGGCATTGATTACAAAACTGATTACCAGATAAGTTAGTTAAAATTTAGAGAGTTTGGAAAAATTATTAGAATATGCAGTATTGTCATCAAGAATCTAACTAAGAAAGATAATTGCAATCGTGAGGTTAAGAACTAGTTGAAAGGATCAAAAGCATCGTAATTAAGTCACAGGAACATAATTAAAGTTTATGTTTGCATAGTACATGATACAAGAACCTATCGGCTGAGGCATCTCTAATGCTAACTTCTGCATCATACTATATCCGGACATAACCATGACAAGGCAATATGTGGAGGTTAATCAAAGTTTCAAAAGAACTTCTAACTAAAAGCACAAGACAAATTTACCATTCCAACAGTCGTAAAGATAGCAATATAGAAAAATCCTATCTAAGTAGAGAAAAGAAAGGTGAAATGAGGACCAACATACCCAAACCAACCGCAGGGTTGAAAATACAGAACAACTTTGTCCCCAGTAGTCAAGTTTGTCATGACCATTTCTCCAGGTGAATCCACCCAGGTTCGTCCAAATATCAAATTGTTAACCTTGGTTGGAGGTGGAACTAAATCTAGAACAACACCATCTCTTTTAAGAGTCACACGTGTTCTGCATTGAGAAATGATTAGACCATAAATTTTGTTTATAAATTTAACAAGGGACAAATAAATTGTATTCAACATGGAGAAAAGCTGAAGATCAACAGAGGATTGACAATGAGAATGGCCGAAGGACAAAATATATCAAACCAAAAATGATACCGAGTATTTTTCATTACCTTCCAACAGGATAGACATCAACAGAGTTCCCTAAAAATTTAGTTTTCAGCTTAGATGTCACGTCGTATGTGAAATGCTCATTTTCAGCATGTCCAGCACTCATAGGAGGGTGATGACTCACCTAAAAAGTACAAAATTTTGAATTAGCAAATAAACGGAATCCAGAAGCCACTAACTCAGCATAAATAGATTTATCAACTTAAATGTAGCAGGATTCAGAACCAAGAAATCAACCAAGTGAGGGAAAGAAACTGATTTGGATAAAAGAGGGGTACTTAATTTTAAACTCAAAGAGTTAGTTTAACAAATCTAAACTGCTTAAAAGCATGTAAAATATAAGGAGCAGGGGTACCCAATTTTTTCATGTTGCTTATGAGCACTTAAGAGGGCATATTATTTTAGCTTTAAAACCTAAGCATTAAAATGAGTAACTAAAATTATTTAATAGCTGTTGGTGCTCATAAACAATCCCAAACACCCTCATCATAGAACAAACTAGAGTGTCAATAGACAATAACCCACTTGTTCGGAAATGAATGTAATCCCTCTGTGGTTAACCAATTCATAAGTCTCTCCAAGAATTGGATTGAAAGGCTTCAAAGTCCGTTGGTAGGCAAAATAAACAGATATTGCCCATGACGCTGCATAAAAAAAACACATAACTCTGTTACTGCATCATATAACTTTCCTCATAATTTAATTAGTGAGTATCATTCCCCATCATGGAAGTGTTGACATGTCTCTTTATATATTTACATCAAATAGTACTCACATGCATACACCAACTGCATGTAGGGATCCTCACATTCATCTGCTTGATCCAAAAGATGCGAATATTCCATTAACTGCCATAAGCATTGCATAATTAGCACTAGTAGAGTTGCTTTAAATGGCAAAGTGTTAAAGTGCACAAACCTCTGCCATTTTTTGAAGCATTGTCATTGGCTCAAATATAAGGACGGGGAGTGTCACCATTGATGTGATATCAGAACCAATATATTTTTGCATCATCTTCCAATAACTATCACGTTCCTTTGAGAAAGCGAAAGATTAATCAGTATATACATATAATGACAGCAATAATTAATTCGTAGGTGAAAATGGCATAGAGGATCATCATAGGCATAGAATAAGAAAACTTACATAGTATAAATTAATAAAGGTAAACATTAACGTTTATAGACTTTGAGATCCCACCAAGCCAAAATGGAAAGACCGTTGTGGATACTTGGTGAAGAGAGCGGTCCCCATATGCCCCTTTTGCCTTTTCGACTCCCATCATCTAACAAGTGACTTCTATGTGGTTTTGTGATTTACATAATTACATTCATATTTGCATAGTTTCCAGCATTATCCAAACACTTTTACAGAGGCAATTTATCGCTTATGACTCTAAAAGATAGGTCTAACACTCTCTAATTAATGCATATTATCACTTCAAGGAAACTTTATCTACATAGACCATCACTGTTAAACCTTAACCAAGTTTTGCAAAGAGACAATTTATATGGATGCTCAGAAAAATCGATCACCAGAATATCAATCCGTCAAACTAATCAATAGATTATTTCCAACGAGTAAGATTCCAGGCTGCTTCAACTTTTCGAGACACTGCTTTTAAATATAACACATGTATCTTACCAAATGCATCCCTTTCCTTTATGTCACAAAAATCATGAACATTGGTTGAAGAAAGTGGCCTTGTAATTAACTAAAAGTAATAGTATACAGTAACAAGACACCGACCTCCTGCCTCCATCTTCCTCTCTGAGCTTCCTCTTCAGCATCTTCCTTGCCTCCTTCCGGATTTATAACTTCCACCCCTTCATAACCAAGCAATCTAGTTGTAGGGAGAAAATGTATATATTAATGAATCTTAACCTGTGACATTATGATATCAGGAAAGTAAAACTGATACATCTAAAGTGAATCTGATGAATAAAAGCAATATATGTAGTATTTATTAGACATTGATGAGGAAAAACAAGAATAAAAAGCTAGCCGGAAAACATTGACAGACGTAAATTATTCTTATGCACGAGTGATTGTCAAACTGACAAATAAATCTTTGGAAGCAAGTGATTGTCAAACTGACAAATAAATCACATAACTGCATTGCACACTTAAGGCCTTTATTTTTCATATGTTCATTATTTCATGGGAAATCAATATGAACCAGTAAATTGTCAAGAAAAAATACATATTAAAGACAAAGAAAATTTCGAAATCAAACTTAGAAGTAACATGAAGACCCCTATCATTAGGATAATCAATATACATGCAGCTAATCAGCGTGCATAAAAACTCTAGCACAAAGCTCTGAACAATCTGGAGGGATCACCCCCATATTGCAAATGAACCAAGACATTAATGAACAGCTAATTTAGGTAATAAAAAGCTCATCTATGGCTAGCCATTCGTTAAGCAAGCCAATCCTGAACAAAAAATCTCTCTAAAAGAACCAAGCTAACAAATGTCTAGCTAGCTCGAAAGTTATCATAGACAAGCACATTAAGGGTTTGTTTGATTTCAATTAAAATTTTGCTAAAAAGCTAAAGTCAAAGTCAAAAATTAATTTTAACTACACATTTAATAGGAACCATAACGTTTTACAACTTTTCAACAACACATTTTATCAACTTACAAAAAAATCTTAGTTTAATCAAAATCAAACATACCCTAAATAACTCTTTTTGCATCTAAATTATTTTATAGTAAAAAACAAAAATAACAAGACCGGGTATTTTTCATAATTAAAATTTATTATTTATAATTCTCTTGATTTTAGGATAATTGGTTGGTTATGACATTGAATTTATCAAAATCACGAGATCCAATTAGCTTATTTACAAACACGATTTCGGAGTTTCCAAAAATAGATGAGGTAAGTAGAGGTCCAAAATATTGAAATCACCAAAGTCAAACATACATCGTTAGCTGGTCACTGAAGCTGCTTGGAACATTCTTCAACTTGTCATAGCTTCGTGCATTTGTAGCCAGATATATGAACAATTGATAAAAGAAGAAATTTTTTACTTCATTTGCACTTCATTATCAATGGGATCTCAGTATTCATTAACTCCAATCACAGTTATTACTCTAATGTGATCCTTTATTCAACAATTCAATATGTGAAGGCCAAAAAATAATTATTTAGTATCTTCACCACTCGTACATCAGATACAACCAAGCAAATCCATCAATTAAGCACTCATCTTTACATTCACAACTTCAGTTTTTTTTTTTCCTGCAAACCTCTCAGAAAACTAAACAATAAAATGGCGGCTTTCAGCAAGTTTCATCCTGCACCCGTAAATCAACTAAATAACAGAAAGTAAATTCAGCTAAATCTCGCACTTGCATGTCTTACTGTATCAAAAATCAAAATTCATATCTCTCAAATACCATAATTAATCAAGTCCCTTGAAAACCTGATTGAGCGCACATACAAACAGAAAAATAATGTATAGAAAGAAAGGAATCAATACCCGTTGACAGATCTATGCATGGCGCTGCTGAACATCGAAAAGCCCGATGTCATGGAGGCAAAGAAGCCGGCCTTGTTTTCATTATTGTTTGGAGTCCCCATTTCTTCCGCAATAAAATTGCCTTAATCGGACAAAAAATTGGATTCAATTTCACAGAATTATGAGAGTATTTTGTGGATCGCGATGAGTATTAGCACTAATTTGGATCGGTCGATCGAATCGATCTGTACAAGAGAGAGAGATAGAGATGTAGAATCGGGATGGTGACAAATTAAGTGGCAGAAATGGGAGAATGCATAAATGAAAAGGGGTAAAACGGGAAGTATAAAATATCAGACTAGTTGGCGGTTTTTCTTTTCGAGAATACTTTATTTTTTGGGATTCTTTTACGATGTATGTGTTGGCAAGTAGCGGATGCCCGGGATTCTGTCCCAGCGCTGTGAGTTACGTGAGGAACACGCTCCACGTAGCTATGTTCATGACATAGGACGCCCCCAAATTACAAGTTTGACTATAGAAAGGATACCTATTATGTTGATGACACCAAAGAAGTATTAAATGAATGGAATTGGAATATGGATGAAATATAATAAAATGGAGCTACTTTAGATTCTCTCTAAAATTAGACATGGAAGGAAGTCACTACGAAGAAGTTCTCTGAAAGTTACAAAAGAAGTTTCGAGAAAAATGTTTGGATGTCTATTTGTATTTGATTTTAAGAATTTTTGATAAAAATTGATAAAAATGTGTAATTACAAAATTAATAAAAATTATGAGTCTTGTAAAATATGTAGTTAAAATTAATTATTAACTTTTATTCAAATTTTTATCAATTTTTTTAATCAAAATCAACAAAAGCTAATTTGCATACAACTTACGTTTCATGTATATAATTAAAGAAATTATAATTTATATTTTTTATACATTGAAGTTTAAAAATATATAGGGAAATTTGCAATTTTCGTCCTCAATATTTTGAATCTATTACTGATTCATCCCTAACTAATTTTTATAGTACCAAACATTCTCAACATTTTAATTAATTACAAATTACATTCCTAATGACAGATAATGACGAATTTGTTTTTCTCTTTAAATTAAAAAAAAAAACTAAAAACAACAAAAAATTACAAAAAAATTATAAAAACGTTTCATATCTTTTCAAAAAGTACAAAGTATCTTCTTTTTCATCCACTCCTACCCCTACGCCGCTACCAACACACTACAACCCCTCAATTTGTCATTAATGGTAGATTTATGATGGGAAAATAGTGTTCTTGTTTATCACTTCCACACCACCACCATTTTCTCAACATTTTGAAACTATGAATTTTGAAATAGTGTTCTTCTTTATTATCCCATCTTGTTGGTTGTGGTGGGTGGGAGTAGGGTGTGTGAGGAAGAAGATACTTTATACTTTTTGAAAAGTTATGAAAAGTTTTATTTTTGCTCATTTAAAGAGGAGGATAAATCTATCATTATTTGTCAATAGGGACGTGATTTACAATTAATTGAAATGTTGAAAATGTCTGGTGCTATAAAAATTGGTTTGAGATAGATTAGTAACAAATTAAAAAGATTGATGACAAAAATTGTAAATTTTCCTAAAGAAGAACATTATTTCAAGATTCAATGTTTCAAAATTTTAAAAACACACATTGAGAAAAAGGTGGTGGTGAGTTAGTGGCGGCGTAGATGAGGTGGTGGTGTGGAAGTGATGGCTGTGATGGAATGAGGTGGGGGTGACGTGGTGGTGTAGGGTGTGAGGAAGAAAATATTTCATACTTTTTGAAAAGGTATGAGATATTTTTTGCAATTTTTTATTTTTATTTTTTATTTAAAGAGGAGGGCAAATCCGTCATTAAAGACATAATTTGTAATTAATTGAGAAGTTAAGAATGTCTGGTAGTATAAAAATTAATTGGGAATAGATTAATAACATATTTAAAAATTGGAAACGAAAATTGCAAATTTTTCATATATATATATATATATATATTTCGTAAGATCTATAATTTATTATACATTTATTATCCACACATTTTATAGAAAAATCATATTCTAATTACTATGAATCTAAAAGATATTACTATATCATTAATATGAAAATACTTCCATAATTAGTGTACATTTGATAGTATTAAAATTATTTTTTAAATAATTATAAGTTATGAGTTCTATAAAATGTGTGGATAATAAATGTATAATAAATTATAGATCTATCTATAATTTATTATACATTTATTATCCACACATTTTATAGAACTCATAACTTATAATTATTTAAAAAATAATTTTAATACTATCAAATGTACACTAATTATGGAAGTATTTTCATATTAATGATATAGTAATATCTTTTAGATTCATAGTAATTATTCGTAAGATCTATAATTTATTATACATTTATTATCCACACATTTTATAGAACTCATAACTTATAATTATTTAAAAAATAATTTTAATACTATCAAATGTACACTAATTATGGAAGTATTTTCATATTAATGATATAGTAATATCTTTTAGATTCATAGTAATTAGAATATGATTTTTTCTTTCATAGTAGTTTGTAGTCTTATGAAGAGTCTTTCTCCCTGTAATATTCTGACACAACATTTATATAATTACTTTTGTCTCATTTACAATATTCATATCTCTTTTATTTCATAACAAAGCCAACAATAAAGTTCTCTGGCAAACTTAACACCCATAACCAATTGGTAACACATTATTAGTTGTATGTCATTTCATTCATATTAAAGTTTGAAGTTATCTCTAGTGATCCTTTACCCTATTTATGTTTTATAATCTATTATTTTTTAGTATAATCCATGTATTTTTGAATTCATTAATTATAGCATTTTAAGGAATGTCGAATCAGTATGTATTTCATTTAGTGTATAGTGCCAAACTTACATTGTTTGCTTTGAATGAACTATGTTTTTAAGATATGATTTTATTTTTTTAATTTTTCAAGATGGAGTTCATTTTTTTAAAACTAGTATATTGCTTTTTGCGGTGGGTTTCGACCGTAAATTTTATTATGATGATGGATTAAGGTGGTGAACATATTTTGGAGATGATCGGTAGAAGGAAATGATCGATTCGTGAAGATGGATTGAGGATGTGAGCAAATTTTGGAGATGATCGGTTGAGCGAGATAATCGAATTAGGGAAATGGATGAAAGCAGTCAGTAAATTTTGGAGGAAATGATTTTGTGAAGGAGAAATTGATGGCGTAGTAACACACGGACATTTAAGTATTTTTTTTCTTTCCATAATAGAGAAAACTTCATACGATCGTGATAAAATTGTAATTTTGCATTTGTTGTTAATTATGACATTTCCATATGAATACTTTCATAGTGTTTACATCACTTACGTCCCTTTGGGTAGTAGATAACAGTTTAGAAAGCAACCATGATTCAAAATGCAATCCTTGTTGGAAATGAACTTTTTTTTTTTTTTGGGGGGTATAACAGTCTAGCATGATTGAGTGTGTAATAACAAAAAAAAAAAACATGTCATTGTAATATAAATCACTACTACTTTATAAGAGTGAATGGGGGTAAATCATTGTTCTTTATTTCGATTAATACGACGATGTATCGATAATGTCATGTTGACATCATTTATTATTATTATTATTATTTTTTCATTTTGAGTGTGAAAATGACGTTGTATTGCACGTCTAGACACAAAATGACGTCATTTTTAGACATGCTTTTCATCACTCCATCACATGTCTCTTTTTGCCCCTGACATCCAAAACACCTATTTCTGACAAAACCTGATACCCACCATACCTTTTTCTTTTTTAGCAGACAACTTCAATTGAACATTGAAGATGAAGGTCTCTTCTTCTCCCAACACGCAAACTACGTACTGAGGTAGAATATCAAAAAGGGGATCTAGGGTTTATAGTTCAATTTTTCTATAAAACTCTCTTTTTCTCGCTTTTTCATCTTCATTGTGTGATAATCGTTCCACCAAGGTTGCACATATTCTTCAAGGTTTGGCTTTGTTTTTTGTTTTCCTTACTTTGTTGGTTAATGGGATCGATTTGATTCACTATTTTTTTCTAAACTGAAGCTTGATGATTTTTTTTGTAATCGCGATTATTTCGGGCGTTCAGGTATTTTTGGTTCATGAATATTTATTGGTGGTTAATTTTTCAAATTTTTTATTAAATTATGTTTCAGGACCATTTGATATTATTTGCATTAAAACTACTCTGGTGAATGGGTTGCAGAAGTGGCTGGTGTAAGATTAATGTCCAAGATCCAAATTATCGGATTGAACTTAATAACTTATTACGACAAATTAATTAATTAGATTAATTAATTGTGTCTGTTAGTTGTGGGTTAACAAAGTTCTAGTAAAACTAGAACACACACTTTTAGTAGGATTGGAATTAGGGTTAGCGCTGCCTATATAAATTAAGCCACAGTTTGTGGAAATCAAGAGAATATGTCTTCATTATTTGCTAGCACAAACAAGAGACAAAATTCAATACAATTATTCTCAAAGTTTTGCTTTCATCTGTTCTTGATCGTAGAAGTCCAGATCTGTTCATAAATGTGTAGATTATCATTGGAGTCTAGACAAATGTGTAGATTATCATTGGAGTCTAGACAATTGGACAGCTATGAATTGAAGATTGTATTTGTCATGTATCCAGTATGGAGCCATCGTCGATCAAACTCAAATATTCATTCTTAGGCAATAGTTCACTAATGAAAATCTTGAGTTATGATGCACTTATGATACATTATCCATTTAATAAAATTTAGAGGCCTTCAGAGCCTTCATGATCGAGTGTATGCCCATGCTAATCATAATCAGATTCTACTGTGTTTATCAAGGCAAACTTCTATCACAAATTCTATCTAAGTACAAGGTTGATCTGGCTTATAGGAATTGTAGATTTAATTCTCGCTGTGTATGTATACGTTAATTCTTTAAAGTGGTATCAGATCATACCTTGTTACTTGTTAGAATTTGTAAGATTGCTTTGATGAATCGAACAATAATTGTTATTGATATTTTAATTTGATTTGAGTTGTGACAGTAAAACAAAAATTGTGTTTTATTGAAAGAAATATCTGAATTGGATTCGGATTGTTCAAAACAAGTCAAACTGGCCAGAAAAAGGACGAATTGGCTAGAAAAGAAAAAAAAAACAATTCCGATGGTGGGGGTGGCCACTGCCTTTGGAAGGTAGCGGAAGCCGCTGGTGACTTTGCAGCGTCAAAGCCCTCGCGCCGCTCCTTGCCTCATAGAACAGCAGCATGGCTGCTATTCGATGGTGGAAAGGCGGTGGCCGCCGGTGTTGGACACCTGCGCATCCATCTTTCAATAGAGGGTTGTGCTGGCATCATAATGCTAAAACCCTAATTCAACGTGTTGTTCCTTTGTTTTTGGGAAAGATAGCTTCCCATGTACTTTTGGAAATTATATTGGAAGCCCCCTAATTTCGAAAGAATTTAAATGGGCTTCCTATGCAATTTTAGAAATTACATATAAAAGACCCATTGTTTTAAAATAACAAAAGGGTCTTCTGTGCAATTTCAAAAATTGCATAAAAGACTTACGATTTTAAAATTATAAGGGACTGACTGTTCAATTTCAAAAATTGCACATTAAGTCCTCAAACTTTAAAAAAAAATGGTCTCAAATGCAATTTTAATTTTTTTTGGAAAAATTGTACTTATTTAAATTTTAATGCTGGTTAAATATTCATCATTGACTTAAATTCTTTTTAAACCAAAATTTGAATTTTTGATTAGATTAAATTTTGACATTTACTTTATAAAATTGTAGTTTTGACCATATACTTATTTTTGTTCAATTTAGGGTATGACTTTAAATTAGGAGATAAACAAATTTTGAAAATACCCTTTATTAATAAAATTAAATGATTAATTAGATGAATTCCTTAATTTTATTGTTGAAAAATTTAATTAATTAATTAGATTAATTATTTAATCTCGTCTAGTATGTTTTGAAATGTCTAAAATGTTTAGATTTACAATATCAACGCTGCAAATTTAGAAATTAATATATTTTTAATATTAGATATTAAAATGGATGTTTAAGGACTCGACCCATGTGATTGATTGTATGATTAATTTATTCATGTTGATTGGAGATGACAAAATGGTTGAGCTGCCCATCCCATGGGCCCGACGAACGGCCTGGCCCTTGAAAATCCAGCCCATGGGGCCGAGCCGGCAAAAACTAAAAGGGTCAAGCCAGGCTCAGCCCTTGAAGTCCACGGGCCGGCCCGTAGTCTAAATTGGTCCCCAGCTTAAAGCTGGGGACCTTTGTTGCAATTAGCAACAGTCCAAAACGGTCACATTTTGGACTGTTGAAGTTGGTCCCCCAATTTTTTTTGAAACAACTATATTTTTTTTCTTATAAATATCCCATAAGCTTTCCATATTCTTCACAAATTCACAATTCTTTCAACCTATAACAATCTAAAAAAATTATATTGTCAATATAAGCTCTTTTATTGTGTAATTTATAGTTGAACTTCCACATTTCTAATATTCTACATTTTTACATTTTTAGTTATAAACATTCTACATTTCTACTTCTACATTTCTATTATCTACAATTCTATATGGATCATTACAATTTTCTAGGAAGTGCTGAGTTTGTCGAAAACCAAATTCATGATGATTTTAGTGTGTTAAATGATGTTCCAATTCTTAATTTGGTGATGATTTTGGAGTTGGGAACATTGGTCCAAGTATCGATTTAGATGATATCGACGAAGAGTTAGAAACGACCAACAATACTGTGTCTATTATTAAACGAAGAGCCGCAAAACAAAAAGTTCAGTATTGGGATCATTTCAAGTTAGTGCAGACCGGTGCAGCTGCAGACGGACAACCAATTTTCAAGACAATATGTAAATATTATAAACAACAGTTTGCATGGCAAAAATGTGGTGGAACGAGCCATCTAAACCGACATTTTCCTATGTGTATGCAAAAGAATGGAAGAGTTGATACCAATCAAGCTCAACTGCAGTTCGGATCTTCTGATGGATCTACTAGTTCTTCTCTGAATCTTAACAACTGGGTTTATTCACAGGGCTCTATGCGCCGAGAAGGCATGACTCACGACATGCTATATATTTTGGTCACGACATGCTTAATTTGTTAGATGATGATGGAAGAATTAATTTCGATATACTTAGGTGGTGGAGACAAAATGAGCGTCAATACCCAATTGTTTCTATTATAGCACGTGATCTACTAACACCTCTGGTATCAATTGTAGCATCAGAGGCTTTTTTTTAGTACAGGTGGTAGGATTCTGAATGATATGAGGTCAAAACTTAAACCAGACATATTAGAGAGTTTAATGTGTTTAAAAAATCGGGAGTGTAACAACCGGATTTTTTCGGCTTTTAATTTCAAGTAACTAAAATTTTTACTTTCGGCGCCACCACGAACCCCTAGTACGTTTTAAAATACTTTTTTTAGGTCACGTTAATGTTGCGCGCGTTTGCTTTAAATTTTAATTGACGAAAAAGATGTATGATTTTATTACCGAGGTTCGTTAAATTTTCTTACATCGAATAAATGTTCTTGGTTTAATTTCTTGATTTAATTTAAGCCAACCGTTTAAATTAAATACTAAGAGAAATATTTAATATCAATTTCGGCCTATGCTAGTCCAGTTTTCAGCAAAGAAAACCACCCCCTTTTGATGCCGAAATTAGTAAGCTTTTAGTACAAAAAAGTTACACCGTAATTAACCCCTAACAGCCCCTTATTCTTGCCAGAAAACACCTCAAAATAGACCCTTATTCTTGTCAGAAAACATTCCAATACAGCCCCTAAACCTTGATGAAAAGCTGCCTTCCTAACTGCCCCACAACCACATTTTCGCCCCCCATGATCTCCACCACTCAAACCTCTTCAAAACTCAGCCAAACCCCTTCCTTTTCACCTAAAGAAAACTGCACCACAGCCCCATTGATCCACCATTTAACCCAGTAAAGTTTTAGCCAACTACTCCCATGAAAAATACAAAAAAACTGCTCTATAAGTGCTCTTTTATCTCCAGATTTTCGGCCCCTTAAGTCCCAGCATTTCCCTCATTGTTTTAGCCACCAAATCACAGTATTTAGCCCCCATAAAGTCTCAAATTTCACCCCCCTTAAACACATTTAATTCCTTTCATTTCAAACCACAAAAACACTTCAGCAGTAGGTTTTAGCCTTAGTTTTTATCCTGCTGTTCAGCCCCTTTCTCTTCAAAGTTTCGGCTCCCAGCTATAACTCTCTAACCCCTTTGGTTTGCTTCATTTCTTCCTCTTTTTAGTCACCAAATCATAGTTCAACAACCCCTCATTTGTCTCTCAATTTTCACCCAAAACAGCAAGCAGGAACACCTCTTTTTCCTTCCCAGATTTTGGCTTTTTCCTTATCTGGTTTCACTCAATTTTTCTTCTCTTAAAACATACACTTTCTTGCAAAATATACGTGATAGAAAAGGACAAGCGTGCATGCTGCTTTCTTTGTGTTGTGCATCAATTTTTCTTCATTCCAGCAATTACAATCGAAATCCATTTTGAGGTAGTTTTTATTACTACGTTTGCTATGTTTTACAAATGATGTTTTGGAAAATTATTATGTGAATTGAATGCCTTGCTAAATAATTATGAAGGGACTTTAAGTTGTGATTGAAGGTAATCATTTATGAAAGTTGTGATTGAAAGTAATCACTTATGAATCCATGTGGTGTCGACCACTGAATTATGATGTTCCTTGTCTATGTTTAAAGAAAGTGCATGTCATATTTATATTCCGTATAATTTGTCCCGAATGTTAGTATATTCTCTACTGAGTGTTTCTTACGAAATACTCATCCCAAGATAAATAAATTTTCAGATTAAGATGGTTGGTGTTGATGCTGCGAACTTGTCATGTAATTTCTTTTTTTTAGTTTAAGTTTTGACGTTAAGATGATCGAGTCAATTATGATGTAAATACAATATTTTTAAGTCTTTGATTTAGTATTTAATTATGTAATATTTATGGAAAACGAGATGTCAGTTCCTTTTCCGTTAAAAGTTTCAAGTTAGAAATGCATAGTTTTATGTTTCTGAAATTTCCAGCTTACTGTCCCTACTTGGAAAAATCACAACTTTTGTTACGGTTGGAATTTTTGAGTGAAACCAGTGGCTTTGGAAAGCCCTATATGTGGTATAATATCAAGAATTAGAATCACTCAAAAATACCATCGTATGAAATTTTTACGAATGTTTTAGCGGGCTGCCTTAAGGTACCTGGGACAGCTTTTCAAACAACCTCGGCTATCGTTTTTACCTATCAAACAATGCAGCTAAGGTCTAAAATTTTAACAAGTAGTATGTAGTCTCAAGTACCTACAATAAAATTTTTGGGATTTTTAAAATTCGTTTGAATGGTCAAATAATTTGTGGCGACACCTATCACAATTTAGGCAAAACCATAGAAACTTAAAGAAAAATCATTATTTCCTTGCGCGCTCATATTTTCCGCAAATGTTATTTTCTTAAAATCATTCTAAGGCACGGGAAATAATTTTTGGAGTCTTCAAATATTTTTAGAAATTATTTTAGTGACCATCTGGGTTGAAAAAATCCAGGGCGTTACAGAGAGGATGTAGAACTTTGAATCTAAGATAAAGTAAGCCTGATATTGGCCGAAGAGATGGACGAACTAGGTACATAAAATATAAGTATATTTTGTATAAATTAATTTCATTTTTATTTATTTTAACTTTTAAGTGTTGATATTTAAATTTACCAAAAAATTGTACACGCAACAACTTATTCGTGTACAATTTTAACTCCACCTACGCTAATAGTACCGGTTCCAAGCTCGAAAAAAGGATGAGGGTATCATAACTTATTTCTTTTTAACTTTAAAAAATATATATATAAAGTTCACATATGGCCCGCGGACCACGGACCAGTCCAAGCTGGCCTTTCTTAGACAGGCCGAGCCAAGAGGCACGGCGGCTCGACCCATTTCCATGGCTAATGTTGATTGTTGGTTGGCCTGCAAGCCTATTATATAATAAAATAGGTCTGCGAGCCTATTGTTTATTTAATTGGTTTTGCACTCTTTATTTAATATTGGCATGCATGCCAACTAGTATATAATACATATTGCAGTAGGAAATAGAGATGATTGCATTATCATTTGATGATCGAATGCAACATCCTCTAGGAATTGACCGACTAGTCTTCCTTTTGACTGAGAGAGACTAGATAGATAAAGTCCATAATCATCCACATTTATTATTATGTATTATTGATTGCATGTTGGATGTTAGTTAATATACATAAATATGATAAGACAAATCCCTCTTTATCAACATATTAAATTCGTATTAAATAGTTAATACAAAGTACCTTCCATTGTTATAGTGAAAAACTTGAGTCCATTATCGATGTTAGTTTGTTGAGTCGCTCAAGGCTGCTCACTCATGGATATGTTTATCACTATAAAACATTCGATAGTTCTGAACAATGAGTCAAATTTAATTATAATTTTTTTTTGTTGAGTCGCTTAAGAAAATAAAATTTTAGGGGCATAATCAAGTAAACACATTAGATGTGTGCAACAATAAGTTGTTTACTTGATGATCTAGGAGTCATATAGATAAAAGTATCTATCGAGATGTTTTAATATGGTTTGTTGAATCGCTCATGGTTCTAATAAAACAAAGGAGATCCTAGACTATTGAGAATCTAACCAGTTTTATTAATTAATGTTTGATTGTCATTAATTCAATTAAAACAGTAGCAGCATAATTAATTTAATAGAAGTCCATGTTAAATTAATTTTCTATATTTAATTTATTGTTCTAACTTGTTATTTAATTGTTGAATCATGAGTAACCATATAAGTTTGAGAGGCATATTGGATGCCAATAAACATACCAGACCAAATTTTCTGGACTGGCACTGCAATATGAGAATTGTTCTCAAGCATGAAAAAATTGGATATATTATTGGGCAGCCAATGCCAGAAGCTCCTATTGAGGAAGCTACGCCGAAGAACGTGTAGGCTTATAATAAACACAATGATGACAATAACATTCAACATGGGATGTTTACATCTATATCAACTGAGTTACAAAAGCAGCACGAGTGTATGGATACCTATACCATTGTATAGCATTTCAAAGAGTTGAATGAAGAACAGTCATGGACTGAATGATATGAGACATCCAAAAAGGTTATGCAGATGTATGATAGTAAAAAGATCTTCAGTTAGTGCTCAAGTGCTAAAGATGATTGGGTGTATTGAAAAATTAAACTAGTTGGGTTTTACTATGGACCACGAGCTGAGTGTTGACTTAGTTCTACAGTCTCTGACTGATAGCTTTTCACAGTTCATTATGAACATCAACATGAATAAGATTCAATATACCCTGCATGAGTTGATAAATATGCTGAAAACTATTGAGCACAATATAAACAAAAGAAAGGGAAATTTTTTGGCTATTGACACATCTAATTGAACTAAGATGAAATCTAAAAGGATCTTTCAGAAATGATCCAAGAAAGGCAAATCTACTGAAAAACAGTTAAAGCAAACAAAGACAAATTCAAGTATGATAATCTTTGTTTTCATTAGAAATAAAGGGCATTAGAAGTGGAACTGCAATGCATAAAGATGATAAAACTATCAACTCATATCTTTGGCAATTGAGACTAGTTCATGTAAATGAAAAACACATCACCAAGTTACATAAAGATGGATACTTGGATTCAAATGATTATGAATTATTTGATAAATGTGAGTCATAAATGATGGGAAAAAATGACCAAGGCCCCATTTTCTGGAAAAAGAGTCAGAGCTAAAGATATTTTGGGACTTGTACATACTGATGTATGTGGACCAATGTCTACAGATGCTAGATGTGACTTTTCTTACTTCATCACGTTTACAGATGATCATTCTAAATATGGTTTCATCTATTTGATCAAATTCAAGTATGAAGCCTTTGAAAATTTCAAGAAATTCAAGCAAGAAGTAGAAAGGCAAACTGGGAAAAATATTCTAACACTTAGATATGATCGATGTAGAGAATATTTGAAGGGTGATTTTTAGACTATCTAACAAAGAATGAGATTTTCTCGCAGTAGACTCTACCGTATACACCATAACACAATGGTGTATTTGAAAGGAGAAATCGAACTTTACTTGATATGGTGCGATCAATGATGAGCCGCACAACTCTTCCAAAATCATTTTGAAGATATGCACTTAATACTGCATGTCACACACTAAATCGTGGCACATCTGAATCGGTCGATTAAACTCCATATGAGTTGTGGAAAAGAAAAAAGACTCGATCTTTCATACATAAAAGTATGGAGCTGCGACGCTTATGTGAAGTGCGTAAAATCGAACAAGCTATGAGCTAAATCTGATAAATATTTATTTATGGAGTATCCAAAAGAAACTGCTACTATTTCTACATCCAATCAAGATGAATGTTACCTTATTGAAACTTGTTGTATTCTTAGAGAAAGAAAGAATTCTAAAAGAATATAGTTAGAGAATAGTTGATATTGAACAGGTTCAAGAAACAACAAATGAAATTGACCAAATGGATGAGTCAATGGCTGAGCCTGTATTAGATGAGGCACATATTAGCAATGGAGAACTGCCAGTCCCTGAGAACACACTAGTTCTACGTAAGTTGAACATGGTCATTCGTCCTCCTCAGAGATACGATCTCTTGATTACCAATGATGCATTGCTAATCGAGGAAGATGAATCTATTACTTACGCATAATTGAAGTTAAGTATTGACTCAAAGAGATGGCAGGAAGCCATAGAATCCGAGATGAACCTCATGTACGAAAATAAGGTTTGGACCTTGGTTGACCAGCCTGAAGGGATAAAACCCATAGGTAGTAAATGAGTATACAAGAAAAAGGTCAACATGGATGGTAATGTTCATACTTACAAGACAAGATTGGTTGTAAAGAGTTACAAGCAAAGACAAGAATTGACTTTAACGAAACTTTCTCACCAGTAGCCATGTCTAAATTCTGCTTGCGATAGCGGCATACCATGACTATGGGATCTGGCAAATGGATGTCAAAACTCATTCTTTAAAGGGAATCTTAGCGAGAATATGTACTTGATGCAACCCAAAGGTTTTGAATCTATGGAGCCAAACAAGGTATGCAAACTTCATAAATCCATATATAGATTAAAACTAGTCTCTCAGAGCAGGAATCTTCGTGTTGATGAGACAATCAAAATATTTGATTTTATCAAGAATAAAGATGAACCA
The DNA here is from genome assembly GCA_030279155.1 of Forsythia viridissima. Lineage (NCBI taxonomy): Eukaryota > Viridiplantae > Streptophyta > Magnoliopsida > Lamiales > Oleaceae > Forsythia > Forsythia viridissima. Next base: position 26,659,963 of record CM059037.1, read on the forward strand.
TGTGTATAAGAAGTTTAGTAGGAGTAAAATCGTGTTTCTAATTATGTATGTAGATGACATACTATTATTAAGAAATGATGTTTCCATGCTAAAATCAGTAAAATTGTGGTTATCCAAAAATTTCTTTATAAAGAATATGGGAGATGCATCATACATTCTCGGGATAAAGATCTATAAATATAGATCTAAAAGAATGCTTGGCCTATCTCAATCTATGTACATAGAAAAAATCTTGAAAATATTTAGTATGAAAGAGTCTAAAAGAGGACTATGTCCTATTGGGCATGTGATATATCTCTCAAAAGAGATGTGTCCAAAATTCAGAGAGATCACATGGATATAATTTCTTATGCATCAGCAATAGGATCTATCATATATGCTATGCTATGTACTGGACTGGATGTTTCATATGCTCTGAGTGTCACAAGTAGGTTCCAAGTGAACCCTGGCAAGAAATATTAGATCACAGTCAAGAACATCCTTAAGTACTTAAGAAACACTAAAGATATGTTCTTGGTTCTTGGTGTATAGATGAAATGAACTTAGAGTTCAAGTATATACCGATGCCAGCTTTCAGTCTAATTTTCAAATATGTATTTACTCTCAATGGTGGTGCGGTCAGTTAGAAAAGTTCAAAACAAGATATGACCGCTGATTCAAATATAAAAGTCGAATATATAGTTGCTTCAGAAGCAGTAAAAGAAGCGGTTTGGATCAAGAAGTCCATTACTGAATTTATAATAGTTTCTAGCATTGTTGATCTAATACCTCTGTATTGTGATAACAATGGAGTCATTGCACAAGCAAAGAAACCTACGTCTCATCAATGATCCAGATATATATTGAGGCAGTATCATCTCATCGGAGAGATAATCTTGAAAAATAACATAAAGATAGAACGGGTCCTAACATACGATAATGTAGCAGATCCTCTGACAAAGTCGTTGTCCCAACACAGGCATGATGGTCATGCTATTGGTATTAGATACCTGAGTGATTGGATCTAGTTTGTTGAGATATTTTGTAAATATACTCCTTGTTGGACATCAATGTGTATGAATAATATTATTAATTAAATGTTTGTCTACATTTTAATGGCATATCTGTTATTGTTTAAATGTTATTATTTAAAATAACAGAGTCCGAAGAAAAGTTCATGATAACTTGTTAATCAAAAGATTGTGAGATACAAAATATTTCAATCATAACTAGATTAGATCAACAAATAGTTGAGGTGAATAATATAATTGGTTGAAATGAGATTGACGCTGGTCAATATCTCTTAACCATTTAGGTTATATTGATGAAGAGATTATATTTTCACGGTAACCGCACATATATTGGTTCGGTCATATCACATGACATTTTTCTTCATATGGATTGCCTTGACACATTGCTAGATGTCAATCCTGGACAGCGACGTCAATTGATCGATCTAGGTGAATCGATGAAAATATCACTACGTTGGCCATCGTGAACGGCAACCTAATGGATCACACAGAAAATGCGAGAATTGAGTGTATTGAGTTGGACCTTGTCCAGGTGGAAGATTGTAAGATTAATGTCCAAGATCCAAATTATAGGGTTGGACTTAATAATTTATTGGGCCAAATTAATTAATTAGATTAATTAATTGAGTCTGTTAGTTGTGGCTAACAAAGTTCTAGTAAGACTAGAACACACAATTCTAGTTAGGACTAGAACTAGGGTTAGCGCCGCCTATATATACTAAGCCACAATTTGTGGAAATCAAGAGAATATGTCTTCATTATTTGTTAGCACAAGCAAGAAACAAAACTCAATAAAATTACTCCCAAATTTCTGCTTTCATCTATTCTTGATCATGGAAGTTCAGATGTGTTCTTGCTGTGTGGATTATCATTAGAGGCTGGACAATTGGACAAATGTGGTATTGAATATTGTACTTCTAGATAATCAGATTCTACGGTGTTCATCAAGGTAAACTTCCAGCTAAACAAGGTTGATCCGGCTTATAGGAATTGCAGATTTAATTCCCAATGTGTATATATACATCAATTCCTTACAGACGGTAAGTTTGTTGTAGTTATCTCTCTATCATTTTTGAAGGATTTTGTTTTTGATACTATTATTTTTGAATAACAGACTAATAGGCATTCTATATTATTTTTCTTGATTTTAGTATATTATTTTATGACGTTTGAATGATTTTTGTTTGAATTGTGTAAACTTATAATTTATTTGAATAGAAGAAGTTCTCATTGTTAGTGTTTCTATTTGTTTCTGGAAACATGTTTCCTTAGCAAAGTTTTTGAAAATGAAGATGAGGATTTTATATGTTGTTATTTTGATTTCTTTGAGTTGTGAAATTTGAATTTCATTCAGTTTTTTGTTTCTTTGTAGCCAATAATTTCTGATTCTTACTGAATAGTTTCCACGTGCTGCCACTTTTGTACTGGGGGACACATATTGATATCTTAAGTTGAATATAATTTAAATGAAAAAGGGAATAATGATATGTTGAGATTATATACGTAGGAAACTGATCTACTGCCCCCAGGTGGGCAGTACATGTTGCCCACATGCTGATTTGTCAGCATGTGGGCTGTTGATGTAAAAAGCAACTTTTTACATCAACAGCCCACATGCTGACAAGTCAGCATGTGGGCAAGATCTACTGCCCACCTGGGGGCAGTAGATCGGTCCTCTATATATGTAACAATTTGAATACAATTGATTGTTGTCTTTTGTATAACGAATGGAAAAAGGGCATTGCTTTATAGAGTTCTGTTTTATGCATTAAAGCAAATGCATATATGTAAAGGACTAATTTTCTCAATTGAGTGTACATTGGCTGAGCGTTTTTTCTCTTCTCTATTTCAATAAAAAAAGAAGAAGAACTTGTTTCTTCGCTAATTACCACTTCTCTTATAGGAGTTTGAGTATACATGAATGTGTTTTTATTCTTCATTTTTTATAACATACATACACTACATTTATGTACATATATAAATACATGCAGGCATACGTATTGTGGATACTACTCGGTTCCTCACTTTCTTCTTCCATTTTTTAAGTGTGTGTTAATGGGCATACAAGCTTGTCCATGCTCTTGACTTTATCACCCTTTTTTGTTTCTTTGTTCTCTCTCTTTTTTTTTATAAGAGGTCTATACGTGATACAATATATATATATATATATATATATATATATATATATATATGGATTGTGTGTATGTTTTCTAAGTGCATGTGTATATAAAATAATTGATGCATGTTGTGAAAATAATGTGATTGCAAGTGAACAATATCGTATACAAGTAATAAAGTGGACCTATTGAGTCCAGATTATCGTTTCCACGAATACTATCTTTTTTAAATACTAGTTAAATAAATCGTAATCCCTACCTATTGAAAACAATTGGAAATAATTTGATTTGAATATTTAAAGTAGAACTATGAATTTAAGGAAATAATATAAGAACGTGTGTAAAAGCAAATAACAAGAATTTAGAAAAAAATGATGGTTAAAGCGTTTCGACAAACGAATTCACCATAGTTGTCATCTCTAATTTCTCCTCTCAAGATTTATTCCTAATGTTGTATTCGGTCAAATTCACAAATTTAATCTAAGTTACCTCTCTCGAGTTCAAATTAGTCCTATCTAATTAAGTAAACTTATAAAGTCAGAATTATCCTTAATTAGATGCATTAAGTCGCCTAAGAATTTTAATTCAGACCGCAACAATAATAAAAGTGTATCTCTATATTTTATTCAATTGCTGGATTTTACTACGTAGTCTAGATTAATAATTTACTTCTCAGTTTATTACAATCCACAAAATCAATGAAATAATAGCCAGTTATTCAAAGCATTAAGAAAAGAAGTAAAATCAAATACTTAAACAATTTATAAATCAAAACTTGAGATTCGAAATGAAAGAATTAAAACTAGGCTATATCATTCATCCAAACATTAAATTTAGCTATTCATGATTCAGGAGAAAGGAAGCATTAAAAGATTTGAATACATAACGAGATTTTGAATGAAAGAAGAAAAGATGTTGAATATCTTGCACCAAAAATTCTTTATCTTCACGTTCATTTTCTTCAAGATCTTGGTTGTTCTTCGTGCTCTTCGCCGTTCTTTTCTTCCTCTTCTATTGTGTTCTCCAAGATTCAACTTTTCTCTTCCGTTCTCAAAGATTCCATCCCCTTATTTTGACCTAGGTTAGGTCTTTATATAGTATTTTACTAATTTTAAAACTCATGTACGTGAAAAGACGAAAAAGACCCCGACTAGAGTTAAAAATAAATCAAAATAAGCCCAGACGCAATTTATGCGCATTACCGTGGTCAACCGCAGTTTGACCGCGACAAACAGTAAACAATTACCAAATTTAATTACAATCATATTTGCAAGCTTTAGTTCTCGAAGTTTTGATGTGTATTTTATTTGGTCATTGTTCACAATTTGTCCTTTTGTCCTCTTATTTGTAGTTCAAGTCCTTCAACTTTGAATTTTTTCCTCTTTAGTCCTCCAATTTCTTCTTTCATTTCAATTTAGTCCTCTTTTATTTGCAAATCGAGTCTTTCAACTTTTGGATATTTGTAAGTTGATCCCCATATCCAATTCTTCGTACGCCTTCAATCATTTTTCGCCTATTTTTGCTTTGTTTTTCTCTAATTCCATCCGATCTCGGGTTTTGACCTAAAACAATTAAATCAACACACAATTAAATAGAAAATCACTAAAGAGTACTTATAATCGTCTACTTTTGATGGTCCAGATAAGTATAAAATCACACTTATCAAATACTCCCAAACTTGAACATTTGTTTGTCATTGAACATGACTATTTACTTAAACAATCAAACAAATAATATTAAAATATACTATAATAGATAGCTTGTCGTATTTGCCTCATGTTTTTGAAACAACCCAATCAATTCATAAAAAACTTCTAAATTATGCTACCAAAATCAATTTTTACTTATCCGATGCTCGATTGATATATGTGTGTGCGAATAGTTAATCCAATCAACATGAACCTTTAGGTTGGTAATATTCCATCCGCCAATTGTCAAATATTTCCTTGCTCTATCGTAAGAATACACACTCCCATATTGATATTCAATCTTTCACTTTGTGTGTTAACTCTTAAATTGCCCTCAAAACACTTATTCTTTTACTACTCAAACTTTGGTTAGGTCTAACTAATACAGTTACTATCTAGATATGTGAAGATTCTCCCTTTATTGAATGCTTCAACCATCAAGCTTCCACTAGGTAAGTCAAACCCACTAGTTATCTAAATCCCAAAGGCTCAATCTTGCTTTTGCTTCTTTTTTTTTTAAAAATATCTTATGTGTAAGACCTCACTCCCTTAAGCTTTCTAGATGACCACCGTAGTTAGTTTTAGACCGATGGCTCCCAGGTCTGATAAACCTTAGGGCACCGAGTTTTGAGAACTCCAACGGACTTTATCACTCGAGTCAACTAGGCAACGAAGAGAGATATAAGATAATACAAGTGCAATGCTTTTCATTTTTTTTGTGCCAGATAAATAAACAGAGATTAGATTCCTAGCATCTGGTCAATACCTAGATTCTACATGGTAGCCAAATACACTCCACACGACTATTACTCAAGCACAGAATCAACACCTATCTGAACAACTTCTGCCTTGGTTTAATCACCCCAAACTATCCTTTCAACTTGTTAGGTAATTGAATTGTCAATTGGTGGTCTTGGTTTCACAACTTAAGTTTACTATTCTTTCATTGTACTCTATTTAATATACCAATCAAAGGTAGTAATATTCATGACTATTGTGCTCAAACTTAATCATATCTCACATTGATAAGTATAGTCTATAAAAATAGTTTAAGTAGTATCACCAAGTCATAATTCATGAATTGATAACAGTTTCAAATATATATCCGGCAAGGCTATCCAACATACAAGCACACAAATAATTTTTTTTTTTTAATTTTATTTCACACACAACAATAACCAAAATAATTAAAGTCATCCCCAAGCTTAAAGTTCACACTGTCCTCAATGTGACTAAAGAAAGCAAAATAAATAAAAAAGAAAAGAGTTAACCTGAATTAAAAAGCGTGGAGGCAACATCGGACTTTCAGTTGATCAGTACGCAATTGGGATTGGAATGAAGATGTGTAGCCTGAAATATAAAAAAAAATTAAATGTACGTAATTACTAAAAATTGGGAAACGTGCTCTACTTCCTAATGCAATCCTAAAATTGTACATGCAATGCAATAAAACTATAATAGATAGAAAAATGTGTTACATTCCATTAAGCACTCGATTTATAGTTTAGAGCTCGACTTATTGTCTGGTTGCTTTACGGTACTTTAAATAGTGCTTTGGAGGACTTGCTTTGCTTGTATCTATTGACTTTGCCCAATTTTTCGTTTATCCTCAAAAAATTTAACTTGCGTTTCTCAGATAAATATAATTGTAGTTTAGCACATTGCTCGTACACCACTACAAAAACTTCAACTTCCTCATCGGCCTTGATCACAAAATTAATTTTAGAATAAATACAGGAGTCAGAGAATTGCTTGATAAGTACAATATCATTGAATGTCAATTTTTTATTTTGCTCATTTAGAATCAACTTCTCTTTTTCTACATACTCTTCTTTTTTTTGATTTTGCATCTTGCTTCCCAGCTTCTTCTTGTTCTTCTTCTTCAATTGCCAACTGTTTGTCTTTTTCTCTGGCCTTTTCACGTGAATTTCTAGCAGTTGTAATTCGCTCCTAGTAGTGATTGCATTTACCTGTTCTGGGTAAAGTGCCTGGTTTCCTATCTGACAATTGTAGGGCTAATTGGCAAATCTGAGTCTCCAGTTTTCTGATAGAAGCTTGTTGATTCTGATAATTTGTGTCCTGCCTCTCCATTAGTTTATCGGTATTTTGCTTATACTGTTGGAACATCTCTCCCAAACTTGGTCTTCCCTTTTGCTGAGCATTGTTGGCATTACCACTGTTCTCATTATCAGACCACCTGAAATTTGGGTATTGTCTCCAAACTGAATTGTATGTTTGTGAATATGGATTATATTGCTCATGTTTATTATTCAGCACAAAGTTAACATGTTCTGAAGAGGCCAATAACATACAATCTGATGTCGTGTAGTTAGCCCCTACAATTTTTGTACATGATGGTTGCTTGGATGACATTCATTCTTTGCGTCTGTGTTCTCACCAAGAGCTCCAACTGCTTCGTTAATGCAGCAAATTGTGCATTAGTAGCATCTGTGATTTGAAAGAAATAAACAAAGAAGAAAGAAAATAGTAATAATAACAATAATAAAAGAAACCAATAATAATAATAATAAAATAAAATAAAATTAACACTAACAATTAATCTAAACTAACATTAAATAAGAATAGTCCCTGACAACGACGCTAGAAACTTGTTGTGAAAATAATGTGATTGCAAGTGAACAATATCGTACACAAGTAATAAAGTGGACCTATTGAGTCCGGATTATCGTTTCCACGAAAACTATCTTATTTAAATACTAGTTAAATTAATCGTAATTCCAATATATTGAAAACAATTTGAAATAATTTGATTTGAATATTTAAAGTAGAACTATGAATTTAAGAAAATAATATAAGAACGTATGTAAAATCGAATAACAAGAATTTAGAAAAGAATGATGTTTAAAGCGTTTGGACAAACGAATTCACCATAGTTGTCATCTCTAATTTCTCTTCTCAAGATTTATTCATAATGTTGTATTCGGTCGAATTCACGAATTTAACCTAATTTACATCTCTTGAGTTCAAATTAGTCCTATCTAATTAAGTCAACTTATAAAGTCAGAATGATCTTTTATTAGATGCATTAAATTGCCTAAGAATTCAATTTAGACCGCAGCAATAATAAAAGCATATTTCTAGCTTTTATCCAATTGCCAGATTTTGTTACGTGGTCTAGATTAATAATTTACTTCCCAGTTCATTACAATCCACAAAATCAATGAAATAATGACCAGTTATTCAAAACATTAAGAAAAGAAGTAAAATCAAATACTTAAACAATTTATAAATCAAAACTTGAGATTCGAAATTAAAGAATTAAAACTAGGCTACATTGTTCATCCAAACATTAAATTTAGCTATTCATGATTCGGGATAAAGGAGGCATTAAAAGATTTGAATAAATAACCGGATTTTGAATGAAAGAAGAAAAGATGTTGAATATCTTGCAGAAAAAATTCTTTATCTTCACGTTCATTTTCTTCAAGATGTTGGTAGTTCTTCGTGCTCTTCGCCGTTCTTTTCTTCCTCTTCTATTGTGTTCTCCAAGATTCAACTTTTCTCTTCCATTCTCAAAGATTCTTCTCCCTTATTTTGACCTAGGTTAGATATTTATATAGTGTTTTACTAATTTTGAAACTCGTGTACGTAAAAAGACGAAAAAAGCTTTGACTAGAGTTAAAAATAAGCAAAAAAAAGCCCAGACGCAATTTACGCGCATTGCTGCGGTCAACCGCGATTTGACCGTGACAAATAGTAAACAATTGCCAAATTCAATTTCAATCATATTTGCAAGCTTTAGTCCTCGAAGTTTTGATGTGTATTTTATTTGGTCCTTGTTCACAATTTGTCCTTTCGTCTTCTTATTTCCAGCTCAAGTCCTTTAACTTTAGATTTTATATTCTTTAGTCCTCCAATTTATTCTTTCATTTTAATTTAGTCCTCTTTTATTTACAATCCACGTCTTTCAACTTTTGAATATTTGCAAGTTGATCCCTATTTCCAAGTCTTCGTACGCCTTCAGTCATTTTTCGCCTATTTTTGCTTTGTTTTTCTCCAATTCCACCCGATCTCAGGTTTCGTCCTAAAAAAATTAAATTAACACACAATTAAATAGAAAATCACTTAAGAGTACTTATAATCATCCACTTTTGATGGTCCAGGTAAGTATAAAATCACACTTATCAATGCAAGAGTTCTCTTTTTTCATCATCATCCTTTTTTTAAATTGTTGTGTACACATATATACGTACAGTGAACGTGGGCGTATCCCTACTATACTATAAGAGCCGGCTGAGATATACACTATTCATAATTTATCCAAATCCATGATGCAATAATACCCTTATTTTTTTTTCCATTTCCAACATAAAACGAAGTCCTTTTGCTCTCCATTTACACAAAACGATGTCGTTTTGAGTTAGTATAAAAGATAAAAAGAAACGAGGTAGAATGTTGTCTTCCTGAATAAGTTTCACACCACTCCTCTGCATTCAACCTCCTATTTTTCATCTGCACATGCTACCTCTCTTCTTATTTTCATCATCAATACCCAATTGTATCTATTATAGTACGCAAACTACCAACACCTCTGGTATTAACTGTAACATTGGAGTCTACTTTTATTACTGGTGGCACAGTTCTGAATAATTTGAGGTCAAGACTTAAACCAAATATATTAGAGAGTTTAATGTGTCTAAATGGTTAGGAAGATGCAGAACGTTGGATCCAAGATACAAGATAAAGTAGACATCATATTAGACAAAAACTTGAATAGATGACTACATAATTTGTAAGTATTTTTTGTGCAAATTTATTTATTTTTTCTTACTTTTAAGTTTTACCAAAAATTATACTCGTAACAACTTGTTTGTGTACAAATTTAATTCTACCTACACTAAAAGTAGCCGGTCTCAAGTCCAGGAAAAAAGAAAGAGAGTTTTAAATGTCAAATTTATCATACTTTATTTCATTTTGATTTTTTAAAGTCCCAAAAAATACTGTAATTAAAAAAATTATACAAGCCATGGGCCGGTCCGGGCTCAAGTTTTAGAGCCAAGCAATAAACTTCTGGGGGGGGGGGGATGATGAAATGGCCCATATTACTTCATAGGCCTCGGCCCATGATTGAAGAAAATTGGGAAATTTACACTACCAAGACAATAAATGTTAATATTTATTAAAATACTGTTACATCTTTTTTATTGTGAAAATACTAGAATGGTGCTCCATTTTTTATTTTTTATTTTTTATTATCCAATTAGCTAAATCAATATAACAGAATCCTTAAATAACATCAATTACCTGATTAAATACAATTCTACATTTAACTACCTAATCACAGTCAGATTAATCTCATATTCTCTCTCTTTCCATCGACGTCTACATTCTAGGGATTTACCTACAAGAAGAAAAAAATGATTCTTTGTTAGAAGAGGATGTGAAGAATGTGTATAATCCTGTAAGATTAAATTTTATTCGAAATTATTTCAATTGATACTATAAATTGTTGGATTATGGTTGATTTGAATATCTTTAGATATTTTTCCATTTACATTTGAATCTTCTACCCGATTTCGTTTTTAAAGAATGTGGGATCTAAAATATGTTAAATGTACATAAAAAATCGGCTTTATAACATATGCTTGATAAATAAATGCTGGAATCTATTACATATTATAAATATGTTATGTTTGATACAAAAGTTATCCATAAATTGACATTCTGACAAAGCACTATGCAATGTGTTACATGTACAAATTTTGCAATCTATTGCGGGTGATACCTCTTCCATGTTACACAAGAAATCTTATGTGTTACATAAACTTGAACGTCGCTTGGTCTATTATAATTATGTTATGCTTGTTGTTACAAATCTATTCATTGTTTGCGATACTTAATACAATTAATGCAATCTATTATCGATAAAAAATCTAATGCACCTACTGTTACAAAACATAATACAAATACTCTATGTTTCATTACTTAATCTGCAATGTGTAACATAGTGCAGACTCTGTTACATTACATTGTTGCGTGAATTTAACAATGTGCTATACGACACTGCTTATAGTTGGGATTTTTATTATGTTGCAAGGGTTCTTAAAATTATATTGCGATTGTTGTTACATAACATGGTCAAAATTTGTTAGTGTATAAGAATGTTACATAATTAGGGAAAATCATGAAATTTCATTTGGACAAAATCACCTTATGTGATAATGTAAAATTTGATGTATGGGCATGTTTCATTGATTTTTACAAGTATGGAAAGCATAAATATTTTCATCAATTATAATAGAGAAACAACATGAATTTTTGTTCTAATGGATTGTACTTATGTCCATCTTGTCGATTTGATAATGTCTGTATTGAAGCTCAATCGAAGTATGATTGTAATAACAACACAATATGCACTATTTGGATGCCTGACTCCAATTAAGATAACGAATGATAACACGTTGTTGTTCTATTTGGAGCTAAAAAGAAAGGATCAACTACTAACAAGTTACTCAATGCCAATTGATAGCGCACATTCATTGGGAAATATTTTGTCAATAAATAGTTTGGAGCCTTCGGGAGATCATGTAGGAGAAAGTCCCAGCCGCAACACAATAATACTGAATCATTATTCACAGATTCATCTAAGGGTTTGTGCTATCCGTATAACTTTGCTTCTAGAGTATATGAAACCATCACAGATATTCCAGAAGTTGAAATTCAGGTAGACAACAGTGTAATTGAGCATCCCAACTTTGATGACATATCAACTAGGAGGATTTTTCGAGAAAAAAATATGTTGAAGAAATACTATTTCCTCATAACAAAATCAGGATTAGATTCGTAGCCCACTGTCATCTTGTCCATAATATGTTTAAACAACAGAGATGTAAAACGTGTCCTCTCAAGTGTGGCATCGAAAGGATTTGACATTCTTTGGATATTTTCATTGATGATATACTTAGCGTACTTTATGACAAATACATTGCAGTCGGTCCTTGATAAGAGAAATTGTACAGCATTTAAGAATATGAACTGCTTGGATTCAAAAACCAAGAATAAAATAAAGAAAATACTCACCTGTTGCTTTGTTGAGGAATGCCATAAACAAGGTTGATAGCAAGAGGTTCAATTCCCTGCACTCCGTCAACGATTATAAGTTGCCACACATCAATTTTTTCCATCACGTGTGGGATAACAAAAGAAAAAGCTTAAACATATGCCCTAACTTCTATGTCTCTTATCGTATCCCAACATGAGTTATAAATATTTATACATCTTTTTCTAATATCTAAGCATCCAAGTATCCAATGGGCATGCGTACCCATCCTGATTGGCATTAAATACATGATAAATCTCCACTCAGGGTGTGTTACAATGCAAGTATTCTCCTAAATGGTATTCAACTAAAAACACCTATCTTGTAATCGCATTAACGTACTTCACTAAAGTCGAGTAAAGAACCCTGACCATGCTGCCAAAAAAGGAGTCAGTTGTCGTAACCTTCAATCTAATTTCCCGGCTGACATTTCCCATATTTGTAAGATAGTAAAAGTATACATCTACGTACTGTTAAAAAAATATGTAATCAACTTAAGAAATTGATCCAAGGAAGCTGTTAAATAACTTATAATACAAACATTAATTCATGAAAAAGATAGTTTAATAATTTATCATGTCTCGTAGAGACTCAGTAGGATTGCGTAGCTCGTACCACTGTGTTTTATCACTTACCTCGACAAGATCAAAATCAAACGAAGGATTGTCGTTAATCTTCTTGACCAAAAATGTCCTCTTTCTGCACATAAGCAAAATAATAGAAAGATACAATAATGAGGTAGACTCAAAATATAAGGCTTCATTTAGTTTGAAAGCAATTGAAGTTTTAACATGTTCTTTGTTTAATTCATGGTTCACCTCGGTCCCAAATAACTAATAGTCCATTTCTCTTCCACTTTCATTAAATACAACATCATAAGACACATCAATCCCAACATTATTCCAAAGCACAATTCAACCAACAAATTAAAAACACAAGAAAGAAAATGACCAAGGTTTATATCACAAGGCATGAAGAGCATTGTTTTAAATCCATTAAAATATCCACCGCAAAACTATTCTATTCTTTTTGTAACTCAAACTATTCAAGCAAACTTCTTCACAACAATATTAGAAAAACAGGTAAATGTACAGTAACTGTTGAGGAAGCATCACTTGCATTGGGAGAAATTCTATGATCATTTGTTAATGCAAATGTCAACAAATTAATGGCAACTGAAGCTCCACAATACAGTGCAATCTATAAAAAATTAGCTCAATTTGTTTTTATACACGTTTTTTGAACTCAGAAATACAAAACCTGATATAGTTAAAATTGTTTTCAAAATAAGTATAGAAACAAATGTATAGCTGACATAATGGCTCAGTCATAAAAGAAACATCTAACATTATTAGACTTAGTCATCAATCAAACAACTAACATTATGAGTCATTAAATTTTAGCTTGCTTATCTTTACCCAAGTTCTTCATTCTAGTAACATAGGAATTGGTCTAGCTGAGGTTCCTATCAAGATAAAGATGGTAGAAAAAGTGTAAAAGAGATAACATCTCAATCACAAATGAAAAATGAAAAATTTCAGGCTCCAAGAAAAGTTGAAGTTATTATTTTTAGATATGTTTTTTATGATTGGACATCATGCATACTTTGATACTTAAATAAAGCGCAACATCAAACTTATCGACAACTGTTAAATTCAATCAATAAGTAATAAGAACCGATAAGAAATGTGTCACTTTTGTAGGCTTTCAAATGAGTCTGGCCTCTTCTCTATTTCTCTACCTAAATATTTTCCACCTTACTTATTTTCCAAATTCATTTCTTTTGGTTTGAAGGAGATAAAACACGAAATATAATGAGGGATATTATCTTACACATTATCAGGCATGTAACCATCATGGAACAAGTCATCAAAGAAACAAACATCGTCAATAATGGGCTGTACCAAACTAGCATTAAAAGTACAAACGTCAAAACGATAATTTGATGATGATTCTCCAATAGTCTGTCGTTTGTCAAGGTAAGGTGATATAGTTAGAATATCGGGTCTTCGTTGCCTCTTTATCAGCATTTTTGTTGTGGCCTCATCTTGATGAACACTTGTTCTTTCATAGTCAATCTGCTTGATAACGTTGGAAAGGTGACAAAAGACAGAGTCTTAATCTTCAATTTGGGTTTATATCATGTTGAAAATGATACAACTTAGTAAATTGAAAGTTTACCTCAATCGTATCAGATTTTTTTAGCTTTTCGGCACTCTTCACGATCTCCTCTACCTGTTTCATCACAACCTCTGTGTAAACTGTATCATCAAAGGGATTGCAATAACTTTCATGGTGACGAGGGTCATAGTCGATCTCAGCTCTGAGAGAGTTATTGATATCACTAGACCTGCATTCTTCATCTCTATCCCTTTTATCCAGAATATCTTCCATCGAATTATTCTTGTTTGTATTTCTTGGAACCCTTTCCCAACCATCTATTTGGTTAAAATTGAATATAGTAAATGTAAGATTTGACATGCAGTATAGATACGTAAAGTACATTATGTTCTTAATGAGTACAATTGCACTTTTAATTTGACATAGCTTGGTTTTCAAAAGTAATAGAATTATTGTACACAACAAGTTGACTTTGAGAAACATTGAAACATGACTTCCTTGAAAGTTTTACACTCAACTCTTCAAGGAATCCACCAATTTTTTCATCAACACTACGTTGTATTGCCATGATATTACACTTCAAATCAATTTGCTAGGAGATTATTTGATCTTGCCAGAATTGTATGTCCATCATGAGATTACTTAACTTTTCCATACAGCCACTCCATTCATCCTAGACACAAGTTCATTAGAAATAAAATAACGTCTACATAGTAAGTGAATAATATAAACAATAATAAAAAGTATTTTAACAAAACTAATATATAGCCAAACCTCTTGCAAATTTGATTTGGAATTTTTTGAGGATTTTGAATTTTTTAATTCGTTGCAAGCTCAAACTGGCCTGGGATTGGACACTTTTGTAGCATTGAAACTATTTTGCGGCTTAATAGGAGAATCGACAAAATCATTGTCATTGTCGACGTTGGGAGCAACCCTACCGCTTTCAAAAAATCCAACCAAATATGGAGCACATCTATCCTCTTCGTTGGGTTGAATGCCCCGAACCTCCATCTACATAGTTGAAAATAAAACTAAAATGATATAGCCTAGGTAATAAAATGCATGCACTGCAAAGATGTTAATCAACACAAGATAATAAAAGTATGAAAAAAATGAACATACATTAGGTAGATCAAAGTTGAGCTTATCCATTTGAGCAGCTGTCACACGTGTAGCAGTATTGGTCTAATTCATTACACGAGGACATGTAAGTGTAATCTTCTGTATATTTTCTATCTATCGATGACACGGACTCGTATATCCAGATTTTGAAAGCAAGGAGAAACCCGTATAGCCTGTATGTAAATATATTCTTTCTCGTGGCCTCATCGTACGTACGCTTTGTTAGTGAAATCTTCAAGTAACTAAAAATAGTGTTGAACAACACTATTCTCCACTTATATCTTTCAATTTCCACATATTCAACGAGGCTAAATGTGAAATCTGTCAATTTTTTGCTATACGGAGTGGTGAAGAGATATGAAATTATAAGTCAAAGAATTCCAATTTTCACAATGTCTTCATCTTTCGAGTTCATAAGCACATCCTTAAAAACATTATTGACATCTTTTTTGTATATACTTTTCAAATGACTGAAATATCTTTGCCTCAAGACAGAACGCCTTGTATATAGCTTTGATAGATCATCACAACCAATTCATTTTAACCTAGTAACAACACATAACTCATCTATTGAAAATCTCAATAGTTTATCGGCTATGTTGAACTACATTTCATCTTGTTTTGGTTGCTTCACCTTCATGAACATCATTTTGTGTATAAGCTGATACTGAAAATAGATTTCATTTAAATCAAGGAAAGTTCTCAAAACATGTAATATTGAATAACAATTTTATGTGCATCATTCATCTTTTCATTCAAAATCAGAATTACGTCGTATGCAGACACCATTATCCTCATACCAAGCATGTCATTAGGGTGTATGCAATAATCTCACTCCTGAAATTAAAATAAAAACAAAATGGGTGATATTTAGATAGATGACAATATTTAAGATTTAAAGGAACAAATTTGTCAATATTATACCGCAATAATTACATCGATTACGAAAAATGAAGTACTATGCAACATGATGTCAAAATGTTACATTAAAAAACCATTCTATTACAAAATTTCAAAAATCAGAACATTGTATTTATACAAAATCTATTCAAGTTATTTTAACAAAATAACATCCAACGCAACATTACTGGTTCGAGTCACTTTGTTCCTTGAGAAAGGAGAATCTCAAAGGTAGAATTTGAAACAAGTACGCATAATGGTTTTTATATTAGACAAAAGCAATGTTCTTTTTTATGCATGAGGGCTTACAAAGATGGAGAAAATCCTGAAAATAAAGTCGTGGCAAAAAAAAATCTACCAGGACAAAGGTCAATGAACAGACTTGGCTCAATTTCAATATGATAATCTTATCTAGAAAGGTAAAACCTTTCATTTCTTAGTTGCCAAGAAAATCATCATCCACTGTTCTGACTAAAATGTTCCTTTACTTCTCCATTGTTGTCTATGTTAAACAAACTATGAAGACTACTTCCAGTTATCGTGTTTTCGTTTCCTACCCATTTTTGAATCTCCTAAAACAAAATTTATCTCCTTCCAATATAATTTGTTTTTTCCACACAAAAAAAATCGTGTTTTTGTTTCCTGCCCATTTTCGAATCTCCTAAAACAAAATTTATCTTCTTCCAATATAATTTGTTTTTCCACCAAAAAAAATCATGTTTTCGTTTCCTGCCCATTTTCAAATCTCCTAAAACAAAATTTTTCTTCTTCCAATATAATTTGTTTTTTCCACACACACAAAAAAAAAAAACCCACCGCTATCTAGCTATTTCCATATCTTTCCTTATATTGTTTCCATGCATAATTCTCACATAATAAATGTCATATTATATATATATATATATATATATATATATATATATATATATATATATATATATATATATATATATAATAATAAAATGAATGATAAATGTACTTGGGGTTCATAAAATTGAGATTCGTTAATCTTCTTCAAGCTATAAGTTTTGGGCTACCTTTTGTAAAATTCTTTTTCTGACATTCTAATTTGTTGGTGACTCTTTTGCAGAACATGAACTCATTCGCCGTCGAATTTCAATATTAACACCATAACTGTTTTGTTTATTCTTCGAATTGTTCTTAAGTGTAGGTGTGTCCAGACAAATGAAATTTTTCTTGGAATGTATTGTGTGCTTTTTCCCATCTTATGGGGTCTCCTTTTTTTTTTGTCAATGATCGAGTTAATCTGCGAGTTGGAGTATCCATGTTTGAGATTTTTGCCTTAATAACATGGAATTAGTGGTTGCCAACTCCAAAAACTTAAAAATTCATGCTTAGGGTTTCGCGAGTGCAGCTTATTGAGATGGAAGAATCAAGAAATGTAGGAAATTTCATTCAAATGTTGGGTAAACAATGCGATTGGTTGATTTCTATAAGAACTCTAGAAATTTAGGAGTCTCAGATTTGGGTCACTTTATTAATTCTGATATTTTTAGGATATTTTGATCTTGTTGTGCGAAATTGTAGGGATGAATTGATTTTGTATTTCTTTTGTTTTGTTTTATTATATTAATATTATATTAAAATAATGATATATTATACAATAATTTAAAAATATACGCAGATAAAAAATATTTTAAAAATATATTCGAAATGTAAAGTAGGTGGTGCAATTTCTACAAGAAAATTGATAACCCAGTCTTCAGAGCAGTGGTAGCCCAATAGCCTAACCCAAGTTATATTGGGCCGGCCTTTTAAGGATGAACAACCTATTTTTTCGGTTTGTTGCTCAAGGGGCCCAATTTTGCTGTTGGGTACTGATTTGGAATGTCTTATTGATATCTATTGGATCATCTTGTTAAGATCCAACAGTTGTGGCTTGGGGTCGGTTCTCTTACTCCCTGAGTTGTTGCCATTTTGGGTTTTGAAACGAGAGAGAGAGAGAGAGAGAGAGAGAATGGGTTGTGGCTCTTTATCTTCTTCTTTGTTTGGTCTGTTCGTCCAATTGTTCCTTATCTTTTATGTGGGGTGTACATTCTTTGTGATTGTTTGTAGAAGAAAATTCATAGTTTTCTTTGTGATTACCTTTGGGCTTTGTAAATTGGTATTCTAGGGTTTAGGTTGGTAGTTGCCATTATTGTGGAAATAAATGAGAATTATAACTGAGCCCTATCATTGTATGGTTGAACTTTGTTCGTGTAGTTCTTTTTCGTTTGATTTCTTGTAACACTTACATTTTTTGTTTCTTCTATTTCTGAATTTGTTAATATATAATCTCTTATGGTTGTGGATAAAGTCACCTCATCAGTAACAAGCTTTCACCTTCATAATAGTTGCCCGCTCTAACATTGAATGTAACAATTATTGGTTTTTTTTATTATGTTGTCCTCCCAATTTTATCATCCACACTCTTCTAAACCTTTCCATAGTAAAAGTTTAATCGTTTAGAGCTGAAAAATATTGTTTTTTTCTTCTTCTTATGTTAGCCCAGTGTTATTTACCTTCTGTTCATGAATGAATACAAATTTACATTTGATACAAAAAATCAAATAATAACCAGCAAATTGATAATCTTACATTATAAGACTCCTTAGCACCAAATCGACTACATGAATATGGCTTAATTTTGATTTTCCCCAAATCTTCACAAAAAAGCAACCCCTCCAAACCAAGAACCCTAAGATCTGATTTACAAAGCCCCAATGGGAATCACAAAGAAAACCAGGAGTTTCATTTTACAAACAATCACAAAGAATATACAACCTCACATAGAAGAAGAGGGAAAAACAGAAAAAGAAGAAGAAGGGCCACTACCTGTCTCTCTGTGTGATAAATTGGTTCAATCGAAAACGAAAAGAATGATGCCCCTCAAGACCAACAAAATCGGTTAAGGAAACAACACCAATCCACAACCGTTGGATCTTAACAAAATGATCCAATGACTAAGAACAAATTGGGCCAAACTAACACACAACCAACAATTGGATCACTTAAGCAAACAAAAGCCAATTGGACCACTTGAGCAACCAATCCCATAAATGGGTTGTTCTCCCCTCTAAAGACTGCCTAATTGGAATTTTGTTCGGTTGTTGGGCAACCACTTTTTTGAAGACAAGGTAATCATTTTCTTCAATCACGGGCCGAGGCTTATGAAGTAAGTACATGTCATTTCATCATTGCTCACGAGGTTTATTTGGTCATCACGACCCAACAACATTTTTTGGTCATACAATTATTTTTCTTACTTTTGAAATAAATATTAGTTTTACGCTGATCACTACGCCTACAATATTTGAGAATAAATAATTAGTTAGTTTAACATTGAAAGTGTATAAAAATCATGAATAAATATATAATATCTAGCATTTTTCCTTCTATAACAAATTTTGACATTTATGAAAATTTAACATAACATAAATTTGACATCTTAAATGGAATATGGTCTTCAATTCTACTCACACACTTTTTGTCGTGAAATTGACTTCAATTTCATTGTGTGCGTTGGGAAACCGACGTTCTCTTATGTTTCTATGACAAAGTCTATACTTTTTTCTTTTCGAATGTGGTATTGAACTTTCAATTGTGTTACTATATAATGTAACTTGGATCTTACTACCCAAAATAAATTAAAAAATGTACCGTATTTGTTTAATATTAAAATTTTGGTAAATTAATGATAGAAAAATTTTGACGGTACATATTAAATCTTCATCAAACAAAATTACTTTCAAATATCAACAAAGCCTTTCATGTTTTTGTAGTTTTCAATACAGCCTTGGAGAATAATGGACACATTTTTCTACTTGACTCTTTATCTATCATCACGTGCTTTGGTAAAAAATTTGACTCCATTGACCACACAACTAGTATATGAGTTAACTCAAGTGTCTGGACGACATGCTAAAGCATTGAATTCATCGATTTCTTCAGGTGATCCAAAATGGCGCAGTTTTATCATATGCAACATTTTATCATAAAATTAGTAATATCTATAAGGTAATATAATCATATTATTAATTACAAAAACTAACTTACACGATCCTCAAACCACTTAGGAAAGGTGATTTCTTGAACATTTTGTAAGTTCTGACACCTTGTTCTCTTTATTTCTTCCATATGTTCACTACATAAATAAGAAAAATATAGTAATATCTGACCTAAACAATTAGAATAGTGATAATAGGAGTTTAGTATACTGACTTGATACATGGTTGGATTTCTGGACAATTGTTCAATACATACCAATGAGCTCTTGTATGATCCTCATCTATCATTTCTTTTTTCCTAGTGGTCTAATATCATTCTTGACAATCGATAATTCTTTAATTTCATTTCTATCTACAACATAATTTTTTTATGGTCAATTAAATTTTGTCTTAATATCCAAAAAATACATAAAACAAAATGTCAATGTTTCGTTTACAATATATGCATATGCAATAGAACCCTTTGGATAAGCTTTATTTCTTACGTATTGTTTGAAAGTTCCTAAACTACATTCGATGGGATACATCCATCTAGTATGAACTGGCCTACCAAGAATTGCCTCATAAAGGTAAATGTATAGCCAAGTGAACCATAATGTCATAAAATGCAGGTGGAAATATACGTTCCAATTTGCAAAGTACAAAAACAATAGATTCATGTAACATGTAATATCCTTGAGCACATTTGTTGGGAAAAGACTGAGAATTCGGTTAATGTTTCACTTATCTCATTTTTTAGTAAATGTCGAACTCCGATTGGCAACAACTGCTGCAATAATAACTGACTATCATGTGATTTTAGTCCAGTAATTTTCCCTTCATCTTCGTTCACATTTTTGAATTTTTTGCAGTATAATCGATTTTTAGAAACTTTAAAATTGCCTCCGTTCATCAGCTTTTAGAGTATAAGCTGCATGTGGTTTCATCCATTTCTTCTCTTGTTGGATAAGATGTAGTTCTTTTTGTATACCCATATCTTCAAGATCAAGCCTCGCGTTGTCTGTATCTTTTGACTTTCCTTCTATGTTTAGCAATGTACCGACTATACTATCACAAATATTTTTCTCAATAAATGCATGACGTCTAAATTGTGCATCAAAAGAAGCTTAGGCCAATATTCAAGTTCAAAAAAGATGTTTCTCTTAGACTAATTCAATTCTTGTGGTTGACATTTTCGCTTTTTACCATCATACTTGTTGGTATCCGACCTGACCTGTCACGATCGCTTAAAGAATCCTCATGCAGGGAGAGGACTACCAAACCATATGATGGAGGTCCTACCTGTCTACTTCAGGTCTTACCTAACTTCTATGAAAATGGGGTTCTCTCGTCTGGGAGGTCCTACCACTTTACTTCAGGTCGGAGGTCTAGCCACAGTCACCTACGGCTAAGTTCATGTTATCAATAGGGCATGTCTTTCCACGTGTCAGATGTCAGACCAGACGCCCGTTAGTCAATGCAGATGTCACATTAAATACCTAAAAAGAGAATGTCTTGTAAGCATTTAATGTCCAGTTTGGCACAGTTTGGAGACTTAATTATTCCAGTGGGGAGTCATTAATTCCTAATAAAAAATAGCATTAGCAATTTATTTTGTACTGCAAATGTATGGATCACACAAGTAATATAATAGATTTTGAGTCCAAGTATAATATATTACCTTAACCGAATCAAATTGCAATTATAATAACCTTAACCGAATCAAATTAACTCTTGAAGTTTGGTTTCTTAAACTAACTAAACTATGAATTAAGAATAATTAAATAATTATAGCTTAAACAATTAATAGATTAAGTTTATTATGAATTACTTTAAATTTGGGAAAGAAAAGCGTACTAGGATCCTGAATCCACTTATACCAATTCTCTTTAACCCGAATTGTTGAATTTGATAACATGATTTAATTATGAAGATCAATATTCCTAATTTGTTTAACAATTTCTCTCGAGTATAATTAAACATATCCCTATATGTAACCCGGCTATATTTCTATAATGGATGAGAACATACACGAATGCATTAGAATTTGTGAATTCTTAAAGATTACGTAAAACATAGCATTATATCTCTATCCTCTATCAGACTCTACAAAAATTGATACTATGTTTAACCTATTTTCAATCTCTCGATGATAAAATAAGCCACAAAACATATACAACTATTGCACATATAGTTATAGAAAAAAAGAAAGCAATATCAATTATTCAAAATTAAAAACATGCTTGAATATAAAAAACTCTGTTCAAAGAATTAAAAGATCATGATACAAGTTTCATCATGATCTTAGCACAAAATAATCTAGCCTAGCATACTGAGATGAAGATAATAAAAATAAAAATAAAATATAGAAGCCATCACCCAGATAGGAAGTAAGCTTGAAAGAGATGATCTTGATCTTCGTTTCTTGTTTCTCTTCTTGTTTTTCTCCCAAATATCGGATTTTTAATTATGAGTTAATAACCCATATTTATAGTTCCATAATCTTGCCCAAAAGGATCCCAAAAAATATTAAAATCGCGTCCTAAAAAATTTCCCAATTGGAGTCGAACACAAAAAGAAAACAAATCTCACGCTGCCAAAATTTACATTGGGTGATCGCCCAGTGCATTCCCGGGCAATCGCCCATGCAATCTATTTTCCATTTTGCTGGCCATTTATGGTGATGGGCAGTCGCCCAACTTAAGTTCTTCCAACTTTGGATTTTGTCCTCTTTAGTCTGCAAAACGTTTCATAAAGTCTAATGTGATCCTTCAAGCTTCAATTGAGTACAATTGAATAATCACACTTCCAAAATATCTTTCAATTTATTGCTCTTTTCATCCATTCTTCTTCACTTGCTATTAAACAAGTCCAAAACTGAAATAGAAAAAAAATACAATAAATTAAGTAGAAAATTAATAAAATAACGGAATAAAAGCTTAGTTTAAAGGCCCGAATAAGTGCACAAAATGCACTTATCAAATAGCATACTCGAAAAGAGCTTCGAAAGAGATATTCTTTTCCAATTTCACGCATCTAGTTTAGTTCAGTCATATCCGACCTCAATCCTTAACATTAACTTGGCTTGGAAAATACCACGTAATTTTCCAACGTAAACATTTTGGTGCTAGAAATAGGGCGGGTTTACTAAAAAAGGGTCTCTATATTCCAGAAACTGACAAAAGATCAACGCTTGATCTCTGCAAAGTGAATCTCTCCCATCAAACTTAAAACACTATATCTCTAAAACACCCTCAATATGTGTCGTAGTCATGACTCAAGGGCTCACAGCTGCGGAAGAATTGAGAGTCAACATATTGACCTTCTCCCGGGCTTCTGCCAAAGACATCTCAGAGAAACCTTAGCTCCAGCCCATGCTCTCGAAAGGAAAGTAGTCATACAAAAGTTGGAGCACCTAACTCACGCCATCGAACAGCTTGAGAAGAATCTAGCCATCTCGAGACACATCTCAGACTTAGAAGTAGAGTTGCTAGCTCGAAATCGACCCGAAGATTGTCGAGTGAAAAGAAAGTTAGAATTCAATAAGAAAAAACTGTCGGGCAGCAAGGAAGGTAAGAACATACGCCCTAGCCTACCGAAGAAAGCTGCATCGCAGCGATCGGTGAGTGTCTTCCCTCCCAAGTCCCAGCTGCGCCATGCGAAGAAATAGCATGAAGGAATGAAGGAGCCTTGTCAATGGAAGCGTCAAGTGTGCAGAATACCTCGATGAACTAGATCAGGTGAAAAGACGGCTAGCTGAACTAGAGGCTAAGCAAAATAACATCTCGAAGAATACATAACTAATCGACACTCTCCATTCTCGGAAGACATCTTGGAAAAACCGTTACCAGAAAAGCTCAAAATGCCACAATTGACCAGCTATGAGGATGACTACGATCCTGTCAGACATCTCAAGAGGAATGTTCATTTACAAAAAGACAAATTTTCATTAATATAGAAGTTCAGTACAACTCAAGAGGAAAGTTCAGTACAAACCAAAAATTACACAATACCTAAACTAGGAGGGACCAAGCTCAACCCTGGCCCAAGGGCTGGTCTCCTTCCTCATGAGAATGGGGATTGAACTTGGTACCTTTCTTGAGTTTGTCCAACTCGTCCTTCAAAAATTGGGCATCTTAGTCTGGACGCTTCTCACCAACAGTTTCAATCAGCTCCTTCATGGTGAGAAAAGTATATCTTCTCTTGATAGGAAAAATACGTGTTTGAAGACCAGAACTCAGCCACGGCCTCGTCTCTCTCCACTAACCTCTCCAGTGCGGCTTTGAGGTCGGTTTGGCTTTTTTCCATGAAAGTCTCCATCTCAGACCTCCCACTCTTCTCCTCTCCTCTCCCAGCTGCTCTGAAGCTCGGCCTCTTGCGCTCTGAGTTATTCCTCCCTCTTCTTCCGTTCCTCATTTGCTACGGAGTGGAGTCCTTTCTCCTCAGTCAGTTCGGATAAGACCTTCCGACCTTTATCCTTTATCACCTGGAACTCAGACAAGGTCCTGCCCATCTTCTATGTGGCCGAGGTGAGCTGAATCGCCACCCTGGTAGAGTTCACTGATGCTGCAACGGTTGCCTCCACCACCTCCATGCTTTCCAAGTATTTTTCCTAGACTAGAGTCCAGCTCTTGGCCATGATCTCCATGGCCAGTAGGGGTAGCCTGGTGACTTCGTCCCTAGAGAAAATGTTAGAATGCAAGAAATCTCAAATTGGTTTGGAAAGGGCCCCGTAGAGTTTCAAGTACTCATCATCCTTCTCTGGAGTCGAGCCCAAGTATGGAGCTAGAATCTGGACTGACGACCACGGAGACTGAAAAGCAGAACTAAGGACGGTTTTTCACGGCCTGGACGAAAATTTACCTCTTCAACACTTTGTAGAGTGTTCGGAATAGGGACTGGGACTGGCCTAAACTGGACTGCATGGTTTGGCCCCTTCCCTAATGCTTTCCTCTTACCTTTCCTGGGCTGAGCATTTTTCTTCAGAAGTGCAGAAATATCCTTCATCTCTTTTTTAGATCGACCTGCAGACATTTTGAAGTTAAAACTTATTATCAAAGCAAAAACAAGTGTAAAGTTCAGAATCCAAATGAACTTACGAGGTGGGGAATGATCTGAACTGCAAGGGAAAGCCAAGTTGCAATCAGATTTTCTACAATTATCAAGACATTGCAGGACCTAGAGTTTTCGTCCAAAGTGCGCGCCTTCAGTGCTCTCTCAAAAGATTAATCTTTTCTCAAGACATTATGGTTTTAACTTTTCTTGGAAGATAATGAATCTTTGAAAATCTATTCTACCCTACATACATATTAATCTTTGTAGATTTGTGCTTGCAATCTTTATTCAACGGTTAACTGTCAATTTACAGCAATTGTGGAGTTGTGGAGATGGTTGTCGAGTTAACTCGACAACTCTAGTCACCACCAAGAAAGTCCAAATCCTTCAAAAAACTAATCAAATGGGTTTATAATCGATAAATATTATTGGCTTTTCTCAAAATTACAACATTTATGAATTAATGAAGATATGCAAGAGTTTATTTTCCCACTAGATGCTCTACAAACTGAAATTGCATTATCCAACATTTTTAGAATTAACCAGGCTCTTGTAGGTTATATATAGGTGCTAATTTTGGTTCTGAATCTTCTAATGCTTGGTACAAGAACTCACAGGAAATTGTTGTGCTGAATCGTGGCAGCTGATAGACAATATTTCTAAATTAAATCCATCCAACTCTTCTAACTCGGAGAAAAAATCATCATTGAATATGAACTCATCATCTTTTTTATCCTCTTGAGGTAGTAGAGTAGGAAGATGGAAAGTTGAAGCGTTAAATTTCAAGTTCTGGTGGTTTGATTGTGCCGTTGGTTTTGCTAGATGAATTGGGAATGCTCGTCTGTTTAACAAAAGGGTTCCTTCCATTGTTGAATTTGTGCAAAAAAAATTCTGTTAAGGTTAAAGAGATAGTGGCCTTGGTTTGTCGAGTAAGTTTGTCGAGTAACTCGACAAACCAAAGCCAATGGACTAATTAAAAAAAAATAAAGTTAAAAATTGCGGATCCCACCAATAAAAAAAATAAAAAATAAAAAAACCAAGTCAAAAATTGCGGCTCCCATTTTGTTCGGTAACTCGACAAACCAAGGGAGTAATTAAAAATAATAAAAAAAAGTCAAAAATTGCGGCTGTCTTCTATGCCAAAACAATGTCGTATTGGACCAAAAAACTACAGTAAAAAAATTAAAACACTTATATTATTGTACGAATATATATATATTCCTCTTATCTCGATAGGGATGGCAACAAGGCAAGTCGTGGCGGCCTTCATCGTCTCTCATTTCGATATGGATTTTTGGGATGCGTAACGGGATTGGGATTAAAATACCATTTTCTGTCCTGTTTATTTATTTTTTATATTGATTTAAATTTAATATATAAAATAAAATATTTATTCGGGATGAGGACCATCCTTGTCCCAATCCTACAACGGGGCGAGATGGGGGTATTTTGTTATTTCTAGTCTGAAATTGCAATTAAAGACTATCATGGCTCAATCCTAAATGACTCTAAAGACAACAAATAATCGAAGGAGAAGAAAAATACATCTTATTTTCCCTTTAAGTGAAACTTCTTATTTTTTCTTTAAATGACAATATTGAAGAAGGACGATGCGGATGAAGAAGATTAAATGAGAAGAAAATTACATTTTATTTTCTCTTAAGTGACAAGGGAACATAAAGCTATAGCGAATCTTGAACTTGCCTACGCTCATCCAAGCCCGCGAATCTTCAAAGAAGTAAAAAATGAATAAGTGACGTTTAAATCCGTGACTCTGTAAGACCTCCACGCAATTCTCGCCTCATTAAATAAATGTGACAATGGACCAAAGCCCTGAATCTATTTATTTTATTTTATTTTAATTGGTCATAGGAAATATATGATTAACAACTAATACTTTGGTTACTAACTAACCCAAAATTCAATTGTATATGATTCATTGTCAATCAAGCTATATCATTCAGTTGTTGAAAACGATTTTTAATGACCAAGTTTTTTGGTCGTGATAGTGTTTTTTAACAACCATCTAATATGGTTGACAAAAATTATTTTTAATGACCATCTAATATTGATTGTAATTTTTTTTTATCACTTTTAATGATTGAAATAAGATGTTCATTAATTTATTCTAACTACAACCGATTATTTGGTATTCAAATATATTGTTTTAGTCGTCGATTGTTTTGGCGGGTTCAAAGTTTTGGCGCCATACATACAACGACCAGCTTTAAATTGGCCGTAGAACATAAAACATTTACAACTAATGTCATGGTTGTTAAAGCTCATCTCCAACTAGTTCAATATACAATTGTTTGTGACACATTAGTTACGACTAAACTTTTATTTTGGTCGTCCAAAACTTAGTTGTTAATTCTCATTTTGGCTACTACAAGAAATTTAGGGTTAACAATTAATACTTTGGTCATTACAACATATTTCTAGCTAACTCAAAATTCGATTGTATACGATTAATTGTCAACCACCAAGCTATATCATTTAGTTGTTGAAAACGGTTTTTAATGACCAAGTTTATTGGTCGTCAATAGTATTTTTAACGACCATCTATTATGGTTGACAAATATTCTTTTTAACGACCATCTAATATTGGTCGTAATGTTTTATCACTTTTAACGACTGAAATAAGATGGTCGTAAACTTATTCTAAATACAACCAATTATTTAGTCATCAAATATATTGTTGTAGTCGTTGATTGTTTTGGCGGGTTTTAAAGTTTTGGTGCCACACATTCAACGACCAACTTCACATTAGATGTAGAACATAAAAAATTCACTAATGTCATGGTCGTTAAAGCTCATCTCCAACTAGCCCAAAATACAATTGTTTGTGACACATTATTTACGACTAAACATTTATTCTGGTCATTGATAAACATTTGTAATGACTATATTTATTTGGTCGTCAAAAACTTAGTTGTTAATTCTCATTTTGGCTACTACAAGAAATATTGGATTAACAACTAATACTTTGGTTCTTACAACATATTTCTAGCTAACTCAAAATTCGATTGTATACGATTCATTGTCAACAACCAAGCTATATCATTTAGTTGTTGAAAATGATTTTTAATGACCAAGTTTATTGGTTGTCAATAGTATTTTTAACAACCATCTAATATGGTTGACAAATATTCCTTTTAACGACCATCTAATATTGGTTGTAATATTTTATCACTTTTAATGACTGAATAAGATGGTCGTTAACTTATTCTAAATACAACCAATTATTCAGTCGTCAAATATATTGTTGTAGTCGTTGATTATTTTGGCAGGTTTCAAAGTTTTGGCGCCACACATACAACGACCAGCTTTACATTAGATGTAGAACATAAAAAATTCACAACTAATGTCATGGTAGTTAAAGCTCATCTTCAACTAGCCTAAAATACAATTGTTTGTGACACACTATTTACGACTAAACATTTAATCTGGTCGTTGATAAATATTTTTAATGACCATATATTTATTTGGTCGTTAAAAAATTAATTGTTAATTGTCATTTTTCTTGTAGTGGCTGTTAATTATCTTTGTTGACATGATTCCTACAAATATATGAAAGAAATATAAACAAAATTAAAGAATGGAAGTAAGGAAAAAGTGTTTATAATAAGATTATGGGACATAGATAAGAAATCTAAATAAAAAAATTCAAGTGAGTCTTACGCCCTATATCTTTTTGAAGAGAATCTCTTTTTGTCCAATTTTTATGTTCTGGTCATTTTTCTCTCTCTAGGTATTACTGTACTTGAAAGCTCGTAAGATTGGTGTCGTTGGATGACTAATTTGCTTTCAAGAAAGTGACAGTGAGTCCATCTTTCATGTGTTTGAGTCTTTCTATCATACCCAATGAATATTGATCCCTAGTAGTTAGTTTGAAGTCTTATGCATAATAAACAAAAAAGAAAAAAAGAAAAAAAACATAGAAAGCCTTGAATTTTTCTTCGTTAGTCAGCTATGCCCATCCTGAGCCAATCTACTTTCATAATTTAATACATATGTCATGTCCCTTTTATGATTGAGAACGTAGATAGAAATCTATATCAAAGGCGCGTGCCAAAAAAAAAAATTGAAGAAGAATAATAAGCGAAAAAAAAGATAAGAAGATGGAGAGATGTTGTGAAAATTATGTAATTGCAAGTGAACAATATCGCACACAAGTAATAAAGTGGACCTATTGAGTCCGGATTATCGTTCCCACGAAGATTATTTTATTTAGATATTAGCTCAATTAATCCTAATCTTAATTTATTTAAAAACAATTTGAAATGGGTTGATTTGAATATTTAAACTAGAACTATGAATTTTGGAAAATAATGTTATAACTTGTGTGAAAGCAAATTTCAATAATTTAGAAAATATGGTTATTAAAGCGTTTGGATTAACGAATTCACCATAGTTGTCATATCTAATTTCTCATCTCAAGATTTCTTCATAATGTTGTATTCAGCCTAATTCACGAATTTAAGTCAATTTACCTCTCTCGAGTTCAAATTAGTCATATCTAATTAAGTCAACTTATGAAGTCAATGGTCCTTAATTAGATGCATTATTCTACTATGAGTTCAATTCAAACTGCGATAATAACAAAAGTGTATCTCTATCTTTTATCTAATTGTCGAATTTTACTACGTGGTCTAGATTAATAATTTACTTCTCAGTTCATTACAATCTACAAATCAATGACAAATAATGGCCAATTATTTCAAGCATTAAGAGAAGAAGTAAAATCAAAACATAATTAATTTATAAGCAAAACTTGAGAGTCGAAAATAAAAAATTAAACTAGGTTACATCGTTCATCCAAACTTTAAATTTAGCTACTCATAATCATAGAGAAAGAAAAGATGAAGAGATTTGAATATATAACCGGATCTTGAATAATAGATGAGAAGTTGAATATTTTGCACCAAGAATTCTTCATCTTCACGTTCCAATCTTAAATATCTTGGTTTTTCTTCTCCGTTCTTTTCTCCAAAATTCAACCTTTTGATTATTGAATATGGTATATGATATATGGAATGTGGAATTAAATCATCATCCTCTTTATTTATATGTCCCAAAATTCTAATATAGTGTAAAGATCTTGTCCTCCAAGAATTACCAAACTAGAGTTTGACTAAAATAAGGAAACTAAAATTCTGTGCTTAAGTCTCTGATTATTTGCACTATAAGTCCTTCAATTTTTAGATGTTTGCAAGTTGGTCCCCATTTCCTAGTCTTTGTGCACTTTCAGTCATTTTTTACCTGTTTTGCTTTGTTTTTCTCCAATTCCATACGAACTTGGGTTTTGACCTAAAGCAATCAAATTAACACATAATTAAGTAGAAATTGACTTAAGTACTTACAATTGTCCATTTTTTATGGTCCAGATACATGTAAAACGATACTTATCAAATAGCCCCAAACTTGAACATTTGTTCGTTCTCGA
This sequence comes from Forsythia viridissima, assembly GCA_030279155.1. NCBI lineage: Eukaryota > Viridiplantae > Streptophyta > Magnoliopsida > Lamiales > Oleaceae > Forsythia > Forsythia viridissima. Next base: position 26,690,471 of record CM059037.1, read on the forward strand.
ACATGACTATTTACTTAAACAATCAAGCAAATAATATTAATATTTACTATAATAGATAGCTTGCCGTATTTGCCTTGTGTTTTTGAAACAATCAAACAATTCAAAATAAAACTTCTAAATCATGTTACCAAAATTAATTTTTACTTATCCAATGCTCAACTGACATATGTGTGCGCGCATAGTCAATCCATTCAACATAAACCTTTAGGTTGGTAATATTCCGTCCCCCAATAGTCAAATATTTCCTTTCTCCCTCGTAAGAATACACATTCCCATATTGATATTCAATCTCTCACCTTGGGTGCTCTCAAAACACTTATTTTTTTACCGCTCAAAATTTGGTTAGGTCTAGCCAATACAGTTGCTATCTAGATCTATGATGATTCTCTTTTTATTGAATGCTTCGACCATCAAGCTTCCACTAGGTAAGTCAAACCCACTAGTTATCTAAATCTCCAAGTTATGCGCACAAATGCCCAATCTTGCTTTTGCTTCTTTTTTTTTCTTTATATGTAAGACCTCACTCCCTTAAGCTTTCTAGATGACCATTGTAGCGAGCTTTAGGCCGATGGCTCCCAAGTCTGATAGACCTTAGGACACTGAGTTTGAGAACCCCTACCGGCTTTATCACTCGAGTCAACTAGGCTATGAAGATATGTATAAGATAATGCAAGTGCAATGACTTTCATTCTTTTGTGCAAGATAAATAAGCGGGGATTAGATTCCTAGCATCCGGTCAATACCTAGATTCTACCTGGTTGCCAAATACACTCTACACAAATATTATTACGCATGCATGGAATCAACACCTTTCTAAATACCTTCCGCATTGATTTAACTACCCCCAAACTATCCTTTCAACTGGTTGTTAATTGGCGGTCTTGATTTTCACAACTTAGGTTCACTATTCTTTCATTGTATTCTATTCAATAAACCAACTAAAGGTAGTGATATTCATGACTATTGTGCTCACACTTAATCATATCTTACATAGATAAGTGTAGTATATAAAAAACAGGCATAAGTAGCATCACCTAGTCATAATTCATGAATTGATAATAGTTTCAAATAGATATCATTATTAGCCAGCAAGGCTATCCAACATACAAGCATACAGTTAAAATAATTTTTTTTGACTCACATAATATTAACAACAACACACACAAACTTAACAACAATAATAAAGTCAAAGTCACTCCAAGCTTAAAGTACACATTGTCCTCAATGTGATAAACGAAAGCAAAATAAATAAAAAAGGAAAGAGTATACTCGATTGTGAAGGCGTGGAGAAACCATATGAATGGTTTTCGATCAGTAAGTATCGGGAGCTGAGTCTTTAGGACACCTTTACTTTTGTGTAATCCTAATAGAGAAGATGAAAATGTAAGAAGTAGACTATGAATTGTTACTATTATACAATAAAACTATCAATATAGGATTGAGTGTGAAATGGTGGGATGAAAATTTTTGTTTGTTGGGGAAAGAAAATGAAGTGTAAATAAAAAAAATAAAAATTTTTTTATTAATTTTTTTTTGAAAACAGCAAGTTGCTGTTTGCCGCAGGTCAACATTAAAATTATTATTTTTTATTTTTTATTTCTAAACAGCAAGTTGCTATTTGCCGCGGATTGCAAACTACGGTTGACCGCGATCAACCATAATTTTTTTTTTGCAAACCTGAACGACAATGCTTAGCCTCAGTTTAGAAATTTTAAATTTGCTTAATTACTAAAAAATCGAGAAACGTGCTCTAAATTCCTAATGAAATCATAAAATTCTACGTGCAATGCAATAAATAGATAATGGATAGAAAAATAGGTTGCCTCCTATTAAGCGCTCGATTTATAGTCTAGAGCTTGACTTTTTGCAAGTATCATTTTATGGAGGCTTGAATAGGGCTTTGGAAGTCTTGTGTTGCTTGCAATTACCAGCTTTGCACGATTTATCATTTGCTCTCTATATTTTAAATCGGCCATTTTCATCTTTAATTGCTGTAACTAGTCCACATGTATCCAGTTTGCATTTTTCTTGGCCAATTTTCACCACTTCATCAACTCTAAAACACTCTTCGAGATCGACTGGTAGCTCGGGCACGGTGTACATATTGAATACTGCTCGTTCGTCATCCTGTATCCTCAAGATTAGCTTACATTTTTCAATATCAATAAGGACTCGAATCGTCGCTAAGAATGGTTGGCCCAATAAGACTGGCATATCCCGGTCTTCTTTGATATCAAGGACAATGAAGTCAACCAGAAAGAAAAACTTATCCACCTTAATGACCACGTCCTCAACCACACCCCGTGGACGCTTGATTGATCTATCAGCAAGCTGTAGAGACACAGATGTTGCTTTTACCTCTCCCAAACCTAATCTCCTGTAGACAATGGGGCATCAAATTTACACTTGCACCTAAATCACATAAAGCATTAAAATTATAGAATTTTCCAATTGTGCAAGGTAAATTAAAACTCCCTGAATGTTTTAACTTCGGAGGCAACTTATTTAGCAGAATAGTGCTACACTCCTCAATTAAAGCTACTGTCTCGTATTCATCTGGTTTTCTCTTATTGGACAATATTTCCTTCATAAATTTTAAATACAATGGCATCTGGGCTAATGCTTCGGCAAAAGGAATGTTGATGTACAGTTTCTTGAAAACTTCAAGAAATTTTCTAAACTGCTTGTCGAGTTTGTGCTTCTGCAACCTATGAGGAAATGGAATTGGTGGCACTTAAGCTTTGACAGGAATTGGCGCCCTCATTTTTTATAATTCAGCAGATTCCTTTGAAATTCTTTCTTTTGATTTCGTATGTTGTTGTCCAGTTTTTTCTTCCTCAACTACCAAATGTTTGTCATTTTTCTCTGGTCTTTTCACGTGAATTTTTGATAGTTGTACCCCACTCCTAGTAGTTATTGTATTTACCTGTTCTTTTGGATTTGCCACTGTATTACTAGGCAAAGTACCTGGTTTTTTATCTGACAATTACAAGACTAACTGACTAATCTGAGTCTCTATTTTTCTGATAGACACCTATTGATTTTGATAGTTTATGTCCAGCCGCTCCAATACTTTATCAGTTTTCTGCATATACCGTTGAAACATCTCTCCTAAACTTGAACCTCTTTCTTGTTGAGCATTATAGGGAAGACCACCTAAAATTTGGGTGTTGCTTCCAACCTGGATTATATGTTTGTGAATATAGATTATACTATTGATGTGTATTATTCTGCACAAAATTAACCTGTTCTGGAGAGGTCAATAACATACAATCAGACGTCGAGTGGTTAGCTTCACAGTTTTTGCACATGATGGTTGCTAGGATTGCATTCACTCTTCACGTTTGTGTTCTGACCAAGAGCTCCACCTACTTTGTCAATGTAGCAAGTTGTGCATTAGTAGCAGATTGACTGTCAATCTCATGTATACTTGCTACTTTTCTTGGAGTGGTACGATCAGATGAAAATATGGTATGTGTGTTTGCAATAAGCTCATATAGATCCCATGCTTCGTTGACATTTTTATTCGCAATGGACCCATTTACAGAGGAGTCCACTGTCGATTTGGACTGAGGAGATAGCCCAGAGTAAAAATATTGAGCTTGTTGGCCCTTTTTAATGCCATGGTTTAGACATTTTCTGAGCAACTACTTGAATCTGTCCCAAGCTTCATGATACTTTTCCCCATCCATTTGTTGAAAGGTAGAGATTTCCAGCTTCATCTTGGCTAATTTAGCTAGTGAAAAGTACTTGTTGCAGAATTTTCTAGCTAAGTCATCCCATGTAGTGATACTAGCATGTGGTTATGAGTCTAGCCATTCTAGAGCCCCATCCCTCAATGTGTAGGAAAACAACCTTAGTTTGATTGCATCATCGTTTACTCCTTGAAACTGAAAGTTGTGGCACATTCGTAGAAATCTAGAAAGATGAGTATTCGAATTTTCATGTGCCTTTCCATAGAATTGTAAGTTATTACTGAAGAGATTGATCAGATCAGCCCTCAATTGACAGATCAGCCCTCAATTGAAAGTCCTGCCGACCAAAAGTAGGATAAACTATGCTTGAACGATCGGGAGCTACTTCCGGAGTCAAGAACTGAGCCATTGGCAGGATAAACTATGCTTAAACTAGGTTACATCGTTTGTCCAAACTTTAAATTTTGTTACTCATAATCCTAGAGAAAGAAAAGATGAAGAGATTTGAATACATAACCAGATCTTAAATAATAGATGAGAAGAAGTTGAATATCTTGCACCAAGAATTCTTCATCTTCACGTTCCGATCTTAAAGATCTTGGTTGTTCTTCGAGTTCTTCACCGTTCTTTTCTCCAAGATTCAACCTTTTGATTCTTAAATATGGTATATGGTATTGGAATGTGGAATTAAATCATCCTCCTCCTTATTTATATGTCCCAAAATCTTAATATATTGTAGAGATCTTGTCCTCCAAGAATTACCAAACTAGAGTTTGGCTAAAATAAGGAAACTAAAATTCAGCTCTTAAGTCCCCGATTATTTGCACGATAAGTCCTTCAACTTTTGGATATTTGTAAGTTGGTCTCCATTTCCAAGTTTCAGTCCTTTTTCACCTGTTTTGCTTTGTTTTTCTCCAATTCCATACGAACTTGGGTTTTGACCTAAAACAATCAAATCAACACACAATTAAGTAGAAATTCACTTAAGATTACTTACAATCGTCTACTTTTGATGGTCCAGATAAGTGTAAAACGATACTTATTAGGATGAATAGTATAAAATAAGAGATTTGAAGTGGAGACCAAACCGCATTAATAGTGAAACATTGGGGACCAAACATGCAAAATTTGGAAAATTGGTAGTCTGAATACCATTTCTTTGTATGCCGCGATCATACCATGACAAGCAAATTGTGATCATGCCCATATGTTATGTTTGCCGTGGTTTGCAAACCACTACCCATCCGGCTATTTTTTTTTTATTATTTTTAGTTTTAAGTTGGGATTTTTCCATTCTTTCACATGCACAAGTTTCAATATGAGGTTGGAACTATATAAGGATCTTTGTAGGTCAGAGAAAAGTGAGAAACGATGGCTAAGAAAGAAGAAGAAGAATCACGTGCAGAGCAAGACTTTTTCAAGATTTATTCTCCTTCAATTCATGCCTAGTTGTATCAAATATTTTGTTTTTAATTTAACTATGTTCTTCTAATTTTCTTGAGCCATGGTAGACGATGAAACATTGTTTAAATAAAATGATTATCTTGTCATTTTTTTAATTCTATTTTCGGGCTTCAACTTTCATAGTTCATTCTTGTTGGATTAATTAAATGAATATTCTTTCATCTTAAATATAACATATTTTTTATAGTTAGAAATTGGTTTGATTCATTCGTCTTTGGTGCTTAAAAGTGTTTCATTGATTTATTTTGATTTTTCGTTATCTTGCTATCGATTTGGAATACATAGAATGTTTAGGATGACGAAACATTTGATTCTTTGTTTTCTTTGAATTGAATTTGATACGAGAAACGCTTAATTAATATAAGAACGAAGCTAAGAGGAAACGATATTAGATTTCTTTTATGAATTTAATTAATAAACCTCTTAAGATGATTAGATTGATTTCTAGTTGTCGTTCGATTTTGGAAATTGATTGATACTTGGATAAGTGCTAAATTTCTAAAACCTTGGTAATTCAAACCATTTGAATCTTCAACTTAACTTTCTAGTAATAATTTAATTAGTCTTTAGTTTACATTCTTTCAAACAAACTCCTTTCGACTCAACTAGTTTAGAATAACAGTTAATTTAGTTTACATCAGACATTTCTCATTGTAGTCCTTGTAAGATGGACCTCATTGCTACCTTTCTACATTTCAATAAATCCGTGCGCTTGCGAGTTATTTAATATTTGACAATAAGTTCTGTTGACCACTAAAATCGAAGCCAACAAATCCTCGACCACTTCCTTGCTAAAATAACGTTCTTAATCTTTCAATGTAATGCCGTCCGAAGATTAAGAATTAAAAGATCAAGAATTTGGTTAAGGTTTTCAATTGTTCTCCCTTTTCTTTGATTTAAACAAAGCTATTTATAGGTGTTGCAAGGCTTAGGGTTCTTTTGTCTTTTTTTTTTCCCTTTTTTGCCATGTGTCGTCCTCTTATTGGAAGACTCTTAATTCTAGAGGGTTCTATGACACGTGGCATACGGTTATTGGGTCAGCTATCCTTTTTTTTAAGATTTGGTTGTTATTTTCATGCTTTGGTTGTAACCGATTTGGCTACATGGAGATTCATCTAGTGGTCCCAGGGGTATTTTTTTCATTTAGAATCAGTAAGTAGCGCAAAGGCTTGAGTTCGTATCCTTCGTTGAACCCAAAATGATGAAGGTTAAAATAGCATACGTCAGAATTAGATTTGAATAGTTAAATGATCAACTCAAAAAACTCTTTACCTTCGCCTACTTGCGGACGAAGGTTTATTTTGAAACGAACAATGTACGCTCCGTTCAATTGAAGTATCTAAGCTAGCTGTTCATTCGTCTGTTCAAACGAGGTATAAGAATAGTCCCTGAAGTCCGAGTCTAAATATTCATATTGGTCTTAGGACTTAGAATTGAGACTGAAGTTTAGAATTTTGTTTGGGGTCTTAACTTATGTGAGCCTTTTAAAACTGTATCTTCGCTTGGACTTCTACCTTTGCACTTCGTATACACAAGTATAACATGAAGTATAACAATAGTCCCCGAAGTCCGAGTCTAGATATTCATATTGTGCTAAGGACTTCATTAAAGGCAAAGCTTTATACATTCATACAAAAATATTTTTGTTGCAAAGATAGTGGGACGCGTGTCTGCTCCCCATTTGGAGTTGAAGTGGAAGCTTTTATTGCACGGCATGATTGCACGCTGTTTGCGTGTGCATTGGGAAGAGATGCTTGCCATGATTGTAGCCGTTATTTGTTTACTCGATTACCATTCCCCACGCACAAGAAGGCTCGTGAATCTTACACGTTAAATCTGATCTCTTCATTTAAATTTCAATATGGCACCTTTTTGGATTCTACGACTAGGATGAATTAATACCTTTAAAGGCTGGGATCATATCTTGATTGATCCAACGGTTTAGTTAACTTGGTAAAACTATAAATAGGGCCATCTCCTACTGACAAACGCTTCTTTACTCTTTGTATTTTGCTCTTAGTTTAGCTTAAATTTTTTTTTACAAGTTTATCATTCGCCTTTCCTGCTCTTCCAGCGGTGTTCCTTGCCATTCTTCTTCTACTATAGGTAACTTTCTGTCATTTTCTTCTAATTTTTCTTTTGAGCGAGAAAAAAAATGTCTTCCCAAACTGACTCCCAAAATCTGTCGGCCAAAGTTGAAGTTGACGTTGATGTTCAAGAGCCCGACTGTCCTTTCCAGATGTCTAGCTCGTCTGCGAAAGTGATAGCTCTCAATGTTTTGCCAACTTTAGGCGTATGACCTTCTGGTGAAATTTTAACTATGGAGGACTTAGATCAAATGAGATCAGGAGGAAGTAATGGGAAAACCAATTTTTACATCGTAGACGAACCTATATCTGAAGGTGCAGTCCAAGACGGAGATGGAGACGTAGAGAGGGAAAGAGAGGGAGGTGTTCCAGGCTAGCGAGATTTTCTCATCCATCAGGACGAATGGACAACTAGCTGAAATTTGAGACCTTTATAACATTCTCGAAGACATAGAATTGATCCTCCCCTGGCCTCACCAAACTGCCGATAGACCTCCTCCTGACTCCATAGCATTCCATACCCTTTCAATGGAGTCTGGCCTTCGCTTGCCTTTTCATCACTTATTTCGCCAACTTTTTAGTGAATATAGGCTCGCCCCTACTCAATTAGGTCCGAATAGTTGGGCTATGATGGCGGCCTCCTTCCTCTTATGGAAAAAGGCAGGTTTTGACAACGAGCTATTGCCCGAAGGTTTTTGCTTTTCTATCGCTTTGTCCAAGCCGGGAACAAAAGAAACCCCCAACCCGAATACTATTACCTTACCCCTCGCTCAAAATTAAACCCGAAGTTAGTTAACACTCCAAATAAAGTGAAGGATTGGAAAGAGTCATTCTTTTTTGTGAGTGGGAACTGGGAGTTTCAACCAACAAACCCAATCCCAAGAATCTCCATGCCTTGTTTCTATGGCGAGCTTCGTGAGTTCTTCATTTTCTCTTTTTGATATCCTACTTTACCCGTGTCTTTCTTTTATTTTTTATTTTTATTTTTTAATTATCTTTTTGTCTTTGATAGGCAAATACAGAGGACCCCGCTTTTTTGAAATTCAGATAGCAAACATTTTCCTCCATATTCGAGGCCCTTTACTTGAGAATCCTTGCCTATCGAGAGAGACGAAAGTATTATTGTAGCGAGGCAGTACTGATCTCTACAACGCTGGTTTAGAGATGGCTCTTCGTAAGTTCTATTTCTAACTTATGAGGGTTTGTCCTTCTTAATATTTAATATTTTTACTACCTTGACGTTCTAACATTTCGCTGACCCCTTTGCAGCTAAGATCAACTTCGCTAAACTTAAGAAAAACCCGACTCCTACTCCAACGCCCAAGGTGGTGCAGACTAAAAAATCTCTAAAGGCTAAGAGCCCACCGCCTGCCAATGGGGTAGTGATTAGAGAGCCTTCTCCTAATTTTGAGAGGCCCACTATTGTTGAAGTTGCGGGTAAATGCAAGGAGAAGGCCGTGGAGCCTCCACCCAAGGTGAAGCCTACTTCAAATCAATCCCATTCCTTTTCTAAGACCACCCAACCAGGGTCCTCTTCAGGAAAGAAAAGGTCATCCTTAGACAAGAGGTCTAGTCCTGCGAAGAAATAGCGAACATTCTCCTCCTCCGGTCCTCCATTGGTCGAGCTATTCCAAAGTCGCCCCAAGGGTTTGCAGGCTTCTTTGGTCAATTCTCTTCATGGTTTTCTTATCTAGAGCACGCTCATCACTCTTCTGAGCCTTCAATCAGACTTGGGAAGATTTTTCCACAATGATGACAGTTCGCCAAAGGTCCCATCTCTTAGAAATCACTTCACACGGGCCTTTATTCTCACGCAAGATCAAAACCACCTGTGTAAAGAACTTTTTGCAACAACAGAGAGATGTGGAGAAAAGTAGAGGAGTACAAGAAAAAGGTTAATGAATATTGCTCCACAACCGAGCGTCTTACAGCCGGAGTTGAGAGGCAGACAAAGGAATTGGAGGATCTGAAGAAAAATCCTGAGACCGAACAGTTAAAGGCCGAAATTTGTCGCCTTTCCAATGACTTTTCTGTCTCTTGCTCTCGAGCCCAGGAGAGAGATGACAAATTTCAAAATGAGATTGAAAAGAAAAGAGAGGAAATAAATATGTTCTTTATCCAATAAAAATCCTGGGAAGTGGGCCTGGTAAAAAAGGATGGGAAGTTGGGCGTACTAAACACGAAGGTAGAGTCCTAAGGTCTGGCCCTGGCTGAGATGGCCGCGAAGGTGGAGGCTCTTCAAAAGGAACTGCTAAACTTCAGAGATTCTGATGAAGGGAAGAAGATTTTTGAAGATGGCAAGCAGGCTGGGGGGACAGAGCTTCTGGAGTTGATCAGGGATGAGTACTTCGACTTCAATTTTGACTTCCTCTATAAGGAAGGAGAAACAGCTTCACTTGCTCTTCCACAGGAGAATGACGACAGCGAAGCTGTCGTGGAGCCAACTTCAGAGGCTCTTCCTTCCCAAGCGGCATACTCTACTATTTTTGATAATCTACAAGATTTGTAATAAATTTTGCTTAATGAAGAAAGACTTTTCTTTTCAAGTGTCGATTCTCGTTTTATCTCTTTCAATGATTAATTATAGATATTACACATTGGTTCGTCTGACAATAACAAGTAAAACGAATAGACTTATACAACTAGTAATTTGACAAAAATAACACAAAGTGCATTAGTTCGTTTGAAGATAGCAAGTAACACGCGTAGGCTTATACAACTAGTAATTCGACATAAATAACACAAAGTGCATTAGTTCGTCTGAAGATAACAAGTAACATGATACTACAATGCTACAATTGTTTTTTTTAACAAACCTTTTCCTCGTAATTAATATAGAAGTTCACTAACGAGGCAAGAAAAATGTTTATAAATTCCTCGACACAATGGCTCGTCTAAAATTAAAGTCAACTGTGTAACATTGACATGTAGTTGTTCGCGATTGTCATCGGACTTTATCAAACATTTTTTGATGACTTCCAAGTTCAATGGTTCATCTTCTGCAATTTTTCATATTCCAATGCCAGTGATTCATCTGACGACATCATTATGCAAATTAGGATTGGTCTGATTAAGGTCCCAACCTCACTGCTTTCATTTATACCAATTGTTCGGTGTAGATAATTCTTGGAGAAGGTAATTGGTCCGATCAAGGTCCCAACCCCGTTACCTCGAATTCTTATCAAAATCATTAGTAGAGAAAAAACTCTCTCATTAATAATGAAAAATAGCCTCTGGCTTTACCACCTTCGCCAATCAAAAGAAAAAAAAAATTACATTCCTACACTTCATTGATAATACTTTTGTAAATGTTGGACATTCCACGAATTTTTTAGAGGTTCGCCTTCATTGTTGACAAGCCTGTAAGTTCCAGGAGCAATGACTTCGTCTACCATGTACGGTCTTTCCCAATTGGCTCCCAATGTTCCAACCCCATATTTTTTGTTAGATTGAAAAACCTTTTTTAGGACAAGATCTCCAACCTTGAAAGATCTGAGGCGAACCTTTGAGTTATAGTACTTGGCCATCTTCTTTTGGTAAGATGCAAGTTTCAATTGGAAAAACTCTTGTTTTTCTTCTAGTAGGTCATTTTCTACTCTCATAGCCTCGTCATTTAGATTTTCATTGAATTATAACATTCGAGAAGAGGGCAAACTGACTTCGACTATGATCATAGTTTCGACACCATAGGCCATTGGGAAAGGTGTTTCGCCAGTCGGTGTTCAGACAGTGGTGTGATAGGCCCATAAAATCTGAGGCAAGTCATGTGTCCATGTTCCCTTGGTGCCATCAAGTTTTCTCATCAAGATGCTTTTGAGGGTTTTGTTCATAGCTTCTACCTGGCCATTGGCCTGTGGATAATAGGGAGTAGAGAAGTATTTCTGGATGCTCACATATTTTCTGCAACTTTTCTCGAATTGTGTGTTATTGTCTGACACAAGCGATTGTGGTAACCCGAACCTACATATGATATTTTTCTACAAAAATTTGCAGGTGTTAGCTTAGGTGATTTTTGACAATGGTTCTGCTTCAATCCACTTAGTGAAATAGTCAATGGCCATTATGGAAAATTTTGTGTTCGCCCTACTTTGAGACAACAGGCCAATGAAATAAATCCCCCACTTGGCAAAGGGCCAAGGGCTAGAAACAGTGGTGATTTCTTGTGCATGTTGCCTCGGTACAGTGGCAAACTTTTGGCATTTGTCACACTTTTGAACAAATTCGAAAGAATCTTTGTGCATTGTAGGCCAATAGTACCATTGTTTTAATGTTTTTTGGGCAAGGAAATGACCCCAGCATGATTACCACTGATGCCTTCGTGAATTTCTCTAATTACATAATTACTTTTGTTTTTTCCTACACACCTTAATAGGGATAAGGTATATCATCGCTTGTAAAGAATTTTATCAATAAGAACGTACCTAGCAGATTTCAAACAGACTTTCTTGGCTCTGTCCTTGTCATTAGAGAGCTTCTGCTCATTCAAATAGTCAACTATTTCTTGTATCCAAGGAGTTTCTCCTTCGACCCAAAGGGTCTTACTAACCTTCTCAGAAGTGAAAGGGCTAGGGAGTAACTCGACCGGGACAGTTTTGAAAAGCTCTGCATATTGTGAACTAGCAAGCTTCGACAAGGCATCAGCAATAGAGTTTTTAGCCCTAGGTATCTACTTAAGTTCGTATTTTTCAAAATTTGGTAGTTGATCTTTGGCTTTCATGAGATAAGCAGCCATATTTTTATCTCTACCTACGAATTTACCAGTTACTTGACTTACTACCACCAATGTGGAGTCACTATGAATCTCGATTTCATTGGCGCTCATTTCTTTGGCCAAGTGAAGTCTGGCCATTAGGGCTTTATACTCAGCTACATTGTTCTTTGCTTTAAAGCCAAAACGAAGAGCACAGTTGAGCTTGTGCCCTTCTGGACTAATCAGTACGATTCCTGCTCCGAAACCAGCTTCGCCAGATGACCCATCCACATATAATTTCCATGCCGGTAATTTCGGGGTGCTTGAGGCTAGGTTAGGTATATTCTCCTGGAAAGATTCGGCCACAAAGTCTGCCAATGCTTGCCCTTTAATGGTTGTACTGGGTTTAAAAGTAATATCGAACTTACCCAGCTCAATAGCCCACTTCGTCAAGCGACCCAAAGTTTCAGGTTTCTATAATACCTATTTTAGTACATGGTTTATTAGTATTGTGATTCTATGTGATTGAAAATAAGGACGAAGTTTACAAGAAGCTATAATCAGGGCTAGAGCTAGCTTCTCCATTTCTGGATACCTAGTCTCTGCATCCTGAAATACCTTACTCACATAATATATGGAGAATTATAGCTGACCTTCTTCCCTCACCAGTACCGATGCAAGGTATAAAATCAAGTTTTCGCCTGGGTTTTGTTTGGAGAGCATGAGAGCTTTCCCAATATGGTTTTTCAACTCATCGAAGGCAGTGTTACACTTCTTCATCCACTCAAACCTCTTCCCAGCTTTTATGATTTGGAAAAAGAGAAAACATTTATCGGTAGCTCTCGAAACAAAATAACTTAAAGCGGCGACCCTACCGATGAGGCTTTGGACTTCATTTGGCTTACTAGAGGGTCGCATGTCAAGAGAGATAATCTAAGAATTTTCTAGATACGACCCCGAAAGCACACTTTAAAAGGTTTAGCTTTATTATGTACTTTCGAAGGATCGAAAACATTCCATCTAGATGTTTAAGGTGATCAACAACTTTTAGGCTTTTGACTAACATATCATCAACATATACTTCCATGGTTTTCCCAATTTTATCAGTAAATATTTTATTATCAAGTCTTTGATAAGTCGCACCAGTATTTTTTAAACCAAAAGGCATTATTTTATAACAATAGAGGCCTTAGTCAGTGATGAACGAAGTATGCTCCTCGTTAGAGCCGAACATGGGTATTTGGTTGTACTCTGAGTACGCATCCATAAAACTTAACAATTAATGTCCTACCGTGGAGTCTACCAGCTGATCAATCTTGGGTAGAGGAAAATTGTCCTTTGGCAAGTTCTCCAAAGACCGTCTTTCTTCGGCACGAGGACGGGGTTGCATACCCAAGCTGGATAATGGGCCTCAAGGATAAATCCGTTGGTCAGTAGCTTATCAACCTCTCTCCTCATTGCCTCATATTTCTATTTGCTCATTTGCCTTCATTTCTGATCCCTCGACTTAATTTGAGGATCAATTTTCAAAGCATGGCATGCCACCTGGGGATCTATCCCAACCATATCAGAGTGCTTCCATGAAAAAACATCAACATTTTCTTTTAAGAATTTCTTCAGACTAATTTTCATTTCTAGATCCAACCCGCATCCTATATGCAATAGCTTCGATTCATCTTCTTTGCTCACCAAGAATTCTTCGAGCTCCTCTACCGTGGCATCTTCAGAATTTGACTCAAGGATACGGGGTCAAGGGTATCATCCATGCGAATCTGTCCTTCCACATCCACCTCAGGCATTATCGTATCAACTATCATGACCGCGTGAGTAACGGGGGCTCGCAGAGCCTCTTTCCTAAGAGTGTTTAGATAACATTCACGTGCTGACTCCTAGTTTTCCTTTACAGTGGTAACCCCTGCCGGAGTTGAAAATTTCATGGTAAGGTGATGGATTGACGTGACAGCCATCAGCTGTTTCAATGTGGGATGACCCAAGATCCCGTTGTAGGTGAACCTTTTATCAATGATCAAAAATTCCATAAAGCTTCTTGCCACTAAAGGCTCCTTCCCAACTTCCACTACTAGGATAATCTTTTCCCTGGAGATGATTCTATCCCTTGTGAACCCATACAGTGATTCAGACATCGGCGTCTAGGAACGGTAAACTTCTATCTAGTTGAAAGCACTTCCAAACAAAATATTCACCGAACTTCCGTTGTTGACCAACATTCGCTTGATAGTGTTTCGGGCAATTACGACCTGTAATAATAGAGCGTCGTAATGGAGGTAGTAGACATTAGCTTTGTCCTCATCTCTGAAAGTTTTTGTTGGCGCTAGAGGCTTCGTCTCCCTACGAACCCAATAGTTTTCAAAAGTGGGTTTCTTGGCAGCCCTTACATAATTTCTTTGTGCATTATTACTCTCTCTGCCAATGTAGGGTCCATCCATAATTGTGTTGATTTCTCGGATGGGGGTTGAACTACCGGTGCCTGTGCATTGGGCATTCCCTAGTTTGCCTGATGTGGTGCGCTGAGAACTGGACGGTAACCTCCACCTCTCGTTCCTCTACCTCGCTCCCTTGTTGTAGGTATAGCTCATGGGTCGTGGTTGCGCAGGCTATCCCATTTGACTTCTCCCAGTAGTTCTATATCTGTTTTCTACCATCTTGTCAACCGTGGCCTTTACATCAGGGCATTCCTCCGTGTCGTGGTTATCAAATCAGTGAATTATGCAGAATTTAGACAACAGTTGGGGAGCGGATGAGTGACTTCGTTCACCTCAGCCTTGTAGCCTTGATTTCTTAGACCCATTTGTCGACCCTAATTGTTTTGTCTAGGAAAAACACCCTTTGTACCACCTTGTGCCATCATACCTTTTTCTCTTTGTGCTTCTTTCTATTCTCGATTGTTTCTTCCGTTTGAATTTCTTCTTTGATAAGGTCCATTAGCTGGTTGTATGTCTGGGGATTCTTGTTTCGGACATATCTCCAGAAAATGGTTTCCATCCTCAGCCTGTTATATAAGGCATCCAAAGCCTTCTCATCTGAAATGGATTCCACAACAATTAGCTCGTTCTGGAATTTATTGAAATAGTTTTTGACAGACTCATTCACACCCTGTCTAATGGGCAAAGGCCTCGCCCAAGGTGTGGCCCATGAAAGTACTCATAAAGGCTTTCTTCAGTTATGGCCAGCTCCGAATGGAGACGGGTTTCAACTTCAAGTACCATCTCTTGGCCGCTCCAATAAGAGTCATATGGAAGGTCATGCATTTCAGCGATGGCGAAGCATTTTTTAGTTTCATTTCTATTTTGTAATCTGCTAAGTGATACATGAGATCGCATTGCCTCGTATACTTATTTAATTTCGACCTTACGAAACCCGGCCCAGGGACAGGAGTACTTCGTATCTCATAGGAAAACGAGAGATCTTCATCGTCATCATCTTCTTTGAAAGACCTGGTGGGCCATCTCCTTCGTCATCATATGAAATACCTAGCTTGTATAGGATATCCCTTGGCAGTGATCTCACCCTTTGCCCATCATGAAACTGGGCTCTCCTTTGATTGGAATCAGCTTCATCACCAAGTTGATCGAAGACACTAGCGGACCTTGTGGTCTACGCTCTCGCTCTTTGAGCGGGTCAATGGGCTGGTAATGCTTGGAGTCCCTAGAATCGCTGTAAGGGTGGAAATGGCTTGCTACTGGTGCTCTAGCTTTGACTCTACCCGTTTCTTCATCAAAGATTTGACCGCTTGACATAGATCCCCTTGCTCTGTTTTTCTGCACCAATATTTGGACTTGCTATACCAAATTAGATATTGTTTGCACTATGAACATCTTCTTGTGGCGCCTATTTCTCTTTTTCTTGGGCATTTCTCCTCATTCACTTACAACTATTTCTGGGATCTCCTTTTTGTCTTTTAGGATTGAAGACACTACCCTCAGGAAGATCGCTTTGCCTCTCCAACTCATTCTCACCTGTTTTCCCCTCTAAATCACTCATTTTTCAGCATTTTTTCAGTAAGACTTATAGACTTTCTTTAAATACGCAAAAACTTTCACCCGCGATTTGAATTTTGTGGAAAATTGTGCAATTTCTCACAAACGGCACCAATTTGTTGATCACTAAAATCGAAGCCAACAAACCATCGACCACCTCCTTGCTAAAATAATGATCTTAATCTTTCAATGTAATGCCGTCCGAAGATTAAGAATTAAAACAGCAAGAATTTGGTTAAAGTTTTCAATTGTTCTCTCTTTTATTTGATTTAAATCAAGCTATTTATAGGTGTTGCAAGGTTTAGGGCTCTTTTGTCTTTTTCCCTTTTTTTTTGCCACGTGTCGACCTCTTATTGGAAAACTCTTAATTCTAGAGGGTTCTATGACACGTGAAAAATGGTCATTGGCTCAGTTATCCTTTTCTCTTGATTTGGTTGTTACTTTCACATGTGCTTTAGTTGTAACCGATTTGGCCACGTGAAGATTCATCTAGTGGTTCAAGTGATATTATTTTCATTTAGAATAAGTAAGTAGCGTAAAGGCTTGAGTTCGTATCCTTCGCCAAACCCAAAATGACGAAGGTTAAAATAGCATACGTCAAGGCTATGAATAGTTAAATGATCAATTCAAAAATCGCTTTACCTTCGCCTACTTGCAGACAAAGGTTTATTTTTAAACGAACAATGTATGCTCCGTTCAATCGAAGTATCTAAGCTAGCTATTTTTTCGTCTGTTCAAACGAGGTATAACAAGTTCTATCAATATCTATCTATTTTGTTTATGTGACAAATTTTTAGCATTGTAGATGCTTTTGAGGCAACAAATGATTTGAACTAATATTTGAATGAGAAAACTTTTGTTTCCCTAGTTTGACTTTAAATTTGATTGAAATTTACACCACACAAAACTCTACGGCTACAACTACTGTTGAACCCTGACAATAACTAGATTAATTATTAAAAAATAACAAAGTTTAGTCTCAATCACATTTTAATGAGTAATGTTATTTGTAGTCGCTAACTATCGATAGTGACATTAATCAATCGCGACTATGAATATTATTAATCTATTTGAATAAAATGTGTACTATGATTCATGTTGTAACAAAGCTTTAGATTAAATGGTGTTAAATATTAACCTACGGATTCTTTTAAAAAATTACAACAAAATTTAATGAATAAGGGATTCTTGCCTGTGTGTCTCTCTCTCCTCATAACCTTTACATATACACATGCTAAAAATAGTCACATAGTCCCATAATTCACGATACATTATACATTCTCAGTGTAACATTTGTCCTAACGATTCTGATAATCCAAATCGTCCTCAGCCACCTTTTTTTCCATTCGAGCCTCCGACCGGCCATAATGGGGAGGATTTCTCCATACTCTTCGCCCGAGTCGGAGCTCGAGATCAAAATTCAGTCGCGCCAGATCGATCCACATCCGGTCGGTGCCCATCACCCCTATCGCCATAACCACCCCCCACGGCCGCCTCCTCCGCCGCCATACCAGCCCTTCAAGAAATGGTTCCCTTGGCTTGTGCCAAACATTGTTGTGGTCAACATTATCCTGTTTGTCATTGCAATGTACATCAACAATTGTCCTGAACACTCCACCAAGTGCATTGGCACCTCGACTTTAGGTCGTTTCGCGTTTCAGAGCACAAAAGAGAACCCATTGCTCGGCCCATCAGCCGCTACGTGAGTCCATGTATTGCCTTGTTAATTCATAGTTATTGATATATATTAATAAACAATCAATTTATTCGATGTCAATATTTAGCCACAAAATTTTATAATGTTTACCCCGTTAATCAAAATATGAACATTGTGAGAAATCCTATGTTTGGCTGTTATTGAGATTGTATATTATAATGTGAATTTTAGGCTACAAAAAATAGGAGCTCTCGAAGTGACGGAAGTGGTCGAGCACCACGAAATATGGCGGTTGGCCTCTTGTATGTGGCTACACGCCGGAGTGTTCCATATTATTGCGAATATGTTGAGTCTCCTATTCGTTGGCATTCGGCTTGAGCAGGAGTTTGGTTTCGGTATGTTATGCTCTCATTTATATAGAAATGTCCAGTCTCGAGAAGTAGTTGAAATTTATTGGTAGATACACGAAATGTTTCACAATCAAACTTCAACGAAGCCATTAGTAATATGTGAAACTAAGCAATGCAAATACCAAATATAAATCAATTTTTTCATAGTAAACCTTCCAAATCGCACCATGAGAATGTTAAGGGACCACATCGATTAAATATCGAAACTATAACCAACATATAAAGACTTGGACTAATCTTAACAAGATTGACATTTTAAGTCCCTTTTTTGAGTAGTATGATATGTTAAATCGTTTTAATCCTGCTGCAGTGCGGATTGGTTTGCTGTACGTTATAGCCGGAATTGGAGGCAGCTTGTCATCTTCTTTGTTTGTACGTACAACTATCTCGGTTGGTGCCTCGGGTGCATTATTCGGTTTACTTGGAGCCATGCTTTCTGAACTCCTTGTCAATTGGACCATATATGAAAACAAGTTGCAAGCACTATTAACACTACTTCTTATCATCATTATTAATCTTTCGGTTGGAATTCTCCCTCACGTCGACAACTTTGCACATCTTGGAGGATTTGTTACCGGTTTTCTACTCGGATTCGTCCTTCTGATTCGTCCTCAATATGGTTGGGTGAGCAGAAGAAAAGTTCCTGCTGGTTACATGGCACCCTCTTCCAAATCCAAGTACAAGACATATCAGTACATTATGTTAACAGTTGCACTGATACTTCTCATATCAGGGTAAGTTTCATATTATCCACATATTTCACAGACCCACAACTTACTACTCACTTATTATCCACACATTCTATATGACTCGCAGCTTATAAGTACTTAAAAGCATGATCAATCAATAGATTGTGATGAACTTTTGATGCAATTTCTTGCACTACCAAATAACGTGGGCTTCGACAACAGATTGCAGTTGTTGTGCTGTTAAATTTGTCATATTAGAGGTCTACCTTATGATACTACAAAGATTTCGGCGTAATTGAGAATATAACACTAAGTAGTGTCGTCTTGATTGATCATCACAACCAAATGTGAATCGTCTTATAGATATTTCTATAGAAGTTCAAACTAGTGCAGAATGAAACTACACACTAAGTGCTCATTTGATTTTACTAAAAATCTGTTTTTTTGTAATTTTGATAAAAGTTGATGAAATATATGATTTAAAAGTTGATAAAAGTTGTGGGTCTCATGAAATATCTGGTTAAAATTATTTATTGACTTCGACTTTGACTTTTTTAGCAAAATTTTAAACAAAATCAAACAAAGTCTAACTTGTTTTATTTAATTCTTTTCAGATTTACCGTTGGCCTAGTTTTGCTCCTTGGCGGGGTCGATGGAAATGACCACTGTTCATGGTGTCATTATATGAGTTGTGTCCCTACGCCATTCTGGAATTGCGAAGCACGATGCTCGGTAACAATTCCTGGTTTTCCTTTTATTTCTTCTCGCAGTTTTTGTTATTTAATGTAGTCTCTCTCTTTTCACTATTCGACTTTTGCATATATAGAACTTGAGTCGTACTGTTTTATAACTGATGATCCATGCTGTGTGTGACTCTGCAGACTAGCGAAGAGGGCAATCAGGTGAACATGACTTGCATGCAGAACCACAAAAGCAAGTTTTACATATTGGGCAATGAAAACTCCACTGCACAGATTCAGAAGCTTTGTATTGACCTCTGTTCTTGACGTTGCATCAGTACAAAGAATACAGAACACACAAGGGGGCCGAAGAGTTAACTATTTGATACGACACTAATTCAACTAAGTCTCGCGTTACATGTCATTGGTGACCGTTCTTGAATATAATATTTTGGTGAAAATTGTAAGTTAACAATATCTCTACAAGTAGTATTAGTATACTAGTGAAATAGAATATCATTCACACGAAGACTCTATACTAATGATTATTGAACTAATTAATCCTAATAATTATTTGAACCGGTGCAAAAATTTTAAGAAGGAATTTTGGTGATTTTTACTCAACTAAAAATTAAACTAAGAATTAAGCTAACGTGATGGACAATCACATATTTGAGAAAACTTGATGATTTTAAAGGTATTAGGACTCACGATTTCACTATAATTATAATGTTTAACTTCGCCTACTGAGCTTTGACAATTTATTCCATCTGCGTTGACGGTTGAATTTATCTAACATATTTGGCAACATTTCTCAAGTAGAATCAAACCTATTAAGCAAGTAAATCAACTATATCTCTATATGAATTTCAACATATCCAAGTAATGTCAAGAAATTCCATAAAAGATCACAAATTATAGAAGTATATCTTTATCTCCTATGTAAATTCATGATTTTTACCTATTAGTCCTAAAATGAAGTTTTACCTCTCGGATTTGACACAAATTCACAAACAATTCATAAACTGGCTAGATCTATGAAAAACAATTAAATCCATGATAAAAATTCAACACAATCATAATTAGAGTCAAAATCTCGAAAATTAAAATTAAACAATTAAACTAGGTTATATTGTTCTTCCTAACTAAGCAAATTAACTACTCATCTTCCAATTACATAAAGGGTTCTTTACATATATACATTACTTGTAAAAATAAATTTAAAATATATATACTAGGTAAATTTATAATTATAATATTACTAGATTATAAATCAAAATTTATAATATTAATGGACTTTTTATGACGTCCATTTCAATAGGATTAATATCAAAACGATAGAGATAAGAGTCCACAATCAACACCCTGTTTAAAGTTAAGACAATGATAATCCATTATATCTTATTAGCGAAGAAGGTAGGGAATTCAAATTTCAAACTCAATAACCATAAAAAAAAAAAAGAAATCAAACTGAATGCAGAAAAATAAATTTTTGTAACAATGTAAGTAAACGAATTTAAAACGTTAATATCATACAAAAAGTTAACGTAAGATGTGAACAATCGATAATAACATTATAACTAGGAGAATCACGTAACAATATAACTAAACGATAATAATTAATATACTACAATGTGATAATATTTTCACGTGATAAGGGCAACACACATAATGTTATCGTGTGGACAAACTGTTCCAAATGTAACAATATAACTAAAATGTTCGCTAATGTGTATGGGTTCTAAAAAGGTAAAAAATATCGATATAATTAAAAATTAAAAATTATTTTGTTCGAACTCAAAAACCATGACAATGAATGCACGTACTATGCATAACTGAGTTTGAAATTGATAGTGTTGTTGTCGAAGAATTGCTTGGAGTTAATCAATAATAAGAGAAATATGAAGGACGATTTCGTTCTTCCTGTAAGAATTGATTAGAAATGTGAAACGATTATCCTTATTCAATGTGTAATAATGAGGATAAATTAAGAATTGACTTTGATCACTGCTTAAATCTAGTAATGATATAGCTTAATTCCTAAAAATGAGTTTAAGCGGCTAATAAATGATAATGATACTATCACAATTTGTTTAAAATACTAAGAGCATCTACAATAGCCTAACTATATTTAAAGAGCATATTTAGCATTTTAAAGAGCATCTATAAATTTAAAGAACAATTTTTTTTAATAGCCTCTTTATCTCCATGCTCTTCATTTTACTTCTTCCAATAAGCATTTAATATTTTTCTCTTTTTTTTTTCCTCATAAACTTCCCTCCCAATTATTTTATTATTTCCCTCCACTTTTCTTCATATATTCAACAGCATTTCATTTACACGTCAATTTCACACAATTTCAACCACTAGAGAAAAACTATTGTTTCTTGTTCAGGAATTCTTTTTCGAATATGACTTCAAATAGATTAATCAAATTGATTCTTGATGACTCTGATTCTGATGATGATTTGGATATGGCAATAGCTTTTGTAGATGGAGAGTTGCTCAATAAGAGGAGATGGGTACTACGTCAAGGCTCAATTCAAGGTCGTAAACATATATTTCGTAATAGAGTTCTTGGCCACCACAAGCTTTTTAATGACTATTTTGGAGAAGATCCTGTGTATTCTCCAAATTTTTTCAGGAGAAGGTTCTGAATGAGCCGATCCCTTTTTATTCGTATTCAATCTGCCATAGAAACTCATGACCCGTACTTTGTCCAAAAAAGAGACGCGGCTGGAACTCTTGGTTTATCTTCTCTCCAGAAAATCACCGCTGCTTTGAGGATGCTTGCATATGGAGTTGCAGCAGATTTTATTGATGAATATATACGAATCGGTGAAAGCACTACAATTGAGAGTTTGAAAAGATTTGTTACGACACTGGTTTCAATCTTTTCAGATAAATACCTTAGATCACCAAGCAAAGAAGACGTTGCCAGATTGTTAAAAGAAGGTGAAAAATGTGGGTTTCCTGGAATGTTGGGGAGCATTGATTGTATGCACTGGAAATGGAAAAATTGTCCAATAGCTTGGAAAGGTATGTATGTTGGACATGTTAATGAACCGACTATAATCCTTAAAGCTATAGCTTCTCATGATCTTTGGATATGGCATGCATTTTTTGGACTACCTGGATCAATTAATGATATAAATGTTTTAGATAGATCTTTTTTATTCAAAGACCTTGTTGAAGGTCGTGCTTCCCCAGCCAACTATTCAATCAACGGTCATGACTACACAATGGGATACTACCTTGCTGATGGTATATATCCACCATGGTCAACATTTGTGAAAACAATTCTATCTCCAGTAGATAACAAACATAAACAATTTGCTGCAGCTCAAGAATCAGCAAGAAAAGATGTTGAACGGGCATTTGGAGTATTGCAATCACGATTTGCAATTGTTCGTGGACCGGCACGTTTTTGGCATCGTGAAACTCTGAAAGATATCATGAAAGCTTGCATCATATTACACAATATGATCGTTGAAGATGAAAGACATGTTAGCGACACAGATTGTAATTATGATACACTTGATGAAATTCCAAACATATCGGTTTCGCATGAGCATACAACGGACTTTTTAAAATTTATTCAAGCTCATCATCGTATTAGGGATAGAAATATGCATTCTCAGCTCCAAAGAGACCTTGTTGAGCACATATGGAAAATATATGGGGCTCGTAGCAACTCCTGATCTATGGAAAATATATGGGGATCATAGCAACTCCTGATCTTAAGAATTATCTGTTATAATTTTTTGCAAATCTGTTTTGTTACATTCTTAAGAAATTCTTGAATAATTCGTTTCTTTATTTTCTCTTTTCTACTATGCAAATGCTTTATTTTGACAAAAAGATCAGACTACTTTTTGGTCTCATTTTAGAATGTGAAGCTGTGATTCTTTCTTGAATAAATTCTGGTTAGTGGATTAGTATCACTAGCACAATGCTCTTATATTAATTTCTCCAACACATAGAATTTTAATGAATCAAATTGCAACTCTCTGGTGTCCGTGGGCACCAGTGGGCACCAGAGAAAAAAGCCACTTTGTCTTTCGTATGTATAATAAATAATTACACAAGAGACAATACAATCCTTCCGCTTTGATTACGATTAACCTTTTGATCACATTGGACTTATAGATTACAGTTGCAAAAGAAAAGCAAGCTAAAATTCAATTACCTTCACATTTTTTGTTTGCAAAAGAAAAGATCAGACTACTTTTTGATCTCATTTTTTAATTTTTGCAAGAATTTCCATTTGACGTTGCAAATAAAAATATGCAAGCATTTGAGGCATTCCAATCGTATCTATCATCATTATCCTTTCATCCTCTTTCATTTGTTCCAATCGAAGCTTTACTTGCTCATAAGCAAGTCTCTCTTGTTCTTGAGCATATTGTCTTTCAAACATTTCTATTTTCTTCTCATTGAATTGTTTCTTTTCTTCTCTCATTGCTTGTAGCAAAGTCACACATGAACTTGATGAATCATTTTCAGTATCATTGTCCTTCCTTCTCTTTCGATCTTTTTCAGCCTTTCTTCCAGATGGTCTCTCTAAGTCCACAAAGTTAGTATCTGAAATATTGTTGTCTCTAGGATCTACACAAGTCTCTGGTATAAAGGTGAGAATAAAGGAAGAACCTGTGGTCTTATTTCGTATTGGTTTTTTCTTTTGACAATCCTCCAACCATTTTGGCTGATATCTCAACACATTCCAACAATGTTCAAATTGGAATGCAGATTTTCCTTTATTTAATTCTTGGTACAAGAGTTTTGCATTATCAATCTGCAAAATAAAAATATAAAAACCAAAGTAACTAGTAATTATTAATAATACTATGTAGTACGTATATTAAAATTTTTAATAGCGTAAATACCTTATCTTGCTCGTTAACACCGCTTTGGTGTCTAGATTCAATTTGGGCATAGCATCCACAAATTTATTTTTAGCCAGTTGAATTGTCGACCAACGGTTCATCAAAGAAACTTGTGTTCATTCAGATGCAAATTTCTTGTACCTGTGAAAATATTCCCATAATCGAGTCCAAATAGCCTTATGTTTCTGTTCATTTTCATGTAGTGCATCCAAACTAACATTAAGCCACGCAGACACAATGAGAAGATCTTCTTCCACAGTAAAATTGCCACCTCTTAATCTTTTAGAGTTGGGTTCGAATGGAGTTATTGGAGTATTTAACACAGGAGATTGATCATCCAAACCTCGAAACTGGGTTGAAAACTGTGGGTTTTCATTTGAGTCATTATATTGATTTTCATCCATTCCACTGATACCAGTCTGAAAGTCCATACTGTAGAAATAGAAAAATATATGTGCAGCATATATATAGATCACAAATTGCTGGATAAATGAACGAATATGAAAGTAGCCGTTTAATTCAACATTGATATTTGTATATAATATTTAATTAAAACCCATATATCTTGAAAATTGAAATTGTGTCAAAGCATTTAATAATAGAGAGTGGGTTTGGCTCTCCAAATCTGGAGAGCCAAACCCACTCTCTAAATTAAAAAGTTAAAATGGAGAGTCCATTGAAATAGAATTTTAAGAGTTGACTCTTTAAATTAAAGAGCATCCTATATTTAAAGAGCTTGTTGGAGATGCTCTAACAGTATATATAAATGTTATATATTAATATTAAAAAAACCTTATCTAATATATTTGAAAATTTAGATTAAAAGTAGGTGGAGAATATAATTTTCCCTTACATAAATTCATTAATGTGCGCCTTAAAGACCTCTGTACGATTTCTATCTGAAGGAACATCGGTTGTGTCCTTAATTTGATCAATTTTAATAAGAAAAAAAATGGTATTTTCACATTTTATTATTTAAAAAAATTATAATTAAGAAAAACATAAACCAAAATATAATTTAAAAAAAAATTAGAAAAGAAAAAAAGGAAAATCTATCATATTCCACAATCCACCCACCCCACGCACCACCACCCTATCGTGAACCCCCCACCCCAATCATGAACCCGCCACCCCAATCATCACCAACATGGGAGGATTTCTCCTCCCCAATTTCAACCGAAACCTATGCATGTTTGGATAAAAATCCAGGGGAGAAATCCTCCGTGATTGGTGGCAAAACCTGGGAGAAAATCTCCCTAGTTTTAGCAAAATCTGGGATGCAAATCACACCTTAGATTTTACAAAAACCCGGGAGATTTTTCCATGGTTTGGTCACCAATCGGAGGGATTTCTCCTCTCTGGTTTCTGACCCAAACCCGTGCGGGTTTGGGTTTGGGTTTGAAATCAGGGAGAGAAATCTCTCCTTATTGTTGACGATTGGGGGTAGGGTGGTGGTGTGTGGGGTGGATGGATTGGGAAAGATGACATATTTTTCTTATTTGTTTTTTTTTTTTAATTCTTTTTCTTATGTATTTTTTGTCTTTTGTTTCTCATTTTTTAATTGTTTTAAACAATTAAATGTAAAAAAAATACCATTTTGCCCTTATTAAAATTGGTTAAAAAAAGGTTGGACAACTGACTCTCCTTTGGACATAAACCGTCTAGAGGTTGTTAGGGTACACATTTGTTAAAAAGTTTGAGATGTATTTACTAAAATTAGAAGATTTTGGACTTGGTGGCACATTTTTGAAAGATTTGGGACATTTGTTGCAAATTTCCCTTTGATTTAAATTACCTACAAAAATCATAAGATCTAAGGCCAAAATAAGTGTAAAACTCTACTTATCAAACACCCCAACACCGATTGGTCCAGTTTTTAGCTCTCATCTCATATACCATATTCTTTCTTTGGCATCTACTTCATAATCTCATAGGTGTCCTATCACAAGTGAAGTATTTTCTTAAGTTCTAACTCTATCTCATTCTTTTCGTAGTAGGTGATGTGAATGTGTAAATAGTTAATGGTTCATTACTCCCATCTTGATTTTCTAATTGTCTCAGTTCTAGTTCAATATCTTTCAAGGGCAAGTCAAACCACCAAAGATCTATATCTTGCTTTAATGTCCAAGACTTAGTCAGAAATGACAGCACTTATTTCATTTTTTCTTGAAAAATTGGCGCAAATGGTCCCTAACATTTACCCTTAGTGTGGAAATGGTCAATAACTTTTGTTTTTTAGCACAACAGTTCCTAACCTATGTATTTTGGTGCGCAATTGGTCTTTATTTGATAAAAAAATAAAAATACCCTTAGTTTTAATTAAAGAAATTTACAATTGGATTTGGAACCTTTGTAAAATGTGCAAATAGGTCCGATACATTTATTAAATAATATTTAATTTAGCATATTAAATATATCACTATAGTCGAGTCAATTAAATTTCTCATAAAAGAAAAATGTAAAATTATTACGCTTTAAGTATATGTAATTTCTGTGTGATGTGGAAAACTTAAACAAAAATTAAGTTAAATAAATAATTTTATGGCGTATATAAATTTATGGCGTTGAACCAATCTTATTATTTTTTTTAACATAAAAATACGTACAAAAATTAATTTACACATTATGTGTTATTTATTTTTGAACGATAAATTAAAATACGAAGAATACAATTTGGGCTCTAATATCTGTAGTTAATAAACGAATAGCTCAATTAAATAAAAATATTGAGCATCAAGTTTGTGACAAAGTTATTTTTCTTTTTATATTGTAACGATAAAATTAAAGTTTAAAGTTTAAATAGTATGATTACTTAATAATAAAAAAATAGTTTTAATTAATACGTTTGTTAATTATGAGGTTAAATTTTAGTTATTTTATAATAGTTCGTCAAATATACAAAATAATTTAGTATATTATCAATTTGTTAGTTTCTTTTATTTTTTTATTAAAAAAATAGAAGTATCGGACCTATTTGCAATTTTTGCAAAGGTTAAGAATCCAATTGAAAATTTTTATAATTAAAAATAAGAGCATATTTATCTTTTTTATCAAATAAGGACCAATTGCGTATAAAAATACATAGGTTAGGGACTTATATGCCAAAAAATAAAGGTTATGGACCATTTCCGCACAGAGAGCAAATGTTAGGAACTATTTGCGCCAATTTCCCTTTTTTTCTACTACTTGATTATTTATTTAATTTTATTAATTTTATATTTTTTTCTCTTTCCTACACAGTTGGCAGTTTTCACTCTATCACGAAGCCAATCTTTCTTCATCGTAGATCGTCTAATGCATATTTGTGATATATATATGGTCAGATTACTCAATGCTAACTTCACACATTAGTTTAGACAACTTTTTCCTAGTGAGCTGGCCTGACTAGTGCAATGTCTTGCATTAGGACTAATTGTTCGGATTAGAACATTAGCTTAAGGTCAATGCTCAATTCAAACCTCTTTACCAAAATCAATTCAATCTATAAATTCACATACAAATCACGAACCAAGACTATCTACATAGTCTCGGTCACGTGTTCACCCCACCATCGAACTAATGTTATAATAGACTCTAATGCTTTGTTATCTGAACATTTGCAGATTTCACCACTCTCAAGCCAAAATTGAAGAAGAAGGTCACACAGCAATTCAATTATATTGAAAAATTTGTAAATAATAGTAGAACAGTAATTGTGTTGTAGTATTTTTTGGAATAAGCACTCTTTGATTACAATTGATTTGAATGTAAAAAACAATAAAGAAAAATACAAGGTATTTGAGCAATTCGAGAGGCTCTTTCTCTCCTTAATTCTTCATTCCCAAAAGATGCTGTTTATTCTCTCTCTATTCCTTTTTATTTCACAGCAGTTGATCTGGCATCTTCCGCTAACGGTTTGCACATGTAGTTTGTTGGTGTCATGTGGTCCTATGAGATCCTCATCCATTTCTTTTTGTAATCCCCTTACTGTCCCTAGTCCCCATGGTGTGTTTCCTATAGGTGGCCAAAATTTGAGGTCTATCATTACCCTGCCCTTCAAGATTCACCTTCCTCAACGTGGAAATATGGAAACTATTGGTTGACTGCGTCATAAGGTTCCCAAGTAGCTTCTAGAGGTGGCAACTCTTTCCACTGAATTAACACGTCAATGCCTCGAAGGTTTCTTCCCACCCCCGGACGTATTCTAGAACTGCCTCAGGTTCTACACGTAGTTCTGGTTCTCCATTGATCTATGGAGGTAGCTCTAACACCTCTTGCAGCAGCCCCATCGCCTTACGTAATCGAGACACGTGAAATACCGGGTGGATGTGAGACGTGGGAGGCAGTTTCAGCTTGTACGCCACTAGCCCAATCCTCTGCTCTACCATAAATGGTCTATAAAATTTCAGTGACAGTTTCTTGTTAGGGTGGGAAGTTAACGATTTACGCCTATAGGGACGGATTTTCAAATACACTTTATCGCCTACCTCAAAGTGCACTTCACGTCTTTTTGCGTCTGCATTAGTTTTCATCTTGGATTGTGCTCTACTGAGTTGGTCTTTCAATTCATCCAAGATCTGATCTCGCTCTAGTCACTGTTGTTCCACCCTAGCCACTATTGATCTCCCTTGTTCATAGCGTATCAATGGAGGTGGTTCTAATCCGTATACAATCCGAAAATGGGTAGTTTTTGAAGAAGTGTGGAATAAAGTGTTGGACCATAACTCTGCCCATGACAACTAGTTAAACTATGCATTCGGCTTCGTGGAGGTGAAGCATCTCAAGTAGGTTTCTAACGTCTCGTTCACTACCTCCGACTGACCATCTATTTGGGGGTGGTAAGCAGTACTACGATTTAAGTTAGTGCCTTGCAAGTGAAACAACTCCTCCCAAAATTTGCTCATGAAGATTTTATCTCTATCTGATACGATTGATTTCGAAACCCCATGCAAACGAACTACTTCATTTACAAATATCGCAGCTACAGTATTAGCGGTAAAAGGGTGCTTCAACCCTATAAAGTGTGCATACTTACTCAACCTATCTACCACCACCATTATCGTATCCATTTCTCCAGACTTCGACAGCCCCCCCCAACGAAGTCCATAGTTATCTCTTCCCAAACCCAGTCCGAAATAGGCAGTGGCTATAATAGCCCAGCAGGTGAAAGGGTCTGATACTTATTCTGTTGGCAGATCGAATTGACTAACATACCTTCCAATATCGCTTTTCATTCCTTGCTAGTAGACACTAGCTGCTAATCGTTGATATGTTTTTAGTACCCACGGGTGTCCTCCAATATTCCAATCATGCCCCTCTTGAAGCAGTAGTGCTATCATTGAGGATCGCTTAGGAATCAATAATCGCCCATTCTGAAGAAGCCAACCGTTATCCACAGAAAAATTTGGGTAAGTTAATAGGTTAGCCTCCACTTCTCTTATGATTTTTTGTAGCCATTCATCCATGTTAATCTCCTCCTTCAATTGGTCTAGTGAAATTATCTAAGGCACTGTTTTAGCCATCAATTTGACCTCTAGACTTATTCTTGAGAGAGCATCAACTGCCTTGTTTTTGAGTCTCGGACGATACTGTATGTCAAAGTGGTACCCCATTAATTTTACCAACCATTTTTGGTATTCCGAATTAACTACCCTTTGCTCCATTAGAAACTTTAAACTCTTTTTGTCAGTCCTCACTATAAATTTCTACCCCAACAGATAATGTCTCCACTTTTGAACCGTGAATACAATCGCCATCAGTTCTCTCTCGTATACAAATTTGGTGCGGCTTTGAGGATTGAAGGCATGATTGTAGTATGCAATTGGGCGGCCCTCTTGCATCAGTACGGCTCCAGGACCATGCACGGAAGCATCGGTCTCTACTATAAAATGTTTGATGAAATCGGGAAGTACCAGGACACGGGCCGAAACCATGGTTGCCTTCAATTTCTGGGATGCCTCATTAGCCTCCTCATCCCAAAAGAAATTATTCTTGCGCAATCTTTCATTGAGTGGCCATGCTAATTTTCCATAATCTTGTACAAATCTCTGGTAATATCCAGTTAATCCCAGGAATTCCCGAAGTTCTGTGAGACCATGAGGGCTGGGCCAATCACACATTGCTTTAATTTTAGACTGATCTGCAGCTACCCCGTCTTTGGAAATAATGTGCCCCAAATATTCCATCGTCGACTGCCCAAACTAACACTTCTTTCTATTAGCAAACAATTTGTGTTCCTCTAAGAGCCCCAACACACATTTGAGATGTTCACAGTGCTCCTTTAAGGTGCGGATATTGATCGTGGCTATTGATCAATATATCATAAAAATAAAACAAGTACGAATCGTCTCAACTGGGCCTTAAAGACTTCATTCATCAGTAACTGAAATGTTGCCTAGGCATTGGTCAGCCCAAAGGGCATGACTAAGAACTAATAGTGCCCTTTATGTGTCGGAAAAGTGGTCTTCATTACGTCGTCATCCACCACCCAAATCTAGTGGTATCCCACATTCAAATCCAGTTTAGAGAACATCGCTGCCCCATGTAACTCATCTAGTAACTCTTCGATTATCGGAATAGGAAATTTATCCGGCATTGTTACTCGGTGTAAGGCACAGTAATCCACGTAAAAACGCCAACTCTCATCCTTTTTTTTAACTAACAATACCGAGCTAGCGAATGGACTAGTACTCGGTCAAATTATCCTTGTTGCCAACATTTCTTTAACCAACTTTTCAATCTCATTTTTCTGTATAAAAGGATATCTATAGGGTCTTACACTTACGGGGAGCTGTCCCTGGATGTAAGACAATGGCATGGTCTTTACCCCGGTGGGGTGGAAGGGCTCGGGGCTCATCAAGCACCTCTTCATAATCTGTCAACACTCCTAATAATATCTCTGGAATAATAATTTGGGCCTCATTAAAATCAGCCATGACGCTACCTAATTCCAAGAGCACCCATTCTCCATTCTCGGAACTCCTTAATCATTGATCTCATGGATACTAGAGTTTTACTTAAACTAGGATCACCTTGTAACGTCACTGTCGTTTTCCCAACCTGGAACTTCATCGTCAATTTCCTCTAATCCACTTGCGTTCCTCCTAACGTTGCCAACCATTTCATGCCCAAGATTACATCCGAGCTACCCAACTCCAGAGGCAGAAAATCCTCTTTAACTCTGATGTGTTGAATTTCCAGTACCACACCCTTGCATATTTCCGCCCCTTGCACGGCCAGACCCGTCCCCATGATGATGCTGTAACCCGGGGTTACTGTTCTAGGCAACTCTAGTTTCTGAACTAGCTCCGACGAGATAAAATTATGGGAGGCCCCACAATCGATCAAAATAACTATTTTCTATCCCGAAATCCTCCCTCTCACCTTCATGGTCTGTGGCGGGGTTAGCCCCACCACAGAGTTTAGAGATAGTTCGACCACTTCTCCTGCCATGTTATCCTCTTCTTTAGCTCATTCCTCATCGCCATTCACCACCCTCTCTCACTCTTCTCCTTCTTGGATCAATAACACTTGCAACTCTTTGTTTTTACACCGGCGATCCATCGTATATTTCTTGTCACAACGAAAACAAAGACCCTTTTCTCATTTCAATTGCAATTCGGTCTCGCTCAATCTTTTGAATGGAGAATTTGATGATTTTCCAGTGGGGAAAATTCGAGGGCCAGTATAATTTGGAGATTTGGGTATTGAGGGTGGTGGGTGTGAAGAAATCAGGTATGGATGGGGGTAATTCAGGACCTTCTATTTATCATTGGGCTGGATCCTCCAACAGAATTTTTAAGAGCCCAATTTTTATGGTCAACTCTTTACAGTTTCCATGATTTGGCCCAATCCTTTGGGATTCTTCAATCCAGCCTCTGCCAGAATTTCAGGCTTCAGCCTATTAATGAAGTTACTTTGCAGGATAGCCTCCGGCACTTCATCCAACGGCAACGCCAGTGTCTCAAACATCCACCGATACTCTCGCATGGACTTCTTCTGCCGGAGAGCCAAGAATTTTTCCTCTAGTGACCCCTCATGCGATGATCGAAATCTCTCCAACATCTTAAATTTTAATTTCTCCCAACTTTGCAACTTCCACCTTTTTTTTCTCCCACCGGAACCAAGCAAGGGCTTTCCCTTCCAAACACACCACTGTTGCCTCCATTCTTTCTTCCTCTACCATTTGATTGATGGCGAAGTACCTCTCCGCTCTGAAAATCTACCCATCTGGATCCACTCCTTCAAACACCGGCATTTCCAATCTTCAGTTCTGATAATCGGGACACCAATCTCCTTACAAGACTCCTTAAATATCTGGGCTCACGGTTTTGATGCCCTGCAGATTCTCCAATGAAGCAGAGTTTCCAGATTGTTTGGTTCCCTCTTGTTCTTTTCCTTTTCTTGTTCATCCTATTTATTAGCTATCTAGTTAAATCTTTCCATTATGGCTACCATCTGCCACTGGAACTCTGATTTCAAGGAATCCATACTCGCTTGCATCCCATGGTGCTACTCTTCCATCTTTCCTTCTATCGTTCCCACCATCTCAGTGATTGTCTGCCCCATGATCGTGCTCTGATACCAACTTTGTTATTTGAACCATTACATATTTCACCATTCTCAAGACATATTTGAAGAAGAAGGTCACACATCAATTCAATTATATTGGAAAATTTGTAAATAACAATGGAACAGTAATTGAGTTGTAGTATTTTTTGGAATAAGCACTCTTTGATTACAATTGATTGAATGAAAAAAACAATAAAGAAAAATACAAGGTATTTGAGCAATTCGAGAGGCTCTTTCTCTCCTCAATTCTTCCTTCCCAAAATATGGTGTTTCTTCTCTCTCTGTTCCTTTTTATTTCCCAGCAGCTGATTTGGCATCTTCTACTAACGATTTGCACATATAGTTTGTTGGTGAAATGTGGTCCCATGTGATCCTCCTTCATTTTTTTTTTGTAATCCCCTTACCGCCCTTGGTCTCCATGGTGAGTTTTCTGTAGGTGGCCACAATTTGAGGTTTATCATGTTACACGGTTGGTCTCTCTACGTTTTACCTGGGTAAGTCAAGTTTTGTACGAATAAGAAAAATATATAAGTCCAATGAATCCTAATAGTCATTTAACCTACAAACATCATATCCAAGCATGAGTTAAGATCAGATACGGCTAAGTGCTCAAATTTAGAATATCTCATAGATAATCCAATATTCAAAAGGCACATATCACAGTGTTATCCTTCAATTTCTACAAAACACCAACAAAGAAAATCCATTCATAATAGACAAATATTTTGTTATATCGTGTTAACTTTTCAAAATTCTTTCTTTTTTTTTTTACCGAAAAAAATAGACAAACAAAATTTTAATTTGGACCCCACCCCAAACTATGATACCACATTTCCCTCAACGTATACGATGCAAAAATAAAAGAGTAAAGAAAGTCCAAGTGGGGTGGTGAAGGTCCGGTGTGGTCGTTGAGGAGGCTGTAGAGGAAAGAACTGCCTGAAGTACACAATTAACTCAGTGTACTATGCATCCTATAAATCTTCTCTTTGTATCTGATAGTCTAACAGCTCTTGTTGTTCGAAAGTGTATGCCTTGTGCAACTCCGAGCATCGAGAACTGATATTCGAACACTGTCAACCAAGTGAGGTGAAGTGCTCCTCGTAATCCAAACGTCTATGATCTTGCACCTTCTTGTATTCTTCTAATTGTAAGTACTGCGCCCCACTGGAGATTGACTAGCTCATTGAACTTCTACCTTGTCATGGGCATGTAGATGATTAAGGCATGCGCTCCAATAGTGTAGACATGTAACTAAACTGTGATACCAATGTAGTTTTCTCAGGGTCTTCTACATTATCATTGATAGAGTCATGTTCTATCACTTCTCCTGTAATATGCTCTTGTCCAATGGGCCCATATGATTATCCGCTACATCACTAGCATGATACCAACTTGTATGCATGTGCTGGAAATCATGGAAGGGAAAATGAGCTTGGAATCCCTCATATCTATAACTGTCTCACCAACTAGTCTGAAGATTAACTTTCCCACATTTAGTATGTACTCATCATAATTGAGCAAGGCAAGATACTGAAAACTACTCCTTAAATTGTGTGGTGTAATGGAGACCGGGTAGACATTAGCATATTCAAATCATGTCAATGCCTTGTACTCTGCTTTAAAATCCTTGTACTTCAACAACTTCTTTTGTGGTGATTGTGGCCAAGTCGTTTCGTAAACATACAACAACGTAGTTATGAGATCCCAATCTATGTTTTTCGGGATCGTACTCCGTCCTTGATCTCATCTAAGCCATAGTACTTGTTTATAAGTGCCGGGGAAAATTCTATTCATTAGGCTCTCACCCATGTATGATGGTAGTTAGCTGAGTTTTTTATATTAATCTCCCAATTGTAGTTGGAGTAGAATTTCCTCACCAACTCGGTGTAGGCCTCATGTGGTTTTGCAACCACCTGTGTCCAATTGTGTCGTTCAACCACTCTATCTAAGACAGAGTAGTCGAAGTCTTCCAATTTTACCTTACATTCAAAAATAAATTTCCTCATGTGCGTTCAGTTAGTGTAGAGCTCCTTCTCAACATCCGTTCAAAAATTTGGAATGATGGTCTTGCACGTTTCCCAGCTGTTCCTCAACCACTTTCTCATTTCCTTTTGTGCTCCTTGACGTTTGACATTCCCTTGGCATTGTATCTAATCTTGATTACACCCTATTTGTTTATACTTCAAGCACGTCAACGTATCTTATGAAAATTTGTAATTTCTTCAACAAGTGCGTTCAAACTTCAAATATCATATGGTATACAATGCACTTAGTTCCTGATCAATCTAATGCAATTCAGGCACAAAAAAGTTGTTTAGGCATTTTAGCAAACACTGTGTGTACATGTGAATAGTTTTCAAGAGAAAAGCACAACATAGGTACTAATCTTGCCCAAATTTGTACCCAAGCAATCAATTGTACAACATCGAACATCTATTCTTAACCCCATAGTCCACACATCTTAGAATATACAAATTCAAACTCTCAAGAAAAAGTTCTAAAAATTTCCCTAAAGTGAGATTCAAGACATTTTACCTAAAAATCTTGTGTTCATATTGTTGTGTGATGTTGAAATCAAATTCCCTTGATGCAAGATGAGATGTTCTAGGTGAAATATGGTACTTGGTAGAGAGAAACTCAAAAATCAACTCGGGGTGGAGAGGTTTTGAGAAAGAGGGAAAACATTGGTGGTAAAAAATGACCACCATTCGGGTTTTAAAAGCTCCAGAGCACTCCAACACGCACACGAGCTAGAAAT
Source organism: Forsythia viridissima (assembly GCA_030279155.1). Taxonomy (NCBI): domain Eukaryota; kingdom Viridiplantae; phylum Streptophyta; class Magnoliopsida; order Lamiales; family Oleaceae; genus Forsythia; species Forsythia viridissima. Next base: position 26,726,035 of record CM059037.1, read on the forward strand.
GTAAGAGGGATGGAGCATACTTGCAACGCCTAGTATGCGCGCACGCTGGAGGGCATGATCTAATGTTGTGCCTTTGTTTCTGCCGCTTTGGCTAAATGGCCTTGTCAAAGACAACGTGAATCGCAAAAGCACCAAACTTATACGAATTAAGTTTAAAAGGCCTCTTTTAAGTAGAATAGACTAAAATACCTTTATTTTATAACATCTATTAACAGGCTTGTTAACAAGCCAGGAGCCTGTTAAGGCCAATTTTGGCCTTAACAGGTGTCCATAGACCATGAGTCTGTTAACGTGAATTTATACAATTATAACTGATTTTTTCAGTTAACCCACTGTAAATGAACTTAGATTTGCAAAAATTTAAAGTAAAAATCACAATTCATACTCAGATTTATACATATTTTCATGATTTATACTACAAAATTCACAATTTCTATTGTGAATTAAAAGAAGAAGATAGAGAATGATGAATTTCTACTTTGAAACGAAATGGTTTGGATTCTAACATTGAAATGGGTTAGATTATAAGCTTGAAATCTTCTCTTTTTCACAGACAAATGAATTTGAAATCGTTTGAAATGATTATAAGAGGGGAAGAAGACAGGGTTATATTTGGTATTTTACAGACTAAAATTGGTCAACGGCTATTTTGGTAAAGGGTAACTATATTCACACAACACTTTTTATTTTTTGCACCACCTTTTAATTACATTTAACATCCTTAATCTTTTAACATTATAGCACTCATGTCTCCAACTTTTTTTATCACATTTTTATCTTCAACTTTTCATTAATTAACACATCTTGTGTTTGATAATGATTTCTGTAAAAAATTATTTGTTGAAAATTTGTAAAAAGACTTATTTGTCTGTCATATTTTTAAAAAAACAATAGATACAAAAGTACGATAAAATATTTTTTCCTCATTTCAAAGCACGTAAACAAAATATCTCGACAGAAATCATCATCAATGATGAAATGTGCTAATTAATAAAGATTAAAGATAAGAATTCGATGACAAAAAGTTAAAAACATGATTGCAATAATGAACAAAAATTGAGGATCTTAAGTACAATTAAAATGTGGTGCACTTATAACAAATTGTAGTATGAATATAACCACCCTTTGGAAAATTGGCTGGGTCACCTGGCCATTCAGCACTATTCCCACTGCCTTTGTTTCTGGTCTGTAATCAATTTTTCGGATCAAATGTTTTTTTGTAGTTTTTGCCAGGCCTTATACCCCTGAACTAGTTTTTCAAATATGACGTGGATGTTGGAGTGTTAATATTGCGGTCAAAGTGTTGGGTACTAAATTGCACAAGTTGGCACATTAATCCTTAAACCAAACATGTGGATGTATGTAAAGCATGAGTAATTTGTTATATATTGGCATGTCGATTTATAAGTCCTAGTTAGTGACTCTAAAATTACTCAAAATGTAGACGTGAATCTATCTTCTAATGCAAAATGCATCCTAAGTTAAATGTGCAAATATTGAGCTAAAAACATAAAAAATAATCTAGAAAGCAAGTTTGGGGGTAAAAAAATGGGTTGTCTCCCATTAAGTGCTCGATTTAAAATATCAAGCTTGACTTTTGAAACGATCACTCCAGGTTAACTAAGATGATGGAGATAATTTCTTTTGAAAACTCCTCCTCTATGAATCAAATCTAAACCCATCCATCTCATGCAAGTGCAGAAGCTTATTTTCACTGACTGCTTTCATCAAAATTCGAAGCAATATGCTTTGTCTTCCAACTCCACGTGTAAATGTCAAGCCTTTCCAAGCACCAACTTGTATGGAGACATCCCTATAGGTATTTTAAAGGTTGTGCGGTATACCCAAAGTGCATTATCTAACTTTTTAGACCAATCCTTACGCGATGAGTTCAATGTAGTTTCTAGAATTCTTTTCAACTATCTATTTGATGTTTCAACGTTACCACTCGTTTGTGGGTGATAGGTTGTAGCGATTCAATGACGAACATCATATTTAGCTAGAAGAGATTTGAACAACGGGTTGCAAAAGTGTGTTCTACCATTACTAATGATAACTCTAGGCGTGCCATATCTAGTGAAGATGTATTTTTTTACAAAACTCACCATCACCTTAGCATTATTAGTTGGTAGGGCGTTAGCTTCTACCCACTTAGACATATAATTCACCGCCACCAAGATATACCGATTTGAACAGGAGGAAGGAATGGTCCCATGAAATCTATGCCGTAAACATCAAACAGTTCAACTTCAAGAATGTTATTTAGAGGCATCTATTGCCTGGTTGAGATGTTACCTATGTGCTAACAATAGTCACAGCCCTACATAAAACTGAAAGCATCCTGAAATAAAGTTGTCCAGTAGAACCCACTTTGTAGCACTTTAGCAGATGTCTCGTGAGGCCTGAAATGACCACCATAAGAGAAAGAATGGACATGTTCAACTAGTGGTCTCATTTTCTCCTCTAGAACACATCTCTTTATTATCTCTAGATCATCCTAAAAGTAGAATTTGACATCATAGAGAAATTTCTTTCGCTACCGATAAGTGAGTTTCGGAGCTATGACTTGAGTTGACAAAATCAGGATACCAATGTGCCTTAATCAACTACATTAACTGCTCATTTGAGAATAATTCGTTAATTTTCTCATCCTTTACCTACTCGGTCTGCTAGAGCCTAGATAAGTGATGTGCTACTTGATCCTCACTTTTCTTTTTTTATCATGAATTGCCAAATTACATTCTTGTAACAAGGTACCACCTATCTAATCAATTTGTGTTTGGCATATTTCTTAGAAAGTAAGGGGTTGTTCTCTTTGTATTTCAATTTTGAGTTTTGAATTCATTTTCAGTTTTTTGTTTTGAGAGTCTATTTTAGGATTGCTAAAAGCACATTTGGTTTGTTATTTTGAAAAACTATTTCTGAAAATAGAAAACTGAAAAACACTTTCTGTTTAGAATTTTCATAAAATTATTTTATATCATTTTATTCAATAAATTTGATTATTCAGTAAAATACAACAATTTTATGCTAATATATGATAAAATAATATATATACATTTTAAAGTCAATGATTCTTAAAAAAAAATTACAAAAAAAAAAAAAAATACAAACAAATAATAAATTAAAAAAATAAAAATTAATGATGTGGACTGAGAATTTTAATCAGTTTACATTTAAATTAATTTTTTTTATTTAAATAACCAATAAGTGCTTGAATTATTTTTTAGTATTTAGTATTTTCATTTTTATAGAATTTTAAATTTTATAAATTTTACTTTTTTATAATTTTATTTTTTAGAATTTTTATTTTTTTATATTTTAAGAATTTTTGTTTATATAAATTTTTATTTAAATAATTTTTTTTTAATTTTTAGAATTTTTAATTTTTAGTTTTTTTATTTTTTTATAAATTTATATTTTTAGAATTTTTTTATATAAATATTTATTTAAATAAAATTTTTAAATTTGTTTAGAATTTTTAATTTTTTAATTTTAAAAAAAAATTATGTTTTATATTTTAATTTTTTTAGAATTTTATTTTTTAAATTTTTTTATTTTTAAGAATTTATAATTTTCATTATTTAGAATTTTTTTAATTTTATATTTTTAAAATTTTTGTTAACATAAATTTTGTTTTCCTTGTTTTGAGTGTTTTCATGTTTTCACTGAAAACAATCAAAACGTCAAAAACTTGTTTTGTGTTTTGTGTTATAAATTTAACATTGTTTTCGAAAATGGATTTTCAAAAACAAAATAGTAAACAAGTTTTGGGTGTTTGCAAAACTCAAAACTACTTGAAAACAACAAAGAGAACAAGCCCTAAGTACTTGAGTGCTGAATGGTCAGTATAGACTATCATCTTAGATCTAATGGATGAGATCTAAATTTATCAAAGGTAAAGACTACATCCAACAATTATTTTTCCACAGTGGCATAGTTGATCTAAGTATATGTCAAGGTCTTGCTGTCTCAATACTGTACCCATTACATAGTCACTTGCATCACACATTAGTTCAAAGGGTAAATTTCAATCTGGTGCAACAATAATGAGTGACTCAATTAAATTTCTTTCAAAGTATTAAATGATGCCAAACACTCGTCAATAAATTAAAAAGGCATGTCACTTTCTAGCAATTGCATAAGGGCTTGGTGATCTTAGAAAAATCCTTAATGAATCTTCTATAGATCCTTAATGATCTGAGTTCGACGGGGTGATTTTTCAATAACCTAAATTTTTATCTTGTCAACTTCAATCTCTTGAGCAGAAATTTGATGACCAAATACAATTCCTTCTTTCACCATAAAGTGATTTTTTTTTTGAATTAAGCCTTAAATTTGTTTTCTCACACACTAGGTCTATTTTGCATACAATCATCATATTTGGATCCAAAAAATGAAAAGTCGTCCAGAAATACCTCGATGAACTTTTCCACCATGTCTAAGAAGATAGCCATCGTGTAACACTGAAATGTGGCTGGTGCATTTCATAAGCCGAATGGCATCCTTCTGAAAGAAAAAAGTAACATATGGGCAAGTGAAGGTGGTTTTACCTAATCTTTTGGGGATAGAGGGATCTAATAATAGCCCGAATAGCCATCAAGAAAGTAGTAATAGGAATGTCCAGCAAGTCGCTCCATCATCTAATCAATGAAAAGCAATGTGAAATATTCCTTTCTAGTAACATTATTTAGCTTGCGGTAATCGATACATACCCTTCATCTTATGACTAATTTGGTTAGAATCAACTCATTGTTTTCATTCTTTACTACTATAATTCTAATCTTCTTTGGCACCAAATTGACTGGGCTAACCCATGATCTGTCTGAGATATGGTAGATAATGCCAGCATCCAACAATTTCAAAACTTCAGCTTCACCATGCCCTAAAATTTTGGATTTAATATGCAATGATTCTCAAAAGAAAGTTTGTAGTCATCCTCCATATGTATTTTTGTATGCACATAGATGTATATACTTTTAATATCCACGATAAACGATCCCAAAGAAATTTTGTGATCCCGAAGCACTCTAAGTAATTTGTATTCTTTTACCTCAGTTAGAGAACTAGATATACTAACTGGCAGTGTCAAAGACTCACCCAAATAAGCATATCTCAGTTGTGGTGGCAGATGCTTAAAGCTCAATTGTTTGATGTTGTTGATTGGATGGTAAAGGCTTAGAGCAAAATTTAACCAAATCCTCAAAATATGTCCTCCTCGTTGGATACATGGCAGGTGAAGCCTCCAGATGGTGTGGAAACTCCTTAATCTCTGGATTCTCTGATCTAATGGAGTTAGTGCACAATACAAGCCTTGAGTGGCTCTCAAGGGCACTGAAGTGAAAATGTATCTACCACCATTTTGTCAACTGTATTAATCTGAAAACACCCATTTTGTCAACTGTATTAATCTGAAAACACTTATCTAATTCGGTTGGATATTTGATATCCTTGAATACACTAAAAGTGACATGCTCATCTTTAACCCTCAAAATCAACTGTCCTAATTGGACATCAATAAGGGATCGCAAAGAAAGGCCTTCCCAAAATAATTAGGATATCTCGATCTTCTTCCATGTCCAGTACAATAAATTCGGCTAGAAAGTTAAATTTGTTGACCTTCACCAGAACATCTACAAATATTCCCCATGGGTGTTTAATTGATATATCTGCCTGTTGAAGTAAAACGATAGTTGGCTTTGCCCCTCCCAAGCCTAGTTTCCTAAAAATGGAGAAATTCATCAAATTAATACTTCCAGCAAGATCACACAATACCCAATCAAGTGTAAAATTACCACTAATGTAAGGTATAGTAAAACTCCATGGATCCTTTAACTTATGATGAAATTTATTTTGTAGGATTGTATTGTAGTCTTTAGTTAACATGACTGTCTCATTCTCCTCGAGCTTTTTTTTTTGTTGTAAACAATTTTCTTTATGAATCTAGCACAACTGGGCATCTGTGCCAGGGCATTGGTGAAGGGTATGTTGATATGTAACTTTTTGAATACCTCCAAAAATTTTGCAAACTATTTATCTAATTTGTGCTTTTGCAGTCTATGTAGAAATGGGATAGGTGGCACGTAGGCTTTGATAGAAACGTGTTCTTTTTTTCATGGAACTTCTTGATTTTTCTTCTGTATTAATTCTTCAACTCATTCAGACTTTTCTCTTTGCTCTTCATATATGGTAAGAACATTTTTCTGTTTAGCTATCTATTGTTTTATGGTGATTTCAGGCAATTGAACTCTACTTTAGGTAGAATTAGCTTGGACTTATTCTATGGGATTAGTCTCAGTGTTGCTTGGCAGTGTCCCATATGGTCTTTCTAGCATCATCTTTGCCAACTGTCCAACATTTTTCTCAAGGGTTTGTATCGAAGCTTACTGAATTTGGAAATTTTTATCAGTCTTTTACATAAAATCATCTAATTTTAGCTTGTATTACTGAGTTATTTTTTGCAAGATTTTCGACAATATCTTCAAAGGAAGAATTATCCTATTGTTGAAACCCAAGTAGGGCTTTTGCAGCATTCTAATTTCTACCCGATGAGAAGTTAGGATGGTTCCACTAGCCTAAATTGTAGGTAGATAAATGAATTATATTTGCTGGTGTGGATAATTTTGAACATACTTAACCTGCTCAGTAGATAGATCGGTTGATTGGACTATAAGGCACTCAATAGTATTGTGGTTGGAACTACAATTTTTGCAGACAATGTTCTGAGCATGTACTACTTCAACTAACTCGTTAAACCTTTTTGTTGATGTAGTTATGTGTGCAAACAGAGCTACAAAGGGCATCAACCTCATGAAGACCAGCAACTTTCTTGTGTACTACTTGCTCGGCAGATGGAAACAATGTACTAGTGGCTGACAACCTTTCTAGTAGTTCAATTATCTCATTAGGAGACTTGGTTTTCACTGACCCATTTGCTACATCGTCAAGTATTATTCGAATGGCTAGAGTTAGACCACCATAAAAATGTTTAACATGTTCCCACTTCTTCAAACCACGTATCGAACACTTCCTAAGTAGTTCATTGAATCTTTCGCATCCTCATAGAGTGCTTCTCCATCATGTTGTAAAAAAGAAGTGATACCTTACAGCAATTTAGCAGCTTTGGCTTGTGGAAAATATTTCGTTAAAAATTTATGAGTCAAGTCATTTCAAGTTGTAATACTCATTGTTTAGTAAGATGATAAACAGGCTCTCGCTACTCCTCTCAAGATATGTATGAATAGCCTCATTTTTACTACGTCATCTGATACTTATGCTAATGTGGCTAAATCACACAGTTTCATAAATTATGAGATGTAGGGATGTGGATCCTCATCCGCAACCCCATTGAATCCACACATATTCTTCATTATCCCTTTTACATTTAGCCCTAGGAGAAAATTATTCAGTCCAAAAACAAGAGGTGCAATGGTTGAATGATTGTTGGGTCGACAACATGAGTTCTCTAAATGATCTATCATTGTCATCAATTTCTGGCTCATGAATAGCTACTAAATTCGATAAAAGTACAACTCCAGGTTGCCTACTTGGATAAACTCTTTGTTACTTCGTTTATGTTTAGTTGATCTCTTTCACGATTCATTGTTATTGGTTGTTTTCTATTGTTCTATCTCTTTTCCTGCTATCTCTGGTGGCAGAAACTAAATTTGATGGATTCACCCAGGTCATGCACTAGACAAAGGACCCCAAAAGAGGAAAACAAGATTCAAATATAATAGAACTAACTAAAAATCAATAATGATAATTAAATGTCTTCTTCTCCTCTGAGCGCCGCGGCAGCAGCAGTGGTGGAGACGTACAAAAGGTGGCAGCCGATTCCACTTCGGCGTGATAATTAGTATGGGATTAACTCAAGAATGCAGAGTAACATTATTGAGTATGTGTGTTGTATCTTTACCTGGAAGGGCGATTTCTATTTATAGGGATGACCTGCAGTTGTAGCCTTCAATGGTCATTGATGGCGAGTGCCTCTTCATTTTTCTCATTATTAGGAATTAATGAGGGAAGTTTTGTTTTCCCAACTGCTGGCGTTTCATATTCCCAATGGCTGACGGTAACTATCATTCCATGGGTCACCTGTCCGGTTAACTTGATGGAAGCTGGGTTATGGTTGTCTATCTACTAGAGACGAGCCTGTGAGACCAGCGAGGCGGGCGGACCGACGAAGTGAGCGAACACTTGAGGAAGGCGTCCCAAGGAGAGCAGCAGTCATCTACCAAAGTGTAATCATATTTATTATCATAAGCCCCTCTACTTTTTATGGACAATTGTTAATGAAAAGTAAAAATATTGTCTTTCAATTAACTATTCTTGACCAAAAAATTAAAACAAAATGTAATAAATATTTATTTATTTTTTATTTGTAATGAAAATTACATGGCAGCGTATCACTTGGCGAGGCATGGTCAAGTAATTGTTTGCCACGTGGCCAGCCAAATATAGAATAGAATTTTTGGGCCTGATTTAGACATGATATGGGCTTAAATCCTAGCCCCATTTAGGGAAAAAAAATTTTATATATAAGAGAGATAGGAAGAGACCCGTCTTAGAGACCTGTCTTATCGCACCTTATCTATAGGAAGAGATGATAATATCCCTCCAGTTGAAGAATGGACATTTGTTAGTTCTTTAGGACGTGGTGGACCACGATTTTTGAATAAAATGATTGGTGAGATTCAGATAGGATTAGACGAGGGATAATCATCCATTGCCCAAAATCATTCCACTCGAGAAGAAAATGGGACGGCTGTCGCAGAAGATGACGGGCAGGCACGCCCACCTTGCGTCTGCCCCTAGCTAGGGACGGGCAACCTCACCGCCTGCTGCTGGAGATGGGCAGACCTGCCCGCCTGCTGCTAGAGGCGGGTGGACCAGCCCACTTGCTGCTGGAGACGGGCAGCCCCACTCGCCTCTTGCTATGGATGGGCAGTCTAGCCCATCCATTACCTTGGACGGGCGACCTCGTTCGCCCTGTGTCACAGGTAGGCAAGCTTTTTCATTGTGTGTGAGCTCATCTTTGATTGACGTGGGTCCGTTACTTGAACCTTCTGCCTCAATTTGGATTGTAGATTCTAATGGCAATTCCTCCATGGTATCCCATCTACTCAACATTCAGACGGCACGTTCTCCAAGTGGTAATTTGATAGAGCTAGATCTACCAAAGGATGCTTCTGTTTACAATCCTAAAAGCTTTGTGAAAATGATGAAAAAATATGAATTACCTCCTGGTCATTTGTATCGAGTTCCCCATCCTAGTGAGCGAATTCCAGAATCAGGCCCTATGGAGGTGGTAGTTTACGTGACAGCATGACAGCTGGTTTAAGGTTTCCTCTTCTTCCTTTGTTCATTTCTTTTTTCAATGAATTTCATGTTACTCCTAGTCAATTGACTCCGAATTCTTGGCGCATACTAACTTATTTCTTATAATTGTGCATTACAAATGACATTGAGCTGTGTCTGAGACTTTTTAGAAGTGTGTTTGATATGTTTCTCATGCTCGAGAGCAACTATCATGCGTATATTCAACTTAAAGTAGGATTGTTATTACTCCCACTTTCCTAATTCAAATAGTGATTGGAGGAAATGTTTCTTTTTTGTTCGACCTGAGGTAGGATAGTTCTCTTTTAAAACTTGTTGGAGAACTCCTTTTTGTAAGCATTTTAACGAGCCCCTGGATCTTAATCATGAGTTGAAGGCACGTTTAGATAAGCTTTTACGCTTGATGCCTCCGGGGTTGCATATAAGTGAGGTGCTATCTAATGAGAACTGCGGCGGGTTCGCATTGGATCACCTGAGGGTAGGCTACTTTTACGTCTTTATTCCTCTTTTTGACTTTTCATTTTGCATGTATTTGTTGTATCAACTTCTATTTTTCTCTTTCAGTTATGGATAATTTTGATTTTGGAGGCGTGATGGATGTGACCGGATTTGCCGCTGATGCTGAAGACTTGCCTTTATCTCCATTAAACAAAAAGAAAAGGCGGGCGGATAAAGGAAAAGTCACTGCTGAGATGACAATTGTCCCTCGTTCTGCGCCGCGTACTACCAGAGGTAATGATGCCCATGCTTTTAAGGAGTTTGGATTTCTTCCTGTAGATTCGACGGTTGAAGCTGAGATCATGTTGGGCTGCGTGAATGAATAACTTATTGAGAATTTAAAAAGTAAAGAAGCGGCTGCCATGTGGCGTATTATGTATACCAACCACTGCAGGGTAAGTTGTTGTATTTTGATGACACTACCCCTAAAGGAGGGCGGGGGGCTCACTGCCCCGTAGGCGGGATGGGTGCCCCAGCCCCTTAGGGGCGTCCCCTGTATTTTTTTTTTAATTGAGTATCACATTTTATTAAATAAAGGCTTGTCGGCTAGATTATTGAACTATAGCTCATCGTATATAAGTTTTATATATAGGAATATTTCCTTAATGTTCAAGGCTTATCGCTCTTTATTGAATGAAGGCTTGTCGCCTAGATTTTTGAACCAGGGTTCATCACCTCTGATTTTTAAATATAGGCTTATTGCTTCAATTTTTGGAGTCATAGGCTCATCGTCTTGATGTTTTAACTAAGGCTCATCACCTTAATTTTTGAGACATAGGTTCATCGCCTTAATGTTTTGATTAAGGCTCATCACCTTAATTTTTGAGATATAGGCTCATCGCCTTAATGTTTTAATTAAGGCTCGTCACCTTAAATTTTGAGACATAAGCTCATCGCCTTAATTTTTGAGACATAGGCTCATCGCCTTGACTTGATTGTAGTTGCGGTTGGTAAGATATTTGTATTAATTGACAAAACTTTAATAGAGACTATATCAAGTAACAAATGGTTGCCGTAGGTCGAGTTCAGTAGGTGCACCAAGACTTCTCAGCTAGGCTGATCCTTCCGTAGCACTCTCACCATTCATCCGCCTTGGCATTTTATTGAATTGAAAATCAAATGTAGGAGTACTTATTTAATAGAACTACATATACTTGCTTCTAAAGAAAAAGAAAACTAATAAATTACTGATAATATTTCTTCAAGTGCTCTACATTCCATGGTCTTTTCAATGGTTTACCATTCATATCTTTGAGACTATATGTGCCCTTTCCTATCTTTTTGATGACTTCAAAAGGACTATGCTGATTAGGCTCCAGTTTAGATGGTGGGTGTCTAGCGGCTGCACTGCTCCTTAACACTAGATCATGGGGTTGGAAACTTCTGGGCTTGACTCGGTGGTCGAAATATTTGGTGGCCTTGCGTTTGTAAGCCATTGTCTTGATTGCAGCTCTTTCTCTAACTTATTCAAGTAGATCGATTTATACCCTTGTGATATTGTCATCTGTCGGTTCAATCTGCATTCTTAGAGTTGGATTGACAACTTCAGCGAGTATCACTGCTTCTATTCCAAAAGATAGTTTGAACGGTGTTTCTCCCGCTGGCCCCATAGGAGTGGTGTGATATGTCCAAAGGACATTTGGTAGTTCATTTTCCCAAGATCCTTTTTCTTTTCCCAATCTCGTTTTTAAATCCCAAAGTATGGTATGGTTAGTAACTTCAGTCTAGCCATTACTCTGAGGATGTGCCACCGAGGTGAGTCGGTGTGAGATTTTATAACTGTCACAAAAATTCTTAAAGCTGTGGTTATTGAATTATCTTCTGTTATCCGTAACTATCACTCGTGGTATTCCAAAATGGCAGATTATACATTTCAATACGAAACTCTGTATCTTGGCGGTAGATATGATAGTTTTTTTTTTTTTTTATTCGAAGCACCAGCACAGTCCAGTATGGTTTTTAGGCCTCTACCAGGACAGACTGGTGGGGATTTGGATGCCCCTACCACTGTATTTATATAAAAATGGTAGTACACAGGAGGGGGATATGAACCTGACCTCCAAGCATACAACGAATGAAAAAAAATTCCTCAAACTACAGCAAATAAAGAGATACTACTTCCGGTGCATAATTCTGAAAAGCAAAAGCAAAAGCAAATGAAAACCAAACTAACAAAAAACTAAAGACCTCTAACTGATGGAAGGCCATATCTGTCAGTCTGAAGTAGTCCACGCGAACGACGTGGCAAGTCTGAAGATCCATACTCCTGATAATGTCGTTGGTCCCAGCCCTCAGAAGCTAAAGAGTCAGCGACCTGGTTTCCCTCTCGAAAAATATGAGAAATTGTGTCTCGATCGAATGAAAGAAGATGTCGGATGCGTCTGAGTATTGACTGAATCACCCACGGCCCCCCACCACGTGAAATGCAATGAACAGCGAGTGTAGAGTCAGTCTCAATCCATAAGTCCACAAGACCCATCCGTCGGGCAAGCTCAATGCCCTGTAAAATGGCTCTCAACTCTGCCTCCAAAATAAGTATGTCTCCGTAGCCAGTAGAGAAGGCCCTGATACAACGCCCAGTGTGATCTCTGATAACACCCCCGCCACTCGCAAATCCATCCCTGACGCATCCATCAGTATTGATAGTTAATGGCTCAGCTTCATCCCATTTTGTGAAATAATCTATAGCTACCAAAAGAAATTTTCTTTGACCTTTAGCAAGTGGCAAAGGACCCAGGATGTCCACCCCCCCCAATTGATAAAATGGACATACTGCGTAAATTGCCTATTGTGGCTCGGATGGCTGATGAATTATGTTGCCAAAACTTTGACAAGCATTACATTTCCTTACCAGTTGCTTAGCTTCTTGCTTCTTTGTTGGCCAATAGTATCCTTGCCTTAAAGCTTTAAAAGCAAGGGCACCCCTGCCTAAGTGATTTCCACACAGACCATTGTGTATTTCGAATAAGACCTCATCTGCTTCTACCGGCCGGAAACACTTCTGATAAGGCATAGAGAATCCTCTTCGATATAATTCTCCATCGATCACAGAATACATAGCAGCTCGTATCCTCAACCGCTTCACTTCAATTAGGTCTATCGGTAGAGTACCATTTGTGAGATAATCCAAAATTGGGTTTATCCAGCAAGGTTCATCATTCACTTCAAGAACAGTAATTAATGACATCGTGCTTGGCTTACTGAGTATTTGTACACTAACTGTGGCTGAAAGATGTTTTTGATTGGCTGATGCTAGTCTGGCGAGAGCGTCAGCTCGTTCATTCTCCTTTATTGGGACCTTTGTAATCTTGAACTTCTTAAATTTTTGCTGCAAGTCTCTTACTTTCATCAGATAGGCAGCCATGCGGCCATCTTTGGCTTCATATTCTTCCAAAATTTGCCAAACGACCAATTGCGAGTCACTGCAAATTTCCACAACTGTTACTCTCAACTGTGTGGCTAGTCCTAGCCCCATGATGACTGCTTCATATTCCGCATCATTATTAGTAGCTGAAAATTCAAAGCGAAGTGAGTATTCAAGTTCTTCGGCATCTGGAGAGAGAATTATGACCCCGGCTCCTGAGCCATCACTGTTAGATGATCCATCCACATATATTATCCATGTTACTTTGTCGCCTATAGGTGGTGCTTCAGGGAGAGTGAGTTCCACAATGAAATCTGCTAAGGCCTGTGCTTTTATGGCTGTGCGCGGTTTGAAATCATTATCAAACTCGCTTAGTTCAATAGCCCATTTCAAAAGATGCCCAGCTGTCTCTGGCTTATGTAGTATATGTTTAATTGGTAGGTCAATCATCACATGTATCTGATGAGCCTGGAAATACGGTCTTAACTTTCTAGCTACCACTATCAAAGCTAGCACCAGTTGTTCAACTATATTGTACCGTGTTTCTGCTCTTCTCAGTACTTGACTCACATAATAAACAGGTTTATGTCCCTTCAAAAGGTCTTTCACCAGTACAGCACTAACAACATGAAAAGATACTGCCAAGTATAGGCTTAGCTTATCACCGGAGTTGGGGCGAGCCAACACTGGCGGTTGCTGCAATGATTTCTTTAGTTGTTCAAAAGACTCCTCACATTCTTTTGTCCATTCAAAATTGTTGGATTCTCCTACAGCTTTGAAGAAATGATGACATTTATCTGTAGCTCGCGACATGAAACAGTTGAGAGCTGTTACCCTCCCAGTCAACTGTTGAACTTCCTTCTTGGTAGTTGGGCTTTTCATATCTAGGATAGCTTGTATTTTGTCAAGATTTGCTTCAATACGATGGTGTGTGATCATAAACCCTAAGAACTTTCCGCTAGATGTGCCAAACACACATTTTTTATAATTTCAGTTTAAGCTTTCGGCCAACACCGAAACCTTATTGAGATCCGTTATATGATCTTTCGCTAATCGGTTTTTGACCACCATGTCATCTACATGTGCTTCAACCTTACGACCAATGAGTCCATGAAATCCATGATTCACCATCCTTTGATAAGTAGCCCCCGTGTTTTTTAGCCTAAAAAGTATAGCGGTGTAGCAAAATTTTCTACTGTCAGTGATGAAAGAAGTCTTCTCTTGATTACCTTCAGCCATGGTGATTTGATGGTAACCAGAAAAAGCATCCAAGAAGCTTAGCCTTTCATGTTCTGAAGTTGCATCCACCAGATGGTCTATCCTTGGAAGTGGATAAGAATCTTGGGACAAGCTTTTTTCAAGTCTATGTAATCTACACACATCTGCTATTCTCCATTCGATTTCTTCACTAATACCACATTTGCTAACCATTCAGGGTAGTGTACTTCTTGAATAAAACCAGCTTCCAGCAGTTTTGTTATCTCTGTAGAAATGGCCTGTTGTCGTTCTGGAGTAAATTATCTTTTCCTTTGTTTGATTGGTTTTATTCCAGGAGGGATCGTGAGTCTATGCTGAGCAATCATATGGATGATCCCGTCGATGTCATGGGGTCTTCAAGCAAATACGTCCATATTGTTAGATAAACATGCCACTAGTTTATGCTTTTCCTCAGGGTCTATCCCACTTCCGATTTTCAAAACTTGACCTTCATCTATCACCACTTCCTCAGTGAGTTCCAACGGTTTTATTCGTCCCATAGGCTGTTCAATATCAAGCATCATTACCATATTTTTTAGAAGTATGCTATCTACATAACACCTCCTTGATGCCTGCTGATCACCTCTTACACATCCTACTCCCCGACTAGTGGAGAACTTCATCACTTGGTGGTACGTGGAAACCACGGCCCTAGCAGCATTCAAAAATGGGCGACCATAAATCGTATTATAGGCCATAAGAGCTTTTACCAACAAGAAGCTAGTCATTATCAGTATACTAGCTGAGTAAGTACCCAAAGTCACCGGTAACTCAATTGTTCCCTCTGGTATAACATTGGCTCGTACAAACCCATGGAGTTGAGTGGTGACATGTTTGATCTTGCTAGGTGATATCTTCAATCCTAGGAAAACTCCACAGGACATAACGTGAGATGCACTACCATTGTCCGCTAATACTCTATTCACATCAAAATCTACAATGTCAGCCACTATTATTAAAGCATCATCATGTGGACTGGTAACACCTTTCAAATCTTCATCACTGAAGATGATATTCTGGCTAAACCTTTCATTTTTATCTATCAAAGTAGATCCACTTGCCCGGGCATAATTCTTCTATAATGAATTAGAGTCACCTCCCACGGCAATGCCACCCACTATGATATTTATAATTCCAGTGCTAGGAGGTGGTTGCTGTAGATATTCAGCCTTTTTTCCCTTTTCTTTATCTGTTTTCACAAATTTGGATAGGTGTCCTCTTTTTATAAGTCTTTCTATTTCTTCATTCAGCTGTTGGCAGTCCTCAGTATCATGCCCATGATCTCGATGGAATTTACAATACTTGGTTTCATCTCTCCTATGTGGTGGTGCCCACATCTTTTTGGGCCATACAAGTTCTTTCATGTTTCGGATTTCCATCAAGACGTTAGTTCTGGAGGTGTTTAGCGGTGTACTATACGCATCTTTTCCAGTACTAGGCCGATTAGGACCTGAATGGATCATTTTTTGCTTGCCTTTGTCTTCTCGAGGCCTTGGTTCATCCCGGGTCTTCCTTTTATTATTATCGGGTTCATTACGATCTTTCATACCTTTAGTAATGAAAAAGGCCTCTTCTACATTCATGTATTTATCCCCTCTCCTTAGTAACTCATGCATCGTATCAGGTGGGTTTTTGGAGAGTGACATTTTGAAAGGATGACTGCGGGTTCCATTCATCATAGTCGTGACTATAGAAGACATTTGTAGATCCTTAATTCCTAATGTGGCTCTATTGAGCCGGGCGATGAAATCTTTTAATAATCCATCCTTGTCTTGGGTCAATTGCATTAGGCTGATGGCAGTTTTCTTAGCACGTTTCCTACCGGCAAAGTATGCAGCAAACTTCTTAGAAAAATCATCAAACGTATGAATAGATTTTGGAGGAAGGGTGGCTACCCTATCCCTGGCCTCACGCCTAAGTGTAAGCGGGAAAGCCATGCACATGATTACATTGGGGGTGGCTCACAACCTCATCAAATCTACAAAAACTCTGAGGTGATCGACAGGATCAGAGGATCCGTCATACTTTTCTATCTTTGGCTGTTCGAAATCCTGTGGCAAGAGAACTACTATCACTTCTAAGGAAAAATGATCTTCTTCCAACACCATAGATTGATGCCTACTATTTTTTTTAGACATAGCTTCAGCTATTTTGCGACCCATCTTGTCTTCTAATCGCTGCTCCAGGCTTAACACTGGTGTCTCAACCAGCGTAGGAGTGGGCACCCATGGCGGTTGCCCTCAATGTGGATTTGGGTTAGATGCAAATGAATTGATATGGGGTACGGAAGGTGGAGCCAACAAAACTACAGCCAGCGGTGGAACTGCTACTGGTGGTGTTTCCATCGCTGGAAAGTTAGGAGCCTGGGGAGGAGCCCCTGGCGGTGTGGGCTCTATAGGTGGAGGGTTAGGACCCTGAGGCGGAATATTCAGTAGTGAAGGTCCTACCAGCGGAGGGCTAGGACCTTGTGGTGGCTGTGAAACCGTGATGTTTCGATCTTGAAGTAGAGCTGTCAGGGCCGCCACCTGAGCTTGCAGTGCCGTAAGTTGAGCGGTAGAAGCAAATTCTTGTTGTGGATGATTAGTGGCAGCGTTAGACTCAGTGTCTACATCTCCGACGGGGGCTGGCGGGGCCATTGCATTCTTAGATCTTCTAGTTCGAGCCATGATTTATTCTTTCGTTTTCCACAGACGGCACCAATCAATAATTAAATGTCTTCTTCTTCTCCAAGCACGGCGACATCAGTGGTGGAGACCTGCAAAAGGTGACGGGGCTTTTTCCTTCCGATTCCACTCCGGCGTGATAATCAGTATAGGATTAACTCAAGAATGCAAAGTAACAATATAGAGTATGTGTGTTGTATCTTTACTTGGAGGGTTGATCTCTATTTATAGGGTTGACCCGTAGTTGTAGCCTTCAATGGTCATTGATGGCGGGTGCCTCTTCATCTTCCTCATTATTAGGAATTAATGAGAGACGTTTCGTTTTCCCAACTGCTGGCTTTTCATATTCCAAATGGCTGATGGTGACTGTCGTTCTATGGGTCACCGTCTGGTTAACTTGATGGCAGCTAGGTTATGGTTGTCTGTCTACCAGAGGCGAGCCTGTGAGACCGGCGAGGCGGGCAGACCGACGAGACGAGCGAACACTTGAGGAAGGCGTCCCAAGGAGAGCAGCAGTCATCTACCAAAGTGTAATCATATTTATTATCAAATAACAAATAACAAATCGTCCCGACAAGAAGGCCAAAAATTTGTTCGTGAAAATTTAAGTATACAATATCACGACAAGTAGTATACTAGTTAAGTAGATTAGCATTCTCACGAGGACTATACTAATGATTATTGACCTAATTAATCTTTACTAATTATTTAAATCGGTGCAAAAATTTTAACAAGGAAGTGTTTGGTGGATTTTACTCAACTAAAACTTAAACTAAGAATTAAGCTAACATTATCAACAATTGTAGATTTGAAAAAGTTTGATTATTTTAAAGTTGTTAGGACTTACGATTTTACAATTTTTATCATGTTTAATTTTGCCTATCGAACTAGTGACAATTTATTCCATCCGTGTTGACTGTCGAATTTATTTAACATATTTGACAATCTTTCTCGAGTAGAATCCAACCTATTAAAGTAAATATATATATTATATCTCTATGTGAATTTCAACATATCCAAGTGCATTCCATTGCAAGAAATTCAATAAACGATCACACAAAGTATAGAATTATATATTTGTCTCCTATGTAAATTCATATTTTTATCGTTGATGCTAAATTGGAGTTTTACCTCTCGGTTTCAACACAAAATCACACACAATTCACAAACTGGCCAAATCCATGAAAAACAATTAAATCCACTATAGAAATTCAACATAAAATCATAATTAGAGTCATAACTCGAAAATTAAAATTAAATAATTAAACTAGGTTACATCCTTTTTTGCAACTAACAAAATTGGATATTTATCATCCAATTACATAAACACGTTGATTTATAAGAAATTAAGTACATCATCAAAAATTAATGGAGAAAATATTGAATTGATGAGAACCCAGCATTGAACCTTGAAGCTAAAATCCCGCTCTTCAATATTCAATCTTTAATCCCTAGCTTGAAACCTTAATTTTTGTATATATGATTAGAGGTGGCAAAATCGACCTGGTCCGCGGGCCAACCCATATAACCCGAATTTTGGGTTGGGCTACCCTGGCCCAAACAAAACTGGGCCTATATGGCTCGGCCCGTCTAGCCCGACGGGCTAGTTGGGCTGGCCCGCAATTTTTGTTTTTGTTTTTTGTTTTTGCCCCTTAACACTAATCACTCATTTTGTGAATAGCCATAAGGCATAATCCAAATAATATCATACCAAAGTGGCCTAAATTCAAGTCTCCAATTTAAATTGTCTTTTTTTGAAACATTAGTCCAAGAATCCCAAAATTCAATATAAAATTGTTTAGATTTAATTAAAATTTAGTTTAATTCAAGTTTCAATCCAAATTATACTTGGTGTGACAAGTAAATTATTTATTTTAAATTTACTTATAAGTAAACTTTTTAATTTAAGCTAAACATGCTTATATCTCAAAGACTAGCATACTTTTACTATTTATATTTTTTTTAAAAAGTGTCAAAAATAGTTTACAATTAACCAAAAAAATATTATTATTTTGAAAGAAAATTGATGTTTATCTATTGACTAATACATGAAAGTCTTAATTCTATAAATTAATCTCTTTAAAAATCTCAAAATATATATTGTCTAAGTTTATCTAAGATTGTATTTGATACAATATATTAGATTGTATAAAAAAATTAAGACCGGGTTGGCCCGATGGGCTGGGCTAGCATATTTCTGGCTTGCACAAAACTGGGCTGGCCTCGCCCAGTCTAATTTCAAGTGTGGCTATGCTCTGGCGGGCCGGGCCGGCCAGACCTAGCCCATTTGCCATCTCTATATGCGATAGTGTTTGTCTCTAAGATTGCTTCCTCTCCATTGACTTCCATCCCCCAAGTATATACAGGGTTCCCAAGAGTCCTCAACTTCATCCAAAAACATTAGAGTTTGAGTGAAATCAAATTCCTACGAACATTGGCGCACGAGTGCCATTGGTGCATGCGCACTCTACAGGTGTGTTCAACATTAGGCACTCTGCGCTCACGCATTGGACCAATCTTTGAAGTTGAGAAGCTGGCGCACACGCACGCCCCACATAACTTTAGCTCATGTTTTCCGTCAATTTCCTCCACTCTTTGTGTCCCTTTATGCCCCGACTCCAAGTGTCTTCTTCTTCATTCATCCTCCAGAACATGGAGCCGCACCAAGATCCATCCTACAAAACAAAAATGAAAGCAACTTAGTTTATATTCGAGTTAAATCACCAACAAAATCATAAGATCTAAGGCCCAATTAAGTGTAAAACTTACACTTATCATGTATCTTGTTAGTGATGAGTATAAAATCATTGCTCGCTTGGAAATTGTAAACCACATCGTCAATAAAATATGTTGCTAAAGAAAGTTTTTGATAGTGTCCTTGTAGGTGGCACGTAAATGTTGACTCGTTGGAACTATTATCCTCAAAATACATTTGCAACCTACAATAGATGCCTTTTTGCAATCTACAGGCATCTGTCCCAAAATGGGCGATTCGTATGAAGGCCAATTGATTGAATAATAACCTTTCTAGTTTTAATATTGTTAAACTATTCTTAGTTTTATAGTTATTTCCTCATTTATAGGTTGTTTCGTGCTTGTATATTCAATCCATGTAGTTATGGGACTTATAGAATTTACTCCAAAATAACCTTGTCTTTAATGCTTTCCTCGCCTCCATATCAAATCTATTACACCCTGCATATCATCGCCCATAACCTCTCAAAAAACATGGACAAAATTATAAAATATGTATTTTCCCAAAGTCGTATCCTTGTCCTACAAGCAAGTTTTGTAGACCTCTCTCAAGGCAATCAAACCATCACAAAATATATGCAACATGCTAAATGTCTTGCTGATGATTTGGCCAAAAATTGACTCATCTCTTAGTGAGCCCCAATTGATTCGTTGTTTAGCAAGGTGTCAACTTAGAATTCAAAAAAAATAAGATTGTTGTTAACGTACGATATATAAACAATTTTAGAGTATTGAAAACTTTAACTAGTTTATTCACACTATAATACATTTACATTTATACACAATTGTAGTGATATCATTTTTATAATTGTTCCTAAAATCAAGGTATCGTAAGGGAAAATATAATACAAGAAGGAAACTTATTACTGTATAAATCTGCCTCGCATATATCCTCTAGGATATTGGTTGTCTTGTTGTGCATAAAATTATTGTTGTGAAAATAATTGCAAGTTCACAATATCATTAACAAGTAATAAAGTGGACCTAATGAGTCTGAATTATCGTTACTACGAAAACTATCTTATTTATATACTAACTCAATTAATCTGTATCCTAATCTATTAAAAATACTTTGAAATACGTTTATTGGAAGAATTACCTTATATATTAATTTAAGGAAATAGTGTGAACGTATATCAATAATTTATCAAATATGATTATTAAAGTGTTTGGATTCACGAATTTATCATAGTTATCATATATAATCTCTACTCTCAATTTCTTCCTAATATTGTACTCGGTCGAATTCACAAATTTAACCTAATTTACCTCTCTCGAGTTCAAATTAGTCACATCTAATTAAGTCAACTCACTATATTATTCTATGTGAAGTCAGAATAATCATTAACTAGATGCATTAAATCTCATAAGAATTCAATTTCAGACCGCAACAATAACAAAAGCATATATCTACCTTTTATCCAATTGTCGAATTTTACTACGTGGTCTAAATTAATAACTTACCTCTCGGTTTGTTACAATCAACAATTCAATGAAATAATGGCCAATTATTTCAAGCATTATGAGAAGCAATAACATCAATACATATTACGAGAAGAAGTAAGATCAATACATAATTAATTTATAATCAAAAGTTGAGAATTGAAATTAAAAAATCTAAACTAGGTTAGATCGTTCATCCAAACTATAAATTTAGCTACTCATAATTCAGAAAAAAGAAAACATAAAGAGTTCGGAATACATAACTGGATTTAAATAAAGGATGTGAAAAAGTTGAATATCTTGCACCAAGAATTCGTTGTCTTTGATAAGTGTGATTTTACACTTATCTAGACCATTAAAAGTGGACAATTGTAAGTGCTCATAAGTACTTTTCTACTTAATTGTGTGTTGATTTAATTATTTCAGGTCAAAACCCAAGATCGGATGGAATTGGAGAAAAACAAAGTAAAATAGGTGAAAAGGACTGAAAGTGTACGAAAACTTGGAGATGGGGATCAATTTGCAAACATACAAAAGTTGAAGGACCTGGACTGCAAATAAAAGAGGACTAAAGTGAAATAAAAGAATAAATTAGAGGACTAAAATGACCACAATCAAAAGTTGAAGGACCAAAGGCGCAGATACAAAGAAAGGAGAGCTGGGCGAACGCCCAGCTACATGAGCAGGCGACTGAGGCTTTTAACCTGGCCTGGGCGTTCGCCCGGAACATGCCTGGGCGAACCAAATCTGACCCGCGGATTTGATGATTATTTTGTTTCCTTTTTTAAGTCCCAGTGCAATTGGAAAACCTTGAGTCCACGATTTTGGGGATTTTGAGGGATCTTTTAGGTCATCTTGAGAGACCTATAAATAGGACTTATACATTCATAATTAGAGGTCGTTAAATCTGGTAAAAATCATATTGAGAGAGAGAGATACAAAGAGACGAAGAACAAAGGCGGAATTGAAGATTGGAGCTTGAAGACAAAGGTTTCTTAGTGCAAGATATTCAACGTCTCTTCCTCTATTATTTTCAAGATCCGGTTATGTCTTTCCTTCTCTTCATCTTTTCTTTCTCCCGAGTCATGAATAACTAGATTTAATGTTTGGATGAACGATGTAGCCTAAGTTTAATTCTTTAATTTTGAATATCAAGTTTTGATTTATAAATTGATTAAGTATTTGATTTTACTTCTCTTCTTAATGCTTGAGATAATTGGTCATTATTTGTCATTGATTTGTGGATTGTAATGAACCGAGAGGTAAATTATTAATCTAGACCACGTAGTAAAATCTGGCAATTGGATAAAAGGTAGAGATACGCTTTTGTTATTGTCACGGTCTTGAATTGAATTCTTAGGAAATTTAATGCATCTAATTAAGGACCATTCTGACTGCCTAAGTTGACTTAATTAGATAGGACTAATTTGAACTCGAGAGAGGTAAATTAGGTTAAATTTGTGAATTCGACCGAATACAACTTTAGGAATAAAATCTTGAGATGAGAAATTAGAGAGGATAACTATGTGAATTCGTTTGTCCAAACGCTTCAACCATCATATTTTATTAATTCTTGATAGTTTTCCTTATTACTATTTTCGAAAAATCTAAAGTTCTAGCTTAAATCTTTCAACTCAATTGATTTTACTTTGTTGTCAATAGACTAGCACTTTAATTAATTTAACTAGTATCTAAATAAGATAGTCTTCGTGGGAACGATAATCCGGACTCAAAAAGTCCACTTTATTACTTGTTAACGATATTGTGCACTTGCAATCACATTATTTTATACAACAAATTTTTGGCGCCGTTGCCGGGGACTATTCTTATTTAATATTAGTTTAGATTAATCGTTAGTGTGAGTTTTATTTTATTTTATTTATTATTATTATTACTATTTTCTTTCTCTTCTGTTTATTCTCTTTTATGTTTATTGCTTATTTATTATCAGTCTTAAATTAATTTTTATAGTTAAGTTGTTTTTATCTTGATACTCTTTCCTTTTTTTTATAAACTACAGAAAAGGGTGTTTGTTGCATACTCCGTACGCAAGGCGGCAATCTTGAGACTTTCGATCCTGAGATTGAACGTACTTTCAGACGAAGACGCAAAGAACACAACCAAAAACAGAAAGACCAGCAACAAAATCAAATGGCAGATGCACAAATAAGACGAGAGTTTGAACAAGAGGCTGCAAGAGCAGCCGCTGTAGAAGCAGCCCGAATGGCAGCTCAGCAAATTCAACAACATGAAGAACAGGAAGAAGATGACGATGGAAACATTCCAATGGCTCAGTTCCTAACTCCGGCAGCAGCTCCTGATCGTTCAAGCATTATTTATCCAGCTTTTGGTCGGAATGACTTTCAATTAAGGGCCGATTTGATTAATCTCTTCAGCAATCACCTGCAGTTCTATGGAAAGGCGACTGAAAATCCTAATACTCATCTCTCCAGATTCCTACGTATGTGCCATAATTTTCAGTTTCAAGGAGTAAATGAAGATGCCATCAGACTCCGGTTATTTCCATATACATTGAGGGAGGGGGCTCTAGAATGGTTAGATTCAGAACCACATGCTAGTATCACAACTTGGGATGATTTAGCCAGAAAATTCTGTAATAAATACTTTTCACCAGCTAAAGTAGCAAAGATGAAGTTGAAAATTTCTACTTTCCAACAACTGGAAGGCGAAAGGTATCATGAAGCTTGGGACAGATTCAATGAGTTACTCAGAAAATGTCCGAACCATGGTATTAAAAAGGGCCAACAAGCTCAATATTTTTATTCTGGGCTATCTCCTCAGTCTAAATCGACAGTGGACTCCTCTGCAAACGGGTCCATCGCGAATAAAAATGTCAACGAAGCATGGGATCTCTATGAGCTGATTGCAAACACACAGACCATGTTTTCATCTGATCGCACCACTCCAAGAAAAGTAGCAGGCATACATGAGATTGATGGTCTGTCAGCTACCAATGCACAACTTGCTACATTAACAAAGCAGGTGGAGCTCTTGGTCAGAACACAAATGCAAGGAGTAAATGCCATCCAAGCAAATATCATGTGCGAGAACTGTGGAGCTAACCATTCGACATCAAATTATATGTTATTGGCCTCTCCAGAACAGGTCAATTTTGTGCAGAATAATACACATCAGCAGTACAATCCATATTCACAAACATACAATCCAGGTTGGAAGCAACACCCCAATTTTAGATGGTCTGAAAATCAACAAAGTGGTAATGCATATAATGCTCAACAGGAAAGAGGACCGAGTTTAGGAGAGATGTTCCAACAGTATATGCAGAAAACTGATAAAGCATTAGAGCGATTAGATATCAACAGTCAAAATCAACAAGCGTCTATCAGAAAAATAGAGACTCAGATTGGTCAATTAGCCCTACAATTGTCAGATAGAAAACCAGGCACTTTACCCAGCACTACAGAAACAAATCCAAGAGAACAGGTAAATGCAATCATTACTAGGAGCGGGGTACAACTGCCAGAGATTCACGTGAAAAGACCAGAAAAAAAAAAGATGAACGGTTGGTAATTGAGGAAGATGAATCTGAACAAAAACATGCGAAATCAGAAGAAGAAGTTTCAAAAGAATCTGCTGAATCATCAAAAGTGAGGGCACCAATTCCTGTCAAAGCTTATGTGCCGCCAATTCCATTTCCTCAGAGGCTGCATAAGAACAAGCTCGACAAGCAATTTGAAAAATTTCTTGAGGTTTTCAAGAAACTGCATATCAACATTCCTTTTGCCGACGCACTAGCTCAAATGCCATTGTATTTGAAATTTATGAAAGAAATGTTGTCTAAGAAGAGAAAACCAGATGAAAACGAGACAGTGGCTTTAACTGAGGAATGTAGTGCTATTCTACTGAATAAGTTGCCTCCGAAGTTAAAAGATCCAGGGAGTTTTAAATTACCTTGCACAATTGGAGAATTTTATAATTTTAATGCTTTATGTGATTTAGGTGCAAGTGTAAATTTAATTCCTCTTTCTGTCTACAGGAGATTAGGGTTGGGAAAAGTAAAAGCAACAAGTGTATCTCTACAGCTTGCTGATAGATCGATCAAGTACCCACGGGGTGTAGTTGAGGACGTGCTCATCAAGGTGGAAAAGTTTTTCTTTCCAGTTGATTTTATTGTCCTTGACATTGAAGAGGATCGCAATATGCCAGTCATTTTGGGACGACCATTCTTAGCAACGAGTCGGGCCCTTATTGATGTTGAAAAGGGTGAGCTAATCTTGAGGGTACAGGATGAACGAGCAGTATTCAGTATGTACACCATACCCGAGCAACCAATCGACCTCGAGGAGTGCTTTAGAGTTGATGAAGGGGTAATAATTGGCCAAGAAAACTACAAACCGGACACAGGTGGACTAGTTGCACCAATTAAAGATGAAAAGGGTCAATTTAAAATATGGATAGCAAAGGATAAATCATGCAAAGCTAGTAAGAGCAACCAATGCAAGACTTCCAAAGCCCATTTCAAGCCTCCATAAATGATACTTGCAATATGTCGAGCTCTAGACTACAAATCGAGCGCTTAATGGGAGGCAACCCATTTTTCTATCTTTTCTATAGTTATTGCATTGCATGTAGAATTTTAGGACTGCATTAGAAAGTAGAGCATGTTTCCCATTTTTTTTTTTTAGTGATTACGTATATTTAATCATTATTGTTTTTCATATTTCAGGTTGCACATCGTCATTCCAAACCAATGCATACTGATGAGCTAAAAGTCCGATTGTTATCCCCATGCCTTTTGATTCAGGTTGTCTCTTTCCTTATTTCTTATTTACTTTGCTTTCTTTCGTCACATTGAGGACAATGTGAACTTTAAGTTTGGGGGTGACTTTGAGTATTTTTGTTATTTTTGTGTGTTATTAAAAAAAAAAAAAAAGAAAGAAAAAAAAAATAATAATAATTTGTGTGCTTGTATGTTGGATAGCCTTGCCGGCCTATGATGATATTATTTGAAACTGATATCAATTCATGAATTATGACTAGGTTATGCTACTTATGCTTGTTTTATAGACTTTACTTATCCATGTGAGATACGATTAAGTGTGATTTATGGTCATGAATTGCATTACGCTGGGTTGGTATATTGAATAGAATACAGTGAAAGAGTAGTGAATCTTAGTTGAGAAAACTAAAACTACCAATTGACAACTCAATTACCTAACCAGTTGAGAGAATAGTTTGGGGGTGGTTAAACCAATGCAGAAGCTGTTTAGATATGTGTTGATTCCGTGCTTGAGTAATAGTTGTGTGGAATGTATTTGGCTATTAGGTGGAATCTAGGTATTGACCGAATGCTAGGAATCTAATCCCCGCTTATTTATCTTGCCAAAAAAAAAAATGAAAATGAAAGGCGTTGCACTTGTATTATCTTATACCTCTCTTCGTAGCCTAGTTGACTTGAGTGATAAAGCCCGTTGGAGTTCTCAAAACTCGGTGCCCTAAAGTCTATCAGACCTGGGAGCCATCGGCCTAAAGCTCGCTACAAGGGTCATCTAGAAAGCTTAAGGGAGTGAGGTCTTACACATAAGATATATATCGAAAAGAAAAAAAAAACAGAGAAGCAAAAGCAAGATTGAACCAGTGTGCGCAGAACTTGGGGATATAGATGACTAGTGGGTTTGACTTACTTAGTGGACGGTTGATGGCCAAAGCATTCGATAAAAAGAGAATCATCACAGATCTAGATAGCAATTGTGTTGGCTAGACCTAACCAACTTTTGAGCAATAAAAGAATAAGTGTTTTGAGGGCAACTTTAGAGCTACTACCCGGGGTGAGAAAATTGAATATCAGTTTGGGGGTGTGTATTCTTACGAGCGAGAAAGGAAATATTTGACCATTGGGGGCATAATATCACCAACCAAACGGCTTATGGGGATTGAATTGACTATGCATACACACATATATCTGTCGAGCATTGGATAAGTAAAACTGATTGATTTTGGTAGCATGATTTAGAAATTTTATTATGAATTGTTTGATTATTTCAAAAACATGAGGCAAATGCGGCAAGATATCTACTATAGTATACTTTAATATTAATTAGTGTGTTTAAGTAATTAGTTATGTTCGAGGACGAACAAATGTTCAAGTTTGGGGGTATTTGATAAGTGTGATTTTACACTTATCTAGACCATTAAAAGTGGACAATTGTAAGTGCTCATAAGTACTTTTCTACTTAATTGTGTGTTGATTTAATTATTTCAGGTCAAAACCCAAGATCGGATGGAATTGGAGAAAAACAAAGCAAAATAGGTGAAAAGGACTGAAAGTGTACGAAAACTTGGAGATGGGGATCAATTTGCAAACATACAAAAGTTGAAGGACTTGGACTGCAAATAAAAGAGGACTAAAGTGAAATAAAAGAATAAATTAGAGGACTAAAATGACCACAATCAAAATTTGAAGGACCAAAGGCGCAGATACAAAGAAAGGAGAGCTGGGCGAACGCCCAGCTACATGAGCAGGCGACTGAGGCTTTTAACCTGGCCTGGGCGTTCGCCCGGAACATGCCTGGGCGTTCGCCCAGGCCAAATCTGACCCGCGGATTTGATGATTATTTTGTTTCCTTTTTTGAGTCCTAATGCAATTGGAAAACCTTGAGTCCACGATTTTGGGGATTTTGAGGGATCTTTTAGGTCATCTTGAGAGACCTATAAATAGGACTTATACATTCATAATTAGAGGTCGTTAAATCTGGTAAAAATCATATTGAGAGAGAGAGAGATACAAAGAGACGAAGAACAAAGGCGGAATTGAAGATTGGAGCTTGAAGACAAAGGTTTCTTGGTGCAAGATATTCAACGTCTCTTCCTCTATTATTTTCAAGATCCGGTTATGTCTTTCCTTCTCTTCATCTTTTCTTTCTCCCGAGTCACGAATAGCTAGATTTAATTTTTGGATGAACGATGTAGCCTAAGTTTAATTCTTTAATTTTGAATCTCAAGTTTTGATTTATAAATTGATTAAGTATTTGATTTTACTTCTCTTCTTAATGCTTGAGATAATTGGTCATTATTTGTCATTGATTTGTGGATTGTAATGAACCGAGAGGTAAATTATTAATCTAGACCACGTAGTAAAATCTGGCAATTGGATAAAAGGTAGAGATACGCTTTTGTTATTGTCACGGTCTTGAATTGAATTCTTAGGAAATTTAATGCATCTAATTAAGGACCATTCTGACTGCCTAAGTTGACTTAATTAGATAGGACTAATTTGAACTCGAGAGAGGTAAATTAGGTTAAATTTGTGAATTCGACCGAATACAACTTTAGGAATAAAATCTTGAGATGAGAAATTAGAGAGGATAACTATGTGAATTCGTTTGTCCAAACGTTCAACCATCATATTTTATTAATTCTTGATAGTTTTCCTTATTACTATTTTCGAAAAATCTAAAGTTCTAGCTTAAATCTTTCAACTCAATTGATTTTACTTTGTTGTCAATAGACTAGCACTTTAATTAATTTAACTAGTATCTAAATAAGATAGTCTTCGTGGGAACGATAATCCGGACTCAAAAAGTCCACTTTATTACTTGTTAACGATATTGTGCACTTGCAATCACATTATTTTATACAACAGTCTTCATGTCCCAATTTTCAAAGTCTTAGTCGTTGTTCCTCTCCTTCTCCTTTTGCTCTCTCTTGTCTCCTTGATTCAACAACTCCTAATCTGATCTATATTAGGTCTTTATATAGTCTTACGCCCCTTCAACTTATTTTAATTTAAAAAGGATACAAAAGCCCCTCGTTTCACTTTTTAAAAATTTGAAAATTAGGTAACGTGGACCCCAGCTATGACAAATCATTGGCCACTATTTTCCGTGGTGGACCGCGGTCCAAATAGCTCAACTTTTGTTTGTCTTTAGTTTAGTCCCCTAACTTTCAATGTTATGCGCTTTGGTTCTTTTTGCTCCAAACTTCTTCAACATTCATCCCAAAACCTTCAAGCACTTCAACATTGGTCCCCAAAGCGAACATTTTCAGATTGAATTGCTAGAAAAATAGATACTAACATGTGGAAAAATATACATAAATATAAATGCGACATGCCATCATTTTTAAACGTACATGGGAACACATAAATTAGTAACCGGCACTATTAACTTAAGCGTGATTTCTTTCAATCACCGTCATGCATATGTGATTACCTTCAATCACAATCATAATGTTTCTTCATAAATCATTTACATGGCATTTATATAAAAATATAATTTCTCGAACATCATTAAGAAAATAATTGCAAGTAGTAAGTAAAACTACCTCTTAAAATAGTTTTCGGTTGAAAATGTGGAGGTGGATAAACCGTTTCTGCATCTTCCAAAAATCAAAACATGCACACTATATATATAGATGTATATATAGGGAACATTGTGAATTAAAAAGAAAGGTTAACAACTTTCACTGTTGGCCGAAAACTAAACTGAAAGTGAGGGAGAAAGGTTAGAAATTTGGGACTGAAAAATGCAGAAATTTGAGAGTGAATATGGGCCAAAAATCTGGACAGTAAGTGCTAAATTCTTTGTGACTTGAATTTCAAGTATGTTGGTCGAAAAGGAGAAAGAAAATGGAACTTATTGCTGACTTATGGAGGACGAAATCAAGAGAGAAATGTGAGGAAAAATTGCTGAAAATTTGGGGTTGAAAATGTAGAAAATTGGAGCACCTGTTGGCTAAAAATTTAAGGAAGAAGATATGAGCTTTTGCTTTGTTTTTTGGTGCTAAGTTTTGGGAGAGGAAAGATTGAATGCTGTTGGAAAAATAAGAAGAAACAAAACACTGAATGGCTAGAATCTTAAGGGTCGAATTTTGAAGAGGAAAAAGAGAGGTTTTTGCTTAAGTTAAATGGCTGATTTTTTGCTCCTCAAACCTTATGTTGTAGGGGACAATTTTGGGGTGGATTTGGAGGGAGAAATCAAGAGCTGAAAAAGGGAGAAAGAGTGGGGAAAAGAAAGTGGTAAAAATCATGGCTGATCATGGGGCTGGGAACTGTTTCTTTCAGCTGGTGGAGGGCAGTTTGAATGGTTGAATATGGAAAGTTGGGGGACGGTTTTTGGGGTCTTCTTGGGGGAAAAATATTGGTTGAAATATGAGGGTAAATGGTGAAGAATCATGACTGAACGTGGGCTGCTGGGGGACGGGTGTTGGAGATCATGGGAGGCAATTTTATTTTGCTATTGTAGGGGCTGTTTGGTTGATGGAAAATGGCATAAATTAAGGGGTTGTTTGGCTATGTTTTTCGGTGGTTTTAGGTGTTGTTTGGGTCAGGTTATTGGATGAATTTTGGAGTCGAAATGAATCGCGTTTTGGGCTAAATAAAATTGAGGATAATGGGTCGAGATTTTTATTTTATTTTTAATTAAACAAGGCAAACCAAAATAATAAACCATGCTAGCCGAATTTATTTTTTATACCACTTATTATTTAAAATTACCAAAACTCAAAAATTGAACAAAGTTCGTTTTCAAATTAATATTCCATATTTGTCGAACTTAAAATTTAAAGAAATCGTGTGCTACAATTAACTAGAAAATTTTTAAAAAGTACTAGGAAGTTCGTATTGACGTCGAAAGTAAAATTTTATTTATTTGAAATTAAAAGCCAAAAATTTTTTTGGTTTGCTTCCGATCAACTTCAATTATACTCCAATTCTCCCTTTTTGATTGATTTACCATCGTTTTTGGGTTTTTTCTACAATGAAAATATTTATACGAAATTAAATAGAAATCCGCTCAAACCACAATTAAACATCAAGTTTATAAGCTAGGACATGCGTATAAAACACATGTATCAATTATCCTAAATTAGTTGCTTTCATGCCCATGCAAGATTAAGCTTCCATCATGAACGGAATCTTGGATCAACGACGAATGAAGTGTTTGTGAGCAAATACTTTAGTGAGAGAGTCAGCAAGTTGATCCAAAGTGTGAACATGATAAACATTGATTCAACGCTAGTCCACCTGATCCCGAACAAAGTAAAAATCAATTTTGATATGCTTCATGCGGGAGTGGAAAACTGGATTGAAACACAAGTAGGTGGCGCATGTTGGAAACTGGCACGAGAATTAGCCAGAAAATAAAATTTTTCTTTAATTCAATAAAACCAGGATCTTTGCTAGGCGTTCACGTATTTATTATAATTAAAATACTAATGGATTAGTATTATACATAAATCGATAATCGATATTGATCTGGATCTGATTCACGAACTTGCTGCTTTTGATTCACGAACTTGGTGCTCCCAACGTTCAAGCCTTCTATGGTATTCTCCCAAGTCTGGATTACACCGGCGTGTGGGCACCTTTTTATTTTAATCAAAAACAAAACTAATTTCTGGACTGGTCAGATCTAGAAAACTGAGAAGCTAAATTTCTTCTCTTTTCTTGATTGAATCAATTAGAATGAATTTACATCACAAGCAATGTGATATAAATAACGGCAAGTGATCTGATTGCAAACAACGACAAGAGTCCTGATTGCATCCAAGTCTAATTAGTTTAGGATTGATTTAATTACACATGTAATCCCTGAACTTATATTACAATTACAATTAAGTCCAAAATTTTTATAGTAACTGTGATTAAGTCCAAAACTTTATAGAGCTACCACAGGGACCTGATCGGACATATATTTTCCAAGCTCCAATAATTAGATTCCGTCTAGTCGACCCTAGACTCCTCAATCTAATTATTAGTCTTTTGCTTTTTCCACTAAAGGCAAGAGACTGCACTCTTAGAATATATAAAATTACAGAAGCTGTAATACTTTCCTCTGACCTATCGTATATATAATTCATCCCCGTCTGAGATCCGATAATTAGGTATGAGCATAAATGACTGTTTTGCCCCTCTAATTATTCTCACTAACTTTAAGTTACATTTTTTTCAACGGTCCTGTGAACTAATTCACAGATGTCGAAGTTTAGCCGTTGCTAAACACTGAGCTCAAATTTATAACCATTCAACAGAAAATACTTAAGTTGTCACTCGACCCATTTTTCAGGGCAACAGTTCCCGACACAAATTCGTGTTCTCTACTTCGCTCATTCTCAAGCTCCCAACTCACCGAGATATTTGATCAATTAAATTGATCTCACCCATTGGTGAATCAAAGAACCATTAAACTAACGAAAAGATATACAGAATCCCGTCAAGGGATTTAGATGAAATATTCGGTGATCAAGTGGAACTTAATTATTCGCACGGTCATGCTATATAATTAAATTCGACACGTGGTCCGTTCAATACACTCCAAGTGTACCAGTGTCACCATTAATCCATTTCTGCGATAAGGACAAATCGCAAACCCGAATGATTAAATAGTCAACCCTACAACCTTCCGGTACAAGGCGCCAACCCTTATACATTAGTTGTGAACAATTTTATTGATAATCAAAATATAAGTTGTGTCACACTATACTTCTCAACGCAAGCATCCAACTTATATTATCACAAGTGATCATTGGCACTTAATTTTCATACTCAATATTAAACAAATGCAATAATAACAAATGAATACAAACCAAAGTTTTATTCAATATAAAATTGTCATTTCATCACAGCAAAATTATACTATTTGGGCATACAACCCAATAGCGCCAACATTATCACAATAAATGGTTGGAGCACTTGGAAGAGAAATGCCAAGTTCATGGAAAAGGTGAGGAATCCTGTTTAGTTTAGCTTTTGTTGTGGCAATAGCTCGAAACTCTGCTTGAGTTAATGAGCGGGCAACTATGGTTTTGCTTTTTGGAGCTCTAGCTAATTGGAGTGGCACCTAGAAAAACAATATACGTTGGATTGCATATTACCACAACTTTTTCATTGGTGAGGGTAGTTCCCTCATGAGCTTGAGTTGTATTGTCCTTGAAAATTCTTGCTATTGAAATTGGTGAATCCTTTGTTATTAAACTGATTTCATGTCCTCCACGGCTCTTGTTACTAGATTTAGATTGAGTTGAGAAGTGATAGGTAAATCTAATTTATTTGTTTCTTCCCATTTTTGAAGCAATTCATGTCAAATAGTTTATCATAAAAACTCTTCGATTGTCAAATGAGTGTCATAGACTCATTGATGAGAACCCACAAAGATTGAATCTCGGAACCCACAAGAAAGATTGATATGAACCCCCAAGAAAGCTAAAATCAAGCTGCAAGACCTTGACCCAATGATTTCTTGAATCAAAAAACTAAGTTTGAACACCACAAAGATTTGCGAAGTCTTTGATAAGTTTGTTTAGTTCAATTAAGAACAATGAAGAAAAGTGAATCTCACTTTTAATTTAATCTCTCAAATAATCAAAGTTGTGAATTGTCTACAACGAAAGTTGTTTATATATGCAAAAATCAAAATTGGAAAATAACTAAAACTTAACAAAATAGAGTTTAATTGGAAAAGGAAACAAAAACTGAACAAAATCCGAACTTTCTCGAAAATATGCCTGGGCGATCGCCCAATGTAATTCCGAGCGATCGCCTACGCTTAGATTTTACTCTCTGCCTTCAACAATATGGCTTGGGCGATCTTGGCCTGGGCGATCAATTTTCAGCCTCTCGCCCTTTTGGTCTCCAAACTTGAATTATGCTTATTTTGGCCCTCCAATCTCCCACTAGCCTCCAATATGCTTTGAATATGATCTTTAGTTTGAATCAAATGTACTAAGGTTGGCTCTTCCGTGGTCATACTCAATTTGAAGGTTGGTGACTTACTTGTTGCACTTTGGGTGTCGGTTTCGGCCCACGTAGCTTGTACAAGACCTTGTATGGCGTCTTTGATCTTCTTGGATCTTGATCTCATTATTGGCCCCATGGGAATATGTAACGAGTCATTGCTAGCCGGTCCATGGCTCGCATCACTCATAGCAGTTGATACTTCTTTAAAACCATCATCCAAGCCATTAAGAGTATGTGCGATGATCTCTTCATCTCTGAGAGGATATCCCATCAGATCAAGATCATCTACAATACTCTTGATCTTTTGCATATACTCAATCATTGGGAGACCCTCTTTAGATGTTTTCATCAAAGTAGATAGCAATGTTATCATTCTGGTATTAGATTTATTCACAACTGGCCTGGGTTTAGACCAAGCCTCTACATTTGTTTCACAATTGGTAATTCAGGGAGCCACAATACCATTGACGGTCGATTGTAAGGCCAGCAACACCAATCCATCTTGTCGTTGCCACTGTTCACAAGAAGGATTTGGTGATGGCGTATTCTTACCATCTTTGATAATTTCTTTTGGAGGACAGGCAAGACAACCATCCACATAGCCCATCAAGTCATAGACGAAGAGAAGATCAAATACTTGGGGTCTTCATGAGGTGTAGTTACCTCATTTCGAGAGTTTGAATGGGACAAGTGCAACAACATTTACAAAGATGAGTGTGGATGATTGAGAGAGTATTATTTAATATAGTGACAACAAAATTTTCACCGGTAGTGTTGGAGTCGGATGACAGGGAAGACATTAAGGTAAGAGAAAAAGGTTTGAAGGTAGAAAATAATTGAGAGCTTAGTGTACAAAGAGATGGCTGAAGGTTGAAAGATTAACATTCTAGGTTTGATGGGATATTTCTTGCTTGAAGCAAGCAAGTTTCTGATACCAAAAACAATTATAAAGTATTGGAAAACTTGCCTTGTCTATTCACACTATAATATGTTTACATTTCTATACAATTTTAGTGAGATCATTTCTATAATTGTTCTTAAAATCAAGGTATGGCAGGGGAAAATATAATACAAGAAGAAAACTAATTGCTATACAAATCTGCCTTGCTGAAGCATATTGGCTGGCTTGTTGTGCATAATACTCTCTTAAATATTTTATTTGAATATACTCTTGTACTTATAACGAGCTTCATAAAACTTGTGTGATCATGAAACCTCTCTAAAAAATGAAGCTTCATGGACTATCAATGGTGTTATTACTGTAAATTTTGTTGAGAGGTCTACACAATATGTGAAAGTAACAATTTTGTTGGTACATGTTCAAAGTCTGGTCAAGCTTATCAAAATCATTCTAGTGGCATCAACACTACATACACGTCACATTCTACAACAATATTTGAAACCAAGCTCATGAACCTTATAAGGATTAGTGTCAACTTTACAGTTTACACGTGTTATGGGGTCCATCCCCATGTGGAGAGGACAAAACCAAATATGTTGCAAAGCCAACAATCAATAGTAAAATGAAGGCTATAAATTTTGACAGTCGTTTATTCAACAAAAAAAAAAATGACATAATTGAAAAGCATTACACGCCATTGCACATCAAAGTGATTTTTTTTTTTTTTTTAATTGATATAAAACTATTATCATCTCTACACCTATGAAGCTGAGTATACTAGTTTGAAGTCATTAATAGAAGTCTAATGTAGGTCATTCAATGTAAAATTGACACCGTTTACGTAAAAAAATTGACCCCGTTGAAGAGTATTACACACATCACAACAATTTTTTTGAGTTGATATAAAACTATTTTCATCTCTATCGGACACATGAATCTGATTATACTAATTTGGAGTCATTAATAGAAGTTTAAAGTAGGTCGTTCCATGTCAAATATACACCGCTTATGTAAAAAAAATAACAATGTTGAAGAATATTACACATTCGTAAAAATTAAACACGGTCGAAGATTATTACAAACCACTGCATGTCATAACGAATATTTTTTAGTAAACCATTTCAGTTAAAATGGTGGTGCATTTAACGAAAGGTACAAGCCAATTTAGTATAAATAGAGGATGAGTTCAACAAGCCAAAATAAAATTGTAAGACACAATACGAGAGAAATCCTATGTATAATAAAACAGAGAGAGTGAGAGTTTAGTTAGCTAAGAAAATATACATTGTAAAGCTTCTAGCTAGTTTAGTCTAGAGAGTGTCTTGTAATCCCATTTGTTAGAGCATCTTCAATGCTATAATGTCAAGACACAATGTCTAGTACTATTTTTGACAAATGACCAAAAAATGCTTATGTAGCACAATTAATACTAAAAAGTGTCTAGCACAATGTCTAATCCTATACATTGTTCTTGATAATGTTCATCATTAATTTAATAATCTCTATCCAATCAATACATTTCTCTCTCTTTCTTTTTTCTAAAAAGCTAATAATAATTTGCCACATTTGCACAATGAACATTGTTGCATTGAAGAAGTTTTTTGATATAATGTCAATGTCTTTTGCCATATATACATAATAGACATTGTTGCATTGGAGATACTCTTATGTTATAGTGGAAGTTTAAAATGGACTTCGGACCTGTGGTTTTTCCCTTCGTATCGTAGGATTTTCTACGTAAAAATATGTTTCTTTCACATATAAGTTTATTTTTAAATATTCCGTCAATTTTGGTTATGCATCCCAACCAAGGTCTTCCTTTGCATCCCAAACCAATGAACATAATCCCAACTCGGTTAAATTAGGTGTCTCATATCGCCTTCATAACCTCTCTATCTATTCAAACTATGACTATGCTGATGATTTCATGATTGGTTACACTAAAGTACCAAAAGGCAACACTCACTAAATCCCTTAGCTTACCTTTATCTTCAATTGCTTTTTTCTATAAGTGTTGTGATGCGATCCATGCGAGCCATTGACCTTTGTTACATTTGACTCAAACTAAAGATCATATTAAAGTCATATCGGAGACCAATGGAAGATTGGAAGACCAAAATAAGCACAAAACAAAGTTTGGACACGGGAGCAAAAAAAAATGGCCTGGGCGATCGCCCAAAGCCCTTTTAATTTATAGATTTTTTTTTTAAGCTTGGGCGATTCGAGGAAAAATCCGGATTTTGGCAATTTTCGTTTCCTTTTCGAATTAGAACTCTATTTTGTTAAGTTTTTGCTTATTTTCGAATTAGATTAGGTTTCTTAGATGTTAGCTATATAAACACTTTCCATTGTAAACAATTACAACTTTGATTTATCTAAGAGATTCAAATTAAGTGAGATCCACCTATTTCTTCCTAAAACTTATCAAAGACTTCGCAAATCTTTGTGGCATTCATAAATTTGGTTCTTTGATTCAAGTAATTATCGGATCAAGTTCTTGCGACCAGATTTTAGCTTTCTTGGGGTTCATATCATTCTTGGTTATGGGTTCCGAAATTCAATTCTTCGCGGGTTCGCATCAGTTGGTATCAGAGCTTTGGCTCTAAAATCAGGTTCTATTGTTTATTATTTTATTTCATTAGATTCATCTTGAATCATATAAAAAAATAAAAATTCAAGATAATTCAAGAAAAGTCAAGAAACGAATTCTTTTTAGATTCTTGTGTCATATTGTCATCCGGTGCTTATATATTATTCTTATTGTGCTTTTCTTCTTTAGTCATTTTCGTTGTCCTTCTTATTTCTTGTTCTTGAATACTGCGGAGACCGAATTCTTGATTGAATTTAGTTAGTTCTTTAGAAAACTTGTTAAGAAAAAACAAAGAGAGGTAAAAGGTAAGAGTGGTGAGATTATTATTAGGAAAAAGTCAAATAGAGTAAAACACGAGTGTAAACACATGAGGTTAAATTTTTTTTTTCAATCCTAATTTTTATTTTTTTATCTCAAAAATGTCTAATAATGAAGAAACAATACCTGGGAGAGAGAACAACCAATTCTTTTTGTTCAAAGCCATGCAACAATAATTTGAGCAGATAAATATGATGTTTGACAAGATGAGGGATAGTAATAAAGAGATGATGGGTAGGATAGATAGGCATAATACGGTGATTACAACCTTATTAAGGGAGCAACAACACGGGATTCCTAATATTAGAAGACATGATAGACGTGATCATAACCCTATGGCTGAATTTGAGGATGTCGATGATTATAATTATGTAGCTGAGATGGATAAGATGAGGCATAGATGAGATAGGTGTGAAAGGACACCTAGAGGAGGAGACATTCGAGGCCATGATGGGATAGATAGAAATCTTGGAAATATAAAAATAAAAATACCTTCCTTCTAAAGTAAGAATAACCCTGAAACCTATTTAGAGTGAGAGATGAGGTTAGAATTAATATTTGATTGCCATATCTATTCGGAAGAAAAGAATGTAAAATTAGCAGTAATTGAATTAACTAACTATGCTATAATGTGGTGGAATCAATTGGTGACAAATAGGATGAGAAATCATGAGAGGCCTATAGAAACTTGGGGAGATTTAAAAGCTCTCATGATAAGGAGATTTGTATCTAGTCATTACTATAGAAACTTATATAAAAAATTGCAGAGACTTACTCAATGTTCAAATAGTGTAGATGATTACCATAAGTAGATGGATGTGGCTATGATTAGGGTTAATGTTAAGGAGGTTAGGGAGGCTACATTGGCTAGGTTTTTGAATGGGTTAAATAGAGATATAGCCAATACAGTATAATTACAACACTATGTAGAGTTGGAGGACATTGTGCATATGGCTATAAAGGCGGAGATGTAATTGAAAAGAAAATGGGCAGCTAGATTTTCTTTGGGATCTAACCCTCTTTGGAAACCGAAGTGGGATCGTAATGATGTGAGTAATAGGATTGTTTCAAAAGAGGAGACCGAACCACCTAAAGAAAAAGAGGATGTAACTACCAACAACATAATGGGGTTGTTGAGTGATAATGAGGTCGTAGAGTCTGAGGATGAGTGTAATAGTGATGTGATACCTGAGTTGGAAGATGATGGTGTAGAGTACCATGTAGATGGTGAAGCTCTACTTGAAAAGCATGTTCTTCAGGCACAAATTAAAATAGAGGATTTAGAACAGCAATTTGATTTAGAAGCACAAGAAAAGAAAACGATGGGGGAAAAAACGAGATTGTACTTAGCAAAACTAACCAATCTCTCTCCAATTTGGCTATTTTGTTACTGCAGGAATTGGACGATGTATCTTCAGATGAGGTGTTTAGTATGTTATTGCATATTCAAGACATTGCACATCAACTTCACTTTGTACTTGGAGCTGTTCTTCCAAAACAACCAACCTATAAAAATAATCTAGAAGAGACGAATGAGCTTCAAAGACATCAAATTAAAGCCAACAAAGGCCGCAGATACATCTTTGAGCCTGGTGATTGGGTTTGGGTGTATATGAGGACGGGAGGTGATCTTTATCCCTTTGATGCCGGTGATGATTCGAGGTCAAATCCTTTTGAGGAAGGAGGGGATGATGCGATCCATGCGAGCCATGGACCTTTGTTACATTTGACTTAAACTAAAGACCATATTGAAGGCATATCGGAGGCTAATACAAGATTGGAGGATCAAAATAAGCACACAAAAAAAAGTTTGGAGGTCAAAAGAACGGGTGCCAAAAAATGGCCCAGGCCTATTCGGGGGAAAATCCGGATTTTGGCAGTTTTCATTTCCTTTTTGAATTAGAACTCTATTTTGTTAAATTTTTACTTGTTATCGAATTAGATTAGGTTTCTTAGATGTTAGCTATATAAACACTTTTTATTGTAAACAATTACAACTTTGATTTATTTGAGAGATTCAGATTAAGTGAGATCTACTTATTTCTTCTTTGTTCTTAATTGAACTAACCTAAAACTTATCAAAGACTTCGCAAATCTTTGTAGCGTTCATAACTTCGGTTTTTTGATTCAAGTAATCATCGAGTTAAGTTCTTGCGACCAGATTTTAGCTTTATTAGGCTTCATATCATTCTTGGTTGTGGATTCCGAGATTCAATTCTTTGCAGGTTCACATCATGTTATGTGTGCATGAGAAACCAAAAATAAATAAACTTTCATGTCTATGTTCTTCGAACCTAATCATGTGTCTCTATGGTGCCTACTCTCTAATTTTTTCTGACGTGCCTATAAGGAATTGACGTATACATGTACAGTAGAAATTAAATCTACAATTTCTATAAGTTGGATCAACCATGTACTTAGATAGAATTAATGATAGAAATATTCATTGATAAACAACGTGTAATCTGATAGATTAATTAGAGGTATAATCTTCAATGCCATAGTTGTCTAATTGTCCAGCCTCTAATAGTAATCCACGTGCAAGAACATATTTGGACAGTCAAGAATAGATGAAAGAAGAACTTTTGAGAGTAATTGATATAGTTTTGTCTCTTGCTTGTGCTAGCAAGTTATGAAGACAGATTGACTAGGATTCCATAAGTTGTGGCCTAATGTTTATAGGCTAAGCTAACACTAATTGTAGTCTCATTAGAATTGTGCTAGCTAACAACTAATGAGCCCAATTAATTAATCTAATTAATTAATTTGGCCTTAAGTAATTAAGTCTGACCCAGTAATTTAGATCTTGGACATTAATTTTTACAATATCCTCCTTAAACAAGGTCCAACTCCAGATACTCAATTATAGTCTTTTGTGTGTAACCTATTATGTTGCTGTTCACGATGGTAAACACAATGATATTTTTCTCAATTCATTTAGATCGATCAAACGCTCGTTAAAGTACAGTGGTTCTCAAAATTTTAGAGCCTCATCAAACATACGACGTCTTCCAAATTTTCACTGTACTCGTACGACGTCTTCCTGATTACTCATTATTTTAGAGCATCATCAAATGCTCATCAAAGTATAATGGTCCTCACATAAGATACTATGATGTCCTCAAGTCAAAAAACAAAATCAACTACCATGCATTAGATATTTACCATTGACGCTTGGATAGTTATCCTTGTAGAATCTCTAGACGGTTATCCAATGCCATATTATTATAACAATACATTATGTGTCCATTCAGATGTCTCTCTACATCTTAACTCGTGAGAATAGCTACTTTCTTAAAAAAAATGCAACATATGATAGTCTATTTATAATAATAATATACGTATCTCATTATTACTATGACTAGAGATAATTCAAGAATAAGTTATTTATAACATGTATCTCACAATCACAACACCTTATGATTAACAAGTTATCATAAACTTTTCTTCAAACTCCATTATTTAAACTTTAAACAACACATCTACCATTAAAATATAAACAAACATTTAATTAATAAAATTATCCATACACATCAATGTCTAACAAAGAGTATATCACAAAATATCTTATGGAAACTAGATCTAATATTGTATCTAATACCATTAGATTTAGCATGAACATCATGTTTGTGCTGGGACAACAACTTTGTTAGATGATCTGCTATATTATTCATCAGTCAAGACTCATTTTATCTTTATGTCATTTCTCAGGATTATCTCCCTAATGAGATGATACCGTCTCAATATATGCTTGGATCGTTAATGAGACCTGGGTTTTTTCACTTGTGAGATGACTCCATTGTTATCATAATACAGAGGCATTAGATTAACAATGCTAAGAACTACTCTAAGTTCGATGATGAACTTCTTGATCCAGACTGCTTCATTTACTACTTGTGAAGCAGATATATAGTCAACTTTTGTAATTGAATCAGCGGTCGTAGCTTGTTTGGAACTTTTTCAATCGACCACACCTCTATTTAGGATAAATACATATTTGGATTGGAATTTACTATCATCTTTATCAGACTTAAAGCTGGCATGAGCATATCCTTAAACTCTAAGTTCATTTCCATACACTAAAAACATGTCTTTAACCCTTCTAAAATACTTTAGAATGTTCTTGACCGCGA
Source organism: Forsythia viridissima (assembly GCA_030279155.1). Lineage (NCBI taxonomy): Eukaryota > Viridiplantae > Streptophyta > Magnoliopsida > Lamiales > Oleaceae > Forsythia > Forsythia viridissima. The sequence goes on from CM059037.1 coordinate 26,768,010, forward strand.
TCCAATATTTTTTGCTAGGGTTCACTTGGAACCTACTTGTGACACTTAAAGTATATAAAACATCTAGTCGAGTACATAGCATGGCATACATGATAGATTCCATTGCTGATGTATAATGAATCTTATTTATACGATATCTCTCAATATGTATTTTTGGACACATCTCTTTTGAGAGATAGATCCCATACCTGATGGGACATAGTCATCTCTTAGATCTTCCATACTAAATATTCTGAAGATTTTGTGTATGTACGTGGATTGAGATAGGCCAAGCATTCTCTTATATCTATCTCTATAGATCTTTATCCCGGGATTATATATTACCTCTCCCATATCCTTCATGGAAATTTTTTGGATAACTACAATTTTACTGATTTCAGCATGGAGACATCGTTTCCTAATAATAGTATGTTATCCACATACAAAATTAGAAATGCGACTTTACTTCTACTAATCTTCTTATACACACATGGTTTATCTTCATTCTTGATAAAATAAAATATTTTAATTGTCTTATCAAAACAAAGATTCCATCTCCTAGATGCTTGCTTTAATCTATATATAGATATTTGTAGTTTGCATACCTTATTTGACTATGTGGATTAAAAACCTTCGGGCTGTGTCATGTCCACAACCTCGCTACGATTCTTGTTAAGAAATGTGGTTTTGACATCCATTTGTCAAATCTTGTAGTCATAGTATGCCGTTATCGCAAACAGAATCCAAATTGACTTAGCCATGGCTACTGGTGAGAATGTTTCGTCAAAGTCAATTCATTGTCTTTGTTTGTAACCCTTCTCTACTAATCTTGTCTTGTAAATATGAACATTACTATCCATTTAGACCTTCATCTTGTAAACCTAGTTACAGTCTATGGGTTTTATCTCTTCAGGTGGGTCAACCAAGATCTAAACTTTGTTTTCGTACATGGAGTTCATTTCAGATTACATGGCTCCCTGCCATCTCTTTGAGTTAATTCCTTTACTTCGATTCTACGTAAGTAGTAGGTTCATCTTCTTCAATTAGCAATTCGTATTTGGTAATCAGGAGATCATATATCTAAGAAGGATGAATGACCTTTCTCGACTTGTGTATAGCTGGTGTGTAGGGATGGCAATGGAGCGGGGCCGGCTATAAAAAAATCTCTATTTATCGTCCTGTTTAATTAATTAATTAATTTTTAATATTATTTTTTATTTTTTTGTATACAATTTAAATTTTAAAATACAAAAATAAAATAAAATAAAAACATTCAGGAAGGATTCGAAGAATTCGATGAGGGGACAATGATCCCCGCTCCCGCCCCGTTAGTAATCGGGACGGGACAAGGCGGGTTGGGAACGAGTTTTTTTGCCATCTCTAATAGTGTGTCCTCTAGGTCTGGTGATTCTCCATTGGTAAACTGCCTCATCAAATGCAAGTTTAGCCATTGGCTCATCTAATTGGTCAATTTTATTTGTGGTTTCTTGAACCTCTTCAAGATTTACTTTGCTCCCACTTTCCTCTTTTAGCATAAATTATTTTTCTAAGAATACAACATGTTTTAATACGATAATTTTCATTGCGAAGGAATTGTAGAAATAGTATCTAGAATTTTCTAATGGATTCCCTACAAATAAACATTTATCAGACTCGTAGCTTATTTGATTCAACGAGCTTCACATAAGCGTCACAACTCCAAACCTTCATGTATAAAAGATCTGGTCTTATATAGAGTTTAATCGATCAATTTAGATGGGACACAGTTTAATGTTTGACATGCAGTTTTAAATGCATAACCCAAAAACAATTTTGGTAGAACTGTACGGCTCATCATTAATCGTACCATATCAAATAAGGTACAATTTCTTCTTTATGATACACCATTATTTTGTAGTGTATATGGTAGAGTCCACTGCAAGACAATCTCATTCTCTCTTAAATAATCTAAAAACTCAACACTCAAATATTCTCCACCTCGATCAGATCTAGGTTTCAAAATATTTTTCCCAGTTTGCCTTTCTACCTCTTGCTAGAATTCTTTAAAATTTCCAAGGGATTCATGCTTGAATTTTATCAAGTACATGAAGCCATATCTAAAATGGTCATCTATAAACATGGTGAAGCAAGAAGAGTCACATCTAGAATTTGTAGACATTGGCCTATATATATCAGCATGTACAAGACCCAAAATGTCTACAACTCTAACTCCCTTTTCAAAAAATGGGGTATTGGCAATTTTGCCCAACTGACATGATTTACACTTATCAAATGATTTATAATCATTTGAATTCAAGTATCCATCTTTATTTGACTTGTTGATGCATTTTTCATTTATATGACTGGGTCTGGAATGCTAAATATATGAGTTGTTAGTTTTATCGCTTTTATGCCTTGCAGTTTCTCTTCTAATGCCCTTTTTCTATAGTGAAAACATTGATCGTCGTACTTAAATTTGTCTTTGTTTGCTTTAATATTAACTATTTTTCCAACAGATTTGGCCTTTTTGGATTCTTTCTGAATGGCCGTTTTAGATTTCCTCTTAGTACCCTTGTAGGTGTCAATAGCCAAGATGTGTCCCTTCTATGTGTTGATATTGGGCTCAACAATGTTCAGCATGTTTAGTAGCTTAGGCAGGATTCATGTTGAAGTTTATAATGAGCTGTGAAAAGCTATCAGACAGGGACTACAGAATCAAGTCAACAGTAGCTCATACTCTATGCTAAAACTCAACTGGTTTAATTTTTAATAAATAACCAATCAACTTCAACACATAAGCACTGACTGAAGATTATTTTACCATCATACCTCTAATAAATTTTTGGATGTTTTATGTGGTTCAGTTCGTGACTATTCTTCATACAACTCTTTGATACGATACTTTTCATCTTGAAGGAATTGTAGAAATAGCAACCAGCATTTTCCTATGGATAGCCTACAAATAAACATTTATCTGATTCGTAGCTTGTTTGATTCGACACGCTTCACATAAGCATCGCAACTCCAAACCTTCATGTATAAAAGATCGGGTCTTACATATAATTTAATCGAACGATTTAGATGGGAAACAGTTTAGAGTGTGACATACAGTTTTAAGTGCATATCCCAAAAAAAAATTTGGCAGAACTGTGCAGCTCATCATTAATCATACCATATCAAGTAAGGTGTAGTTTCTCCTTTCTGATACACCATTATATTGTGGTATATACGGTAGAGTTCACTGCAAGACAATCTCATTTTTTCTTAGATAGTCTAAAAATTCACCACTCAAATATTCACCACCTCGATCAGATCTAAGTTTCAAAATATTTTTCCTAGTTTTCCTTTCTACTTCTTGCTTGAATTTCATCAAGTACATGAAACCATATCTAAAATGGTCATCTGTAAACATGGTGAAGTAAAAAAGTCACATCTAGCATTTGTAGATATTGGCCCATATACAACAGCATGTACACGACCCAAAATGTCTACAACACTAACTCCCTTTCCAGAAAATGGGGTATTGGTAATTTTGCCCAACTGGCATGGTTCACACTTATGAAATGATATATAATCATTTGAATCCAAGTATCCATATTTATGTAACTTGTTGATGCATTTTTCATTTATATGACTGAGTTTGCAATGCTAAAGATATGAGTTGTTAGTTTTATCGCTTTTATGCCTTGCAGTTTCTCTTTTAATGCCTTTTTCTATAGTGAAAACATGGATAATCATACTTGGATTTGTCTTTTATCTGCTTTAACTTTTTTCCAACTGATTTGGCCATATTGAATCCTTACTAAAATGTCTTTAGATTTTCTCTTGGTGCCCTTAGAAGTGTCAATAGTCAAGATTTGTCCCTTCTATTTGTTGGTATTGGGCTCAACAATGTTCAGTATGTTTAGTAGTTCAAGCAGGGTACACTGAATCTTATTCAAGTTGAAGTTCATAATGAACTGCAAAAAACTATCAAACAGGGTTGCAGAACCAAGTCAACACTAGCTTGTACTCCATGGTAAAACTCAACTAGTTTAATTTTTCAATATATAACCAATCATCTTGAGCATTGACTCAAGATCATTTTACTATCATACCTCTAAATAAATTTTTAGATGTCTTATACCGTTCAATCTCTGACTATTCGTCATATAACTTTTTGAGATGATATATAATTGTATAGACATTCATATCCTCGTGCTCCTTTTGTAACTCAGGTGACATAGTTTCAAGCATCACACATGTAGTGTTTATTATTGTCATCATTGTATTTATTGTAAGCAAGAACATTTTTACAGTCAAAATTCAAATTAAATTAATATACTAATAACATTTATTGTTTATTCATCAAAGGTGTATATCGAATTCTAACAAGTAACAATGTAGGCTGTGTAAAGAATTAATGTATACATGTAGATCAGAAATTAAATCTACAATTCCTATAAGCCAGATCAACCTTATACTTAGGTAGAATTTGTGATAAAAATATACATTGATGAATACCGTAGAATTTGATAATTTGGTTAGGTAAAGGTACAATCCCCAATACCATAGTTGTCCAATTGTCCAGTCTTCGATGATAATCAACACACTAAGAACAGATCTTTAGTTCCACAATCAAAAACAAATGAAAGGAGAACTTTAGAAGTAATTGATATGGGTTATGTCTCTTGCTTGTGCTAGCAAGTTGTAACATAATGACCAGGATTCAATAAGTTGTGGCCTAAAATTTATAGGCCAAGTTAACTCTAATTCTAGTCTCACTAGAACTTTGTGCTAGCCAACAACTAATTGGTCCAATTAAATAATTTAGTTAATTAATTTGACTCATAAGTAATTTAGTCGACCCAATAATTTGTATCTTGGACATTAATTCTTACATTAACTTATCACATAATAACTTTATTGCAAGAACTGAATAGGATGGTATGTATGAACGACCCCACATATTGTTTTGCAATGTGATAGTGATTTTGAGGATTAATTGATTGTTTCAATGGAACTATGGTATATGGCTACGAGAATTTACATTACAAAAAATTGCTATAAGTTTGAATATAAATTGTTTTTCTTGACTAATTTCAATTCCAGCTTCGAAATTCTATTTTAAAATCCACGTTAAATTATGGTGTGTGTAACATCAAGAAATCAGGGAATCATGGTAAATAAGGGGTAGAGCCAAAGATTTGGTCTATTGGGGACGTAATATCCTTAAAAATAAATACAGCTCAGTTACTTGTCAAGAATTTGGCTCTTCTCAACTCAAGTGTTACTCAACTTTGCCTTATTTACAATCTTAGCTAAATAAGTCTCTCTTGACTGTTGGCAGTAGTATGTATAGTAGATAACAAACTAGAAAGTATGCTAATGAATTTTTTTTTTAAGGGCAAGTAATAGACAAGATAATCAAGAGAGAAATTACAATTATTGTATAAATCTTTCAAAGAATATTACAATATACTCTCAAGACTTTTACTCTCAGTAGGTAACTCTCAACTTACTTTTCACTTTGTTACAAATGAGGTTGTTTTGATCTTTTATAATTCCATCTTCTTTAAATGGATGATAGGGATTGATTTTATTCTACGGCTGACATTTTTTTAAGGATTATTATTTATAAATATTTACATTGCTTCTTCTAGCAATGTTATTTCTACAAATTTCTAGAAAACTATTACAAGTTTCCTGCAACTTCTTATATGGGACATTTAGTGTATGATTGATAAAGATTTTTGTAGATTATAAAGAGTGGGTCCTACGAAATGTTTGGATAAAAAATGAATACAAGTTGTGAGTTTTACAAAATGTGTAGATAAAAATAATGTTTGACCAATTTATAAGTGCTTATAAGTACTGACAAACATACACTTAAATACAAAATCCTCTTACATCTCTTTTTCTTATTCTAGAATGCTCCATCAAGTTTTTCTAATGAAATACTCTAGAATTGACATTGTCCATGTTTCTAGAGTCTTTCATAAACATTTTCAAAGTTTAGCAAAATATATAGGTTGATAGTCTACACTACTAGTTTTAATATTTGATTGCATTCTTTGTGTCCAGCCTTTGGCCTTTTTGCGTCACGCACACCCAGATTCTCTCACATGCCTTCGAGTTTTCACATGTAGCATATGTCCCTCACATACTCCTAGTGTATTTTTTAGTGCAAGTGTTGGCTGCATTAGGATTTTCGATTAATTCACAATAGGAGTGTAACATATCACTACGATACTTACAATTGTAAATATTTACCAATATCTCAAAATATTATACTAAATTTAAACATATCGTGAGAAAAATAGTTAATAAAAAATAATATTATAGAGTCGATTGTATTTGAAAGCACAATTATTAACAATGAAATTACATATATGATATATCAATACGATAATTTTTTCTTTTGAAAATGAGTTGTTCAATTTGATGACTAAACAATTATTATCATAAAAAATATATTCTAAATATAAATTATATAATCAAGATAATTTACATAACAATCATATTAATCATAACAAAAATGAATTAGCATATATTAAAAAAACATATTAGATGAATTCTTAATTTTCATTATTGACACGTTCAATTTGATGGTAATTAGTTATTAACTTATTATTCAATTTATTTAAATTTTAATGCCTATTAAAATTTACAACTTCTATTTTCATATATTTTTGACAATTACATATGAAATTTAAATAGCTAAATATTCAACGATTGATTTTTATGAAATTAATCTATAAATTAGAATTGGAGATTAAGGATGAAATTGAACACTATTTTGAGATTAATGATGAAATTAAATATCTGTTCACTATTGGTGGACAAAATTAGAGTATCAACTAATTTAACTTCTACAAATCTTTTCTCTATCTAGACCTTATATCAAATTATCCTATCTTCTATATTCTTTCATTTTACAAATTCTACTTTTCCAAAACTCCCTCATGCAATCTCGCCTCTATTCCATTATTTCTCACCAGCCAGTCTTTTTCTCCAAATGAATAACGTGTTGAAATATTTTGCATGGACTGTTATAATAATAGTCGATTTACTCATAATATTTTGGAAAATTATAATATTATAGTGTTGCAGGTGCATTATATTAATATCGAATCATAACGGGATAAACATACATTTATTACTTACTTGTTCGTGTTTGTGACGTTCTCAAAAATCTGCTTGAATTTTTTCCCCCTGATGTATAGGGGTATTATACCTGATGCTATGGGTATGATACCAGGCTGGATGGATGTGTTCTCTGACTATTTTAGTATGATACCTTGTGGCTGTCTATGATACCCGTCACAGTTTGCATTTTTCCAAATTCAGTTTAAGTATAAGTTTGCCTTTTTAATCTTTTTCTCTAGCAGTCATTTAGGAGAAGTTGTGTGTGTGTGTGTGTGTCCATTATTTGGCCTTTAAACGAGTTAGATTATAATGAGATTTTTAGTGGCTACAACTCATGAAACTAGTAAGTGCAAAATTTAAATTAGAAGAAGAGGTCTTAATGTTTAACCCTATAATTTGATTTAAGGTTGGATCCATTGAACTAGATAAATTGTGGAGATTTCAATTAAACTTTTCTTTAATTGTGAACATGGAAAGTCATTACGTCTCACACATAAATAAGATACCATAGGATGATTTCATTTAACACAAGTGATTAAGATGTTCTTAAAGATCAACAAATTAAAAGTTCATATCACATAGCACCCCCAATATTTATACCACATGTGCTATCTACTACCAAACAAAAGACGGGGTTTGTTACTTGTTCATTACATTACCAATAGAAACTTAAACACGATCTTAAAGGATAACTAAAGGACATCTTCTAGATGATCTTAAAGTCAGACTCCAAGAATTCCAAAATCCATGTACAATACCGTCCCAATGAACGATCATGAACTTATGCTAATTTTATAGACCGGACCTCCTCGGGTCGAGTGACCAAAGATCGACTTACATAACCCATAGATACTCTTCTCCGTCCTCTGATAACATCCACTTTTGGCCAACAACTTCAAAATATTCTCGATCCATCTACACTTTGACATAATTCGTCAATGAATAATGATATTCAATGAGTAAAATATGGTGCTAGTGTGAAGTGACACATAAGAATGTATTTTATCTTGTCTTAGGGTCATTTCCTTGAGTATTTGTACACCATGTATAGATTGAAGATATATGGCCAAATGATGGATCAATCTAGTACCGTTGTGGTACAAGGACAACTTATGGTCCTACAATTCTCTTGGCTCTCTTTAGCCTAGATCTACCATTCACTATTCTTTTGGAAAACTTATGGTCCCTTGGGTATACTAACCCCTTTGGCCCTTGTGGCGTTGGTCAATTCTTAAACTTTTTATCTTCAATTTACAAATTACGGGTCTCCATAAAACCCAGGTGTACGAAAGACTTAAGAAAAATTTAGATTATCACATATGCTAAGCTTTTTTAACATGCATAAACAATATCAATCTTGATATATGATACAAGAATCTTTAACATGTCATAAAGAGTAACAAAGCTCGCATAAAGCTCTCAGCCCTTGGGCTATCATTAAGTCCCAAATTTTCATTATACGCGAGTGCTTGATGTCAAGTCCATGTTGGGTTAAATCCTTTTCCTCAAGTCCTCATGAGTGTCAATGTAGTGTCATATAAGTCCAAGCCTCCATGTTTCCTTAGGTAATATGTCCAACATATGTTCTTATATTATATCTTGAGCAACTTGAACACAACTATACTTTTTACTCAAATATTGGAAGATGTAATACTAAATCAAATAGGCGTAAATAAACCACATTGTATGAATGACATATAGGCATATTTCATTCACAACTCAAGATGTAATGCTAAATCAAATCCAACATACTAAATTACTTCAATCATCTATAGAAAATCCCATTGCATGTAAGGTGAGCAACCATTTAACATAAACATTTCATAGGCCAACATAAATCGATTTGCATGTAAGGCATATATACATATTTTACCCACTATTTCTCCTTTGCTTGCATCATAGGCTTGAACAGAAGTGATTCCCATATTAAATTTTTTCAAACACAACATCAGGAACATTTTGCCTACAAGAATATTATACCCACTACGAGGAGTATAATATCCTCTGGGTGCAGAGAGTTTGGGAGTACAATACTGTCTCTAACTAACTTTTTCTCCAAATTCCTTTACACCATTCATGGATTCTTTAATGGCAAAATGGCAGATTTTGGTTATTATGTTCTTGGAGTATTAAAGTTATGAAAAATGGGAGACTTGTCAATGCAATGAAAGAACCATCCCTTCCTATTTGTTTGTCTTGTCAGATAGAAAGAAAATTAGATCCCAAAGAGCCCTTTGAAGGAGTGGATGAAAGGAAGAAAGATCTCGTTTGAGGCTCTCTATACATGGGATGGTTCCATAGAGACTACGAATGACCGATCGACCGATTAAAGCGATCGATGAGCTAAATAGAAGATCCCTACTTGATACGAAACAGAAAGAACTTCACTCATATTGAAATACTTCAATCGATGAACTCCTTGCTACATCGATGCTCAAGGAAGGAACAGCACGATGAGTGCCAACTAAAACGTCTTCTTCTTCGGTGAGCTATACACGCGTACTATCACTATAGATTTTCACTACCTTATCATTTAGAAACTCTCAAATCTATAACCTTCATTCTGGATTTTCCTACTCTCTTCTTACATTTTTCTTCTTGGGACTTTTCTCATTTTTTCTTCTTCTCTCTCTTAGACTTTCAAGCTTTATAGTTATATGTGTATATCTATATGTATCTATGTATCTACATATGTATATTAAATGAAGAAGATTGAAGAAAGATATATGGTGGGGCATGAGAATTGGGGGGTGGAAATGTGTGTGTGAGTGTCCAATACTTATATATACCATACTCAATTATAGATATACATATGTATATACCACTCTGTCTCCCAATTTTCACCATATTTTATTGTATTGCACACTAATGATAGGCTCTCTAATATAAAATTCTTTTCTTTCCTAAAAATCACCTATAGACTCATTGCATGTTATGGACAACCAAATATTATTTTATTGTTTAAAATTCATATTCAAGGTGCCTCCTTTGTACCTAAATTTGAGACTCAATACGAGTCTAAAAATATTCGAGTCGTATACCAATTCGAAGATCTCATCACATACTTCACAACGAACTTTGAATTGCAGAATTCCGACTATCGTAGTGATCATAAGACCCGCTCAAAATAAGTTGCTTCACATAGCTTAAACGGGTCTCCAAATTCTAGAATTTTTGTTTCAGCCCATGACCTCAACTTTAAGGCATTTTGCAATTCAGTCCTAAGATATTTTGCAATTCAGTCCTAAGATATTTTATAATTTCTAATTGAATTCTTACATTTTTTATTTGATACCAATTAAAGTCTCTGGCCTAAAATTAGTTATTCACTCATTATTTCCCTTAGGCCAATTACTTGATTTCTATCTTTAAATTTATTTTTCTTTTTTAAAATTAATAAAGAAAATGAATACGAATTTTTCGAAGCATTTCATTGTCTATAGACATATGTAATGTTTTCACACCAACTAATCAATTAGGCAAAATTAATTAAAGAAAAAAATTGGTAACTATGAATAATTAAAGTAATATTTTGAGAAATAACAAAATATTTAAAATTTGTATAATCAAGTCATAAAAAAAAATTAAGAAGATTATGTTATGTAACCGATTTAGTACGTAGCCTAATTTAATGGGTTTATAAGGTAACAATTTGATATATTTATAATTATATTTTCTCTCACCATAATCTATCTTAACAATATCACCCATTAGTTATTTTCTCTCACCAAAATTATCTATGTGACTAATAATCTATATTGTGTGAGTAGCATGAAGTTTAACGAATATACTCACATTACAAAATAACTCAGTACATAGGTAACATTATATCACAAATTACTTATAACAAGTTCATAGCATTGATAAATAGAGGTCACATGATTAGAATTCATAGTCACGTGTTGAAAGTTTATTGAAATATTAAAATAAATAAATAATTCATAAAAAAATCACTCGTCATATTAGCAACCACACAACAGAGGTTACAAGATACTAATATGACTTGTACATTCTTGAAATTAAGGCATTCACAGTCATGCAATAGAGATCACATGATACTCATATTGGTCACAAGAAATTTTTCGACGAAACATCATTATAAGTTAGATATAGACTCACATAATAAAAAAAGAGGATAGTAGTATACCATACAATAGAGGTCACAATAATATTAAAGAAAATAGTCATAGTCGTAATTTAAACATCACACGTCATATTAAGAAAAGTTATTTGAATTAATTAATTCTTTAAATATCTTATTTTTCAAAATATTTATTAATGACCACATTTTTCAAAACAAAAAAGGAAAAATTGCCTATAAGTCACCTACATGTGACTTATTCTAAATTAGGTCAAATATTTTTTAAAATTGTGATTAAGTCATACTCTTCATCAATATTACAAAATAATCTCAAATTGCCCATGTGATATATATTTTCAATTGGCTTCTTCCACTTCCACAAATCTCTTCCACCTCCGGCGAGTGCTTCTTCTACGGCGTGGTGGTAACCTTCTTCCACCTCTACAACCTCCTCAGCTGAGCAGCATTGTTTATCTTTTGTTTTGTTTATCTCCTGTTTCCATTGTTTATCTCCTGTTTCCTTTTTAGATTTTTAAGGAGTTATTCCAGGGAACACGGGAGCCCCAATCTAGCGTTGGTTCCCTTTTATCTACTGTTTGATGAATTTCTATAGACTTTTAGGAGTTATTCTAGGGAAGACTGTTTCTTTTTCTCTTCCTCCTTCAGATTTTGATATTATAGGTCGAGTTCTCGTAGGGATGATGTTAAATCAATAAATGAGAAAAACTAGTCTAATGACATGGATATTATTTTGAAGAGGCGAGAATTAGGAATGTCAAACGACCAAGACAGTGGACACTGAAGATTTCAATGGATATGAACATTAATTTCTTTACTTCCTCCCAAAGATATTATGATTCAGTCAGAAAAAATTTCATGCTTGATTGCTGTTTTTGCATATGGTTAATTAGGTTTGAGATTAACCTTATTTTTTATGAATGTTCATGAGTAGATTCTAAAGTAATGATAAGTGGAGTAGAGTGGCCAAGATTTGTTGTTGTAAACAGTTTAATTTGATGAATTTTTGTAGAGTGACCTCGATTTGTTGTTGGAAATAGTAGTTTCAATTTCTGTAGGGATGATTTGTTTGATGAATTTTTATAGACTGGGTATAATTTGTTGCTGTAAATATCAGCTTCATGGATGATACTGTATTATAAAAAACAGTAGGGATGATTTGTTTTTTGAATTTTTGTAGAGTGACCATGATTTGTTGCTATAAATAGCACCTTGAATTTCTGTGGAGATGAAAATGTTTGATGTGGAATGCCATGATGAATGTTGGTCATTAGATTATTATTTGTGTTGTTAGTCATGTATATTGTTTGATACTGTATTATAATAGAAACGAGTATAGAATTCACATACGTGTTCAAAATTTTTATTATAATATATTTTCGAAATCATCTCAACGAGCAGGTCCAGACTAGTTTTTTGCCATTGCTAATGATGGATTTTAGCCGTTTGAAGTCGTCTCTTTAATTTAAAATGACAATCTTTAATTTTTCTTATCTAAACAGTATCATACATACTAAAATAGTATTATAGATAAATGTATCTTAATATATCAGTATCATACATGATAGTATCTTAAAAAAATAGTATTACAAACTACAACCCAATAAAATCACATTATCATAGATTAAATAACAGTATCATGGTTGAAATATTATCGTAATAAAATAGTATCAAAGATAAAAGTATGGTATAAGTATATCATATCATTTTATCTAAATAAAACAGTATCATAGATATAACTAGGTAGAGATGTTTTACTACTTGAAGTACAAGACCATTGATAATGTATATATTTAATAACAATATCATAGATTAAAACAGTATCATATGTTTGAAATATTATAATAATAAAACTAAGTACAAGATGTTTTTAATGGTAGAAGTAATGATACAGTATCATAGATATAATTAAGTAGAAATGTTTTACTTTTTGAAGTAATGATATTGTTTGTAAAATACTTTATTAGTAGTACAAGACTATGTATACTATATGCATTCAATAATAATAACATAAGTTGAAACATTATCATAATAAAACAGTATCAAAGATAAAAGCATAAATAAAACAATATCATATATAAAAATAAGTACAAGATATTTTTACTAGTTGAAATAATGATACAGTATCATATATAACACTTTAATTAGATAAAACAGTATCATAAATATAACTAAGTAGAGATGTTTTACTGCTTGAAGTAATGGTATTGTTCTTAAAATACTTCATTAGTAGTACAAGACTATTGATACTGTATGAATTCAATAATCATGACCGTATGAAGTTTTCTCTGTTAGGAAAAGAAAAAAGTATGTCCGTGTGTCACTACGTCTTCAATTTCATCTTCTCTAAAATTTATTGTTCATTCATCTTTTTCAACATATCATCAAAATCTTCTTATCTTCTCATTTCATCGCCCTCAATCAATTATTTTCCTCCACCAATCATCTTTAAAATTTATTAACCGCCTCAATCTATTATCATATTAGAGCATACGGTCGGATTCTACCGCAAAAGAAGCGGTATACTAGTAATATCATAAGTTAAAATATTATCATAATAAAACAGTATCAAAGATAAAAGTATAAATAAAACAGTATCATACTAAAACAGTATCACTGAATTATCATTTTTTTTGCAATTGCAGGAATATGTTGGTCTTTTAACGCTAAAATATAACTTTAATTAAATTAAATTTTTAACATATGACTTTAGATTGAATAAGTACGGCAGTGATATGCTTTGAATGTACCCAACAAAAAAATAAGGGTAGGTTAGGTCCGTCTAACTATCTCTTTGATTAAGGCTTGGTTTGGTATTGCTGTGTTTTTAAGAGAATCAGCTTCTGCTGTGCTGCAAAAAGAATCAGCTGTGGGAACAATCAGATAAGTGTTTGGTAAACTCTTATTTCAAAATTACTGTATGTTTTAAAAGCAGCATTTGAGCGTTTGGTAAACAAAAGTGATTTATTGCTGTAACGGTATAAAATTACTAAAAAGGACATTGATTATAATAATGTTATTTTGTATTATTATTATTATCACGAGTGATAAAATTTATTTTTTTTTCTAGTCAAATATTTTTTAACAAGACAATACATTCATTATTATTCTTTTAAAATAAAAATAATAAAAACCTAATAAATTTCAAATTTTATAAAAATTATAAAATAAAAATATAGTCATATAGTGCAAAAATTAATTAAATTAATATTATTTTTTATTATCTAACTCGCATCAATTCGATTTCTCAAATAGTTATTAAAGGAATTAGTTTAATTAATTAGGGGTAAAAAAAGTATTTTAATAATATATAAATAAAAAAACTAAAAGCAGAATCTGAAAAGCTGTCATTTTGCTTTTCAAAATTTGCTGTCAGGTGAATCAGATTATTTTATAATCACTTTTAAAAATTTTACCAAAGCCTAAAGCCCGGTTGAAGCCAAATTAAAAGCTATTTTCTAGGGTAATATGGATTGGATATCCAAATATATCAAAAGCCTTTTTCAACTTTCAAGTGTTATTGATAGAGTATTCATACTTAAAATTGGGAAAAATTTCCTGTGAAGGAGAGGGAAAAAGGGTTGTGTTGCACACTTGCAGTGTTTTCTATAGGAGAAGTCATCTTCTTCATCACCAAACTTGGAAGGTAATATCAGATTTATTTGTGTAAAAACATGCTTTAAATTTATTGGGCTTTATTGTTGATTTCGCACTCGATTTGATTGTTGTGAATGATTTAATTTCAACACAACCTGCATCTTAGATTCTGTCCAGCGTTATCGCTATTCTCATCTTCACCTTAGAATTTGTTTTTTTCCAAAATTGTTGTTTATTGATGGTAAGCTTCCTCGCGCAACATCAATTTTCTCGACAACATCTCTCTTGAAATTTTGATTTGGTTGTTTATGGGTTTCTCCTTGCCTTTGGAACTGCCGCCCCTCAAGTGTAAATGTGTAATAGATGAAATACCCAAGACCAAAATCCAGTGGGGGCAGTTGCCCCCACTAGACCCCAGGTGGCTCCGCCCCAGGTAAATCAATGTATAATCTCAAATCTGAGCAAAATTGTTTCTCCGGGAATGTGATTTAAAATTTTCAAGTAAGTTCGATT
The DNA here is from genome assembly GCA_030279155.1 of Forsythia viridissima. Taxonomy (NCBI): domain Eukaryota; kingdom Viridiplantae; phylum Streptophyta; class Magnoliopsida; order Lamiales; family Oleaceae; genus Forsythia; species Forsythia viridissima. The sequence goes on from CM059037.1 coordinate 26,783,305, forward strand.
GCACGGAATGATGTCTTTGGCAATTAGGATTGTAGAGACTCGGAGATTTATTGAAATTCACACTATCAATACCACATGCTACCTACAGTTTACTTTTTCTTCTCTTCCAATTTAACTCTGACTTGGAACTCAACTTAATGTGTGTATGGAAGCATGTCATTGGAGATTCAGTTACAAAAATTGTAACAATTTGAATGAAGACTTTTTTGAGTTTTAATTCTAGGTCCTAGTTCAATGAGGCTAAATATAGCATAAGAATTTGATAATGCTTCCTGAAAAGTGAGGGTCAACAATGAGGAAATTTAATTGGATATTTCAGTTCAAGATGCGGACATCTCGTCCTTGGGATGTAGCTTTTGGCTTTATTATTTGGAACTCAAATTTGAATTTTTGCTTGAAAATATTTATTCAAAATTGGATACTAGGGGTTTAACATTACTCTGCTCTCAATTTTACCCTTGTACAGTTCCTGTCCATATTTGGTGGGTTTATATTTACTATATGATGTATGTATGTGCACACGCATAAGTACCTAACATATCAAAGTCATCCTCATTTCAAATTGACGGTCTTGGGATTTTCTGGCTAAAAGGTTCATGATATTTGCAATGTTTACATTTCTTGTCTGATCAAACTCTATAAAGATTTAGACATTTTATGGAAACTGACTTTGTTCCACATTCAATACTAATATCAGATTATTGATTTCACTTTGAGAAATATCCTTCTACAGTGTTATTAATTAGAATAGATTTTCAATACATCTTTACATATCTTATAATTTTAGTATATCTGAATATGGTCATGTTGTCTATCATAAAGAGAAATAGAGAATGTCATATAAAAATGCAAAACATTAAATGAAATGAGTTTATCATTCCACATCCTAGCTATTAGTTTGAAATAAGACTAGAGAAGTATGCTCACACAAACCATATTAATGGACTCTTCAAACTCTAAAAACACGGTAACTCTTTAGTTGATCAAAGATAGTCGACATAAAGAAAGAAAGACTAGTAAGGTAATTACTATCGTCTTATGCTATCTTTCTTTTCTTCTTGCTAAAAAGATTATATGAGCTTTTGTTGGGCCATTGTTCATCTCATGTCTTTCCATTTAGGGTCAAGGTATCTCAATGATGATGGAAAACATTCTTTTTTAAACATATATTCAACTAAATGTAGTTATAATATAGTAAGAAAGTAATTTCTGCACCTAAGGTATTATGGATGTAATAAATCATTTTTCTTTCAGAAAAATGCATGAAGCTTAATTGTTAGGTAAGTAGGCATATTATTATACACCATTCGACTCTTTAATATATGTGTGCGCGTGTCTTATCTATGTAATTAATGTTTACATATTTCTACTAAAAGTTACTTATGCCTTGCTCTATGTTTATTCACCACATCTGAGAGAAAAAGGGGTTTTTTCATGGTGTGTGTTTCAGAAACTCTAGAGGTTGATAATGGTGCGTAAAGGAAAGAAAAAAGCTTCAACCTCCAATAAAAATCTCAATGAGAATGATGTTGCTCAAGATGCTTTAGTTGAAACAGAGAAGTCTGACTCAATGATAGTGAATATGGAGCAAACCAAGGGTGTTGCACATAGTAAAAATAAAGAAACGACATCAATTGACGTGACAAAAAATGAAGAAGACAAAGAAACAAAGCATGAAGAAGGAAATGTGATTATGGTGGACAACAGTGGCGAATGTGCAATAGAAAAGGAAATGAATGTTCATAACTTGACAGAAAAGGACCAAAAGAGTGAAAAAACTCTGGAAGATGATAAAGTTAATCAAGAACTGAATGGTCATAATTTGACAGAAGATGACCAAGAGAGTGAAAAAATTCCTGAAGATGATGAAGATAATCAAGAAGGTCCAATGGAGGAAGACGATGAAGATAATCAAGAAGATTCAATGGAGGAAGATGATGATGAAGAAGAAACTTCCGAAGAAGAGAATGAAGAAAATGATACTTTTGAGGATGAAGATAGTGAAGGAGATGCTACAGAAGAAGAAGAAGATGACAATGAAAAAAATGCAAAAGAAGAAAAAGAAATTGTTGAAGGAGACAGTGGAGAAGCTGAAGAGTGTAATGAAGAAAATATGGGAGCACCTCGGAAGAAAAAGGTCGAGAAATTGGGGGAAAGGAGCAGAAAGAAGGTGGAAGAAAATTCCATTGATAATGATGAAGATAGTCAAGAAGAAGAAGATGACAATGGTGCAAAAGAAGATAAAAAAATTGGAGAAGGAGATGGACAAAATGCTGAAGAGCGTAATGCAGAGAAATTGGAAACAAGTTCAAAGGAGAAGGTCAAGAAATCAAGGCAAAGGAGCAGAAAGAAGAAGGTGGAAGGCGGAAGCTCCAAGAAAGTGGCCTCTGGAGCTGAAGATAAGCCAGAATCTTCTACCAAGAGGAAATCTAAGAAGAGGGCTGAGAGCATGGGAATGATTTTTATGTGCAGTTCTCAGACGAAGAATGACTGCTACCATTATAGGGTTCTTGGGCTGCCTGCTAGCAAGAGAGATTTGGTAAAAAAGATCTACAAAGGGATGAGACTGTTTTTATATGATGTTGATCTGAAATTGATGTACGGAATCTATAAAGCAGCAGGACCTGGGGGATACAACATTGAGCCCAAGGCCTTCAAGTCGCAATTCCCATCTCAGGTAAGTTTTCTTTCCTGTTCAGTGCATGAATTTGGTAACTAAATTACCTTTGATGGCATAAATTAGGGGTTTTCTTAAAGGAGTAGGTAAAATATTACGAAAATCGTTTAAAAGAAAATTAAAATATGAAAGGTGAACATTTTCTTATCTTTGTTGCACGATATGACTTTAATGAATCAAACTTTCAATTAAATGCAGAGCTTACAGTTGCAGCATTCTATTTGTAAGATTGGATCTTCACAACCTAGTTGACTGCCTTCATTTTGTAAATTGTAGGAGTTAATGAAGGCAGTTTCTTTTTGTTGTTTTTCCATTTTTTTCTTTTTTCTGGGTGATCTGATGAATATGATTTCTTTGTTAAGCTATTTGCACATTTTTCTTGCCTGGTGAAGAGACCTTCTGGCAAACTTTGACATGACAATTGTGTATGTAATCTGTGATAACATGCGCATTGAGGAATTAGTGAAGACCTGGAGTTTCAAGACTACCTAAAAGTGAACATGTTTTAATTACTGACAGGAATAGTAATAGTGAAATGATGTCTTTTGCATACCTATAACATGTTGATCAAATAAAGAACTTGCCAGGTGTGTAGATGCGATATTTTCTTCTGAGCTGTTCCTCCTATGTTTGAAAGAAGTTTGTATAATGAATTGATACCAAAGTTCCTACTGATGTCCAAATGTTTGACAACTGCAAGTTTTCTAAAACTTATAAGGAAAAAACATGACATAAAAAAGAAATAATGGCAAAACCTTTTATGTCAGTGAAAGGTGATTACAGGAACGTTTTGGTTATTAAAACTGAAGTATGGAGCAGAATCTTAACATGTTCCAAGATTCAAGCTGTAGTTGTACTTCCTTTTGATTACTATGATTTATCAATGGGCTCATGAAAAGGATTTATGAGTATGACTTGAAGTTTCAGGCGCTTTTATGTAATGGGAAATTCACTATTATAGATTCTTTTCTCTCTTGGAACTCCCATTCCCATGTATTGTTTCCATGTCTACTGAATAACTGGGCATATCGTTTTTAGGAATGACTTGAAGACATGAAGTTGTTAATGCTAGTTGATGATAAGAAATCATGATGTTTGTTGTCTATACTTCCAAAGATGGTTTCGGTGTTTGTGGTTTTGGCCAGAAATGATCATCCTGTTTCTGTATTTTAGTTCATACTGTCATACACTTTTTTTTTCCCTCTAAATTACTTCTCTAGGTAGGTCGGGGTGTAGTGGGCCTCAAAAGTGGAGGTTTTTAGTATATTTCCAGTTCAGTATTCGCATTCTTTTATCCCTTTGCTTTGTTCTGCTTCTAGATTTCCTAGCTCCCATGGTTCTGATGATAATAACCCACCCAGTGTAGACTTGCTAACTCTGTTAATGTTCCTCCTAATATTTCTTGATACTGTTAAATTACTCATCATGATTGTTCGAGTACTTTTACACGGTGATTGTTTTTTGGTGTTGATCGTTACCTTAATATGCCAGTAACTTATCTCGTATCAAAGAACCTTGAACTTGCTTAGTCTGATAATGTCTAAATATTTCTTGATTCGCTTAAATTACTAATTGTGACCGTTCTAGTACTTTTACAAGGTAATTTCTTTTTTCATTCATTGCTACCTAAATATGCTAGAACTTATCTTTTATCTTAGGACATTAAACTTTTTAATCTTTTTGTTGGTCTTCTTTATCTTGTGGAAAAAATTGATATAACATTGCCTTCTCAGGGATGTCTAATCTATACATGTATTGTATTGAGTATGCAAGTTTCGTACGTCAAGAAAATTATATATGGTAGCAAATGTGTAAGCTTAACTAGAAGTGTCTCATCTTCAACATATGTGTTCCAGATAGTCCATGTAAGAGAATAAAATAGTGAATTCCCAAATCAACTACTCCGCTTTACCTATCCTTAGTTAGCGATGGAATGGAATAAAATAAATAATATATGGACAATCAGTAGAATACAATTTCACTATTTCAGCCACTACAAGATATCTTTCTTCATTGTGCTATCATTGTTTAAAGTCATAGGGGAAGAGGGGAAAATGATGGAAGTCTTTGCTAGAGTGAATGGATGTGCCTTACTTTCCTGTTTTGATTGGTTAAGCTTGTACGGGAGGAAACATGAATTATGCCCCGTCTTTTTGTTTTCTACACTTAACAGTTTTGGCTGATTTTTTTCTGATATAATTTATCTTTTTATAATTTGGGAAATGGCTATTCTCGAGCTTCTGACATTTCTATGATGAGCGTCATTACTGATAACTATTCTTTTCTGTTGTCATTCTATTGGAGGTCCAATATTTAGGCATACGACAAATTGTGCTCTACTATTGGAAGTTTCAATAAGCTTGACAATTAATAAAATCAGAGGACGTCTGATTATCCTTTTTTAGGTCCATATTGTTGCAATATCTTGAATTATGGATTAAATTTTATACTTGAATATTTGTAATTCATTTTTAATGAAACATGGATTGTGAATCTGGATGATTAAGTTAAACAAAGACATTAGATGGTTTCAATTTTCATCTGATTCATTCATCTGGATGCCAAACCTTAGTTGGATTAAATGTGTTCTCTTCACAAGGCATGTTATATTCAGAACAGTGTTTTTGCAGCTGTGCTCCACTATAAACAGGTAGATTGGCCTGTGAAGAGAAAACAAATATTGACTGACTCTTCCATTTCTTTGGGCCACTGACCGTCTGCCGGGAGTTTCACACATTTAATATTTGACATTTTAGCAGCAATAGAAGTTTATTAGGCCAACTTAATTTGATGCTTCTCTTTCAAAGTATAATGGGATAGCAGCTGTATTAATTATCCTTTTTAGTTAATTTCTAAATTTCAGCGTTTGCTCATGCTGGCCGGTGTAACGTAGCTTCTTTTGTTATAATCAGTTCCACAGGTTGTGATGGAGTGGTTTGAGATCAGTCTAAATATATGGGACCAACGTGGACATTTTTCTTGACAAATCAAAATTGTTTGTATGACTCAAAAACATCCATCGGTCAATGCAATCATGCTATTAAGTGATTATTTTGCCAAATTCATCATGATGGTATTTATGAAAATTTACCTCACGGTTTTGTAATATACTTCCACTGAAAATACGTTGACAGTTGAACGAGGATAAGAAATTATATTATCTCTATTTTGATTGAAAACTGTTCACTATATTAGGTCCGATTTACTGTTTTCGAGGATTGTTTGCCCTTGGCTGAGGAGAAGTTCAAGAAGGTAATCAAGGACAACTATTTTACAAAGAATAAGTTCGACTGCCAATTGACGTTGTCACAGGTACTTGACATTGCCATAATTATTGATAATAGTATTAGGCTTTGATTAATACTGTGCAAGTTTAAGGACACTTACAACATCTTGGCCACTAATTGTTTTCTTCTATAGGTCAAGAAGTTGTGTGAGCTTTTTGTACCTGCCAGGAAAGTCAACCATAGCAAAAAGGTGGGGAGAATGGGGAAAGCAGAAAACCGTACTCCATTGCGCAGAGAAAGAAAGAGGCGGCGGCGAGGGGATGATGAGGCACCTATGCTCCGGGAAAGAGATAGGAGGCGGAGAGGGGATGATGAGGCACCTATGCTCCGAGAAAGAAATAGGAGGCGGAGAGGGGATGATGAGAGGCCCTCTGTTTTGCGGGATGAGCGCTGGCACCATGAGCGCCCTCGCAAGCGTCGAAGAGATGCTGTTACATCTCCTGTGGCACCACAGTGGCAGCTTCCACTATTATCTGCACCAGCACCTCAACCGCTTATTGTTCCTTCATATGCCTATAGGAGGACACCTGAAGTAACTGTTTACAGGCTAGACCCATACTTAGATGATCGTGATCCTTATAGACGTGCACAAGATCCATATTTTGACCGCCGTGACCCTTATAGAGAAGTGCTGGATCCATATGTAGAGCACCGTGATTCTTCCCGAGATGGCCGGCGTTTGGCACCTCAGGACACTTTCAGGAGAGAACCAATATCGGAGCATCCTGATGTGTACAGCCATGACCGACTGGTTGAGTACCGTGATTCTTATAGACGTGGTGAGCTGTTAGAGTACCGAGATCTTCGGTCATCAAATTTGGAAACTAGGCGGCGGGAAGAGATTGGCAGCCGTGATCCCTATGTTTCATATGGAGATCGGTCATCAAATATGGAAACTAGGCGACGAGACGAGATTGTGAGTCGTGATCCCTACGTCTCCTACCAAGATCGTCCATCATACGTCGACCGTTTGTATTCTGCTGAGCATCATTCTCGAACGGGCTTGTTACCCGAGTATCGTCCTGTAGGTCCAATAACTGATAATCTTTCTACTAGGGGTCCACTGCCTGATTACCTCTCTCGGGGAGCCTTATCTCGATATTAAAGTTATGGTAAGATGAGGACAACTTTTGAGGCCGGATTAATTAATATTACTTATTTATTTATTTCGGAAAGTAGATAAATTGCGCAAACATTTTCCTTTTACATGATCACACGGTAGAACCACGTCTATCTTTCCCAAGTAATGATTTGAATATTATCTGGCCTTTTAGGTATTGAATTGTATGGGGATTTTCATTTAATGCTTTTAAGCTCAGACAATTTCCGATCTTCTTAGGAAGTAGAATGTTATTTGATGATAGTTTCTTTTAGATTCCATGACAATATTCTCATTATTACCTGCACATGCACATATAGTAGACTGGGAACGGTGGCTTGCTTCAAGTGAACACACTTTTATAACTGGACGTTTAAATGATAAACTAGTCAACGTTTAAATGGAGTGTCGAAGTTGAAATAAAATTGGAAGTTGAATGATTTAGTTGGAATAAAAGAGAGACGATTGAAGTTAAACAACACTGACCCAAATTTGACACAACATGCCAATGAAGTCTAAAGTTATGGCGTTTACTTGACCAATTTAGGGATTCTTCAACGTCTTTTAGATGATAGAATTAAGAAATGGGTGTTTATATTCACACAATATTTTATTATAAATGTAATATATTTTAATTTCATAAAATGTCTTCAACTTTTATTTATGATCACATTTATATCTTTAACTTTTTTTTATCGAATTCTTATAATTAACATTTTAATAATTAACACGTTTTGTTTCTACGAACGATTTTCGTCCAAAAGTTCTATTAGTGTGTTTTAAAATGAGGGACAATTAGTTAATCAAAATTTTGTATTATTTTTTTTGGGGGTTTTTTAAATATATGAGGAGAAAATGAGTCTTTTTGTTTTTTCTTAATGAAATTTTTGGACGAAACTGTTATCTGAGATAATATATGATAATTAATAGAAGGTTGATAATAATAATGCGATGAAAAAATATTAGGGATGTGAATATAATAATAAGTAAAGATTATAAACTTTTTATGCAATTTAATTATGGTACACTTATAGAAAAACGTGGTTTGAATATATTTAGCCTTGAGGAATCTATTAGAACAAATTTGGTCACCTCTGATATGGGCTCAAAACATGTGAAGTAGTAGTAGTTGAAATAAAGTAAAAATTACATTCACTACTTATCAATATAAAAATAATTCTAACTTTATCAACATAACAAATTTATTTTAAAAATACTATCATAATTAATATTATATTATTATTAATTAATAAAATAATGAATTAAAATCAAATCTAGATCTTTAAATACCACGTGAATTTGATGAACTTTGACCCAAATTTGCTGCTTAAGTCTCTGATTATTTTTACAGTAAGTCCTTCATTTTTATAATATCTTCACTTTAGTTCATATACTTCCTATTTTATTTCAATTTCGTCCTCTTTTATTTGCAACTCAAGTCCTTCAACTTTTAGATATTTGCAAGTTGATCTCCATATTTATACTTTATGTTAATTTAGTCATGTTTAGTGTCACTATTTGATACATATGTTACAAATGATATTGTGTATTAATCTTTGATACAGATGTTACAAATGATATTTTGTATAACTGAACATGTTACAAATGATATTTTGTATCACTGAACATGTTACAGATTATATTATGTTATTTTACACAGCACATGTTACATGAATTGATATTCTGTATCACTGATGTTACATATGTTAAAAATGATGAAATTATGAGTTTTATTTGTTAAATTTGACATTGTGTTACATATCTATTTCATACTGATGTTACACACTATCAATATAATTTTAGAGTTCAATATGTATATTAATACGAATTTGTTGAAGTTTAAAGTTGGTTTTGCAGTTGTAAGAGTTTATGTTTAGTATAAGAGATTACATGTGTAATTAAATCAATTCTAAGCTAATTGGACTTAGATGCAAACATGACTCTTTTCGTTGTTTGCAATCAGAATGCTTGTCGTATTTATATCACATTACTTGTGACATGAATCAATTCGAACAATTCAATCAATTAAGAAAAGAGAAGAAAGTAAAATTCTTAAATCTTGTTTGCCTTGAATTTTATCTTCTTGGTTTTCTAAATCTGACCAGTCCAGAAATTAGTTATTGATTCAATTAAAAGGTGTCCACACACTATTGTAATCTATACTTAGGAGAATACCATAGAAGACTTGAATGTTGGGAGCACCAAATTCGTGAATCAAAAGCAAGAAGTACATGAATCAGATTGAGGACTAATATCGCATATCGATTCAAGTATAATACTAAATCATTAGTATTTTAATTATAATAAATACGTGCACGCTTAGCAAAGATCCTAGTTTTATTGAATTAAAGAAAGTTTTTGTTTTCTGGCTAATTCTCATGCCAGTTTTTAACAGGCGCCACCTCCACTTCCTCGATCACTAGTGGCTCTCCTAGTTCCCATGTTACTGCAGCTTCACCCAGGAGAAAACCCCAACAAATTAGCCCATTTTTTCTGGTTTTCATGCCACCGCAACTTCTAATTTTGATTTGACAGCATTATTTTTACTTTACTAAAAATTTTCAAGTTAAATACGAGTTTTAGAAGTGATCATTTAGAAGACTCAACGTAACATGTGGTTGTGCCCATGAGGAGTAGTTTCTACTGATTGATGAGATGATGCAGCAGCTATTCATGCTGTGCTGTTTTATGATGATGATGCAATATCTATTGATGTTGCTTTTATTTTGCTGTTGATTGCTACAATTTTCTTGTTGGTGACAGACTGTAATTTTTTTAAAAATTTTGACCATTTCATATTTGATAAGGATAACAGACTTGCATATGGTCTTAAATTACATTGTAGTTCTAATTTTTGATCTGACAGCACTATCTTTACTTTACTGAGAATTTTCAAGTTAAATATGAGTTTTAGAAGCGATCATCTAGAAGGTTGCTGGACTCCTCGTAACATGAGGCTGTGCTGTTGATTAGAGAGATTTAATTTGCTGGTTACATTTTTAAGCACGTGTGCAATGTTGCTATTACGGTGACCATGGTGCGGTGGGATATTAATCATCTTGCATCAACTGATGGTCTATTCAGCTCTTCATTTAAGGCCTCTTTTAGGATGCTATTATTTTTAACACTCAACCCATAATGATCTAGTATTTGCAATAGGATTCGTAGAATTAAGCTGATATCAGTTGCATTTTATTACAGCACATGAGATTGTAGTTGTAGCTGTGAAGTTATAGCTGGTATTTTTGTATAAGTGAATGTTTAAGAAATATATTGGTTGTAGCAATGATTTGTTGCCATAAATAGCAGTTTGAATTTCTGTAGGGATGAAAAAGTTGGCCATTAGATTATTTTTTGTGTTGTTAGTCATGTGTGTTGTTTGATACTGTATTAGAATAAAACAGTATAATAGAAATATAAAATAGTATCATATTAGAAACGGGCATAGAATTCGCATATGTGCTCAAATTTTTTATTATAATATGTTTTTGAAATCGTCTTGACGAGCCGTCAAAACCTGTCACTTCGCCACTGCTGATGATGGATTTTAACTTTTTGAAGTTGTCTCTTTAGCTTAAAATGACAATCTTTAGTTTTTCATATCTAAACAACATCATAATAAAACAGTATATTAATAAAATAGTATCATAGATAAATGTATCTTAATATATCAATATCATACATGAAAATATCTTAATAAAACAATATCACATACATAAACTACAATATAATAAAATAACAGTATCATAGATTGAAACATTATTATAATAAAACAGTATTAAAGATAAAAGTATGGTATAAGTATACCATAACACTTTATCTAAATAAAATAGTATCATAGATATAACTAAGTAGATATGTTTTTCTGGTTGAAGTAATGATATTGTTCTTAAAATACTCTATTAGTAGTATAAGACCACTGATACTGTTTGCACTCAATAATATTATCATAATAAAACAGTATCAAAGATAAAAGTATGGTATAAATATACCAAAACAATATTATAGATAAAACAGTATCATAATAAAACAATATCATACAAAACAGTATCATACAAAAACAGTATTATATAAAACACTATAATTGAATTAGCGCTTTTTTGAAAATTTTAGGGGTATGTTGGTCTTTTAGCGCTAAAATGTGACTTTAATTGAATTAAGTTTTAGCCATAGACTTTAGAGCCCATAAGTGCAACAATATTGACCAGCCCTGAATTTACCCTAATTATATTAACGTTGCTTTTTAATTATACTTAATATCTTCAAATCTTTGCTCATTGTAGCATTTATGTTCTCAATTATTTTTATAGCATTATTATCCTCAACTTTTAAATAATTAGCACATCATGTATTTGATAACATTTTCCATACAAAATATCTATTAATATGGCGTAAAAAGACTTATTTACCCATCATATTTTTTAAAATACAATAAATACAAAAGTGTGACAAAATATTTTTTTCTCATTTGAAAACACGCAAATAGAATATCTTGATAGAAGCCATTATTAAGGATAAGATGTGCCAGTTAATAGAAGTTGAAAATAAAAACTCGACAAAAAAAAGTTAAAAATATAAGTACTACCATTAACAAAAATTAAAAATCTTAAGCACAATTAAAATATAATGTACTTATAAAAAATTTAATATCAATTTAACCACCCAAAACTTAAACATACCTCAATTTTCGATTTCTTAGTTTGCTTTTTTGTTCGGAAGCAAAGAGTGATATCTGTCTCCATGACTCGGTGTGACACGGGGAGCCCACAAGTTTTATCTCTCAACTTGTACTATTTGACAAGTCTCAATGAAGTTCATCTCCCTAAAAAATAAAAATAAAAAATAATATAAGTTTGAAATATTGAGTGCCCATTTCGTTTTGAATTATTGCCATGTTACAAGGAACTGGATTACATTTCATGTTCCATTGCATTGTTGTATATAATTTTTGGGTACATCTGTCACGTTGTATTAGAGCGAATAAAAGTTTATTTTATTTTATTTCATGCAAATAATACAGAGACTAAATTAATCCAGTTGATTGTTACCATACTAAATTAATTAATTTTTTTTAAAAAACTAAAATATTGTCATAAACGTTTTATTTTTAATTCTTGGACATTGTTTTAATCAGTGTAGGATTAGAATATGTATTAGAATAATACATCCCCAATTCCTCTTAATATTATCTCCTAATTCTATCTCTATTAATCATATCAAAATCCTTCTTTTTGGCACCTAGCAAGAAACTTTTCAAATAAATCCAAGGACTCTCTTGGCTTATTACGGTGACAAATCTTAGTCAGTTTAGAGTTGGCTGGACTTTTTCACGTGCCTCCAGTGGTTTGAAATGTGTCGATTCATACAGACGGCGCCAAAATATTGACCTTCAATTCCGGTGGCAACAAAGATCTACGATGGAAGAACATTCATTGCTTGAAGCTTATATATCCTACACATTCTTACACACAATTATCAGCAAGCACAGGCAGCCACAATGGCCACCGTATGCTTTTCGACGCTCAAGTTAGAACCAATGTTTTAGCCGAAGTGGTTAAACTTGGCAATAATATATAAAAGTTTTATAAGGAGAATATTATGTAGTAAAATGTTGAGAGTTTTTTTATGACTTACTTCCTTTCTGTCGTGCCTCCCTTTATTTATAATCAGTGTTTGGGTTGATTAAAGGTTTTGGGACCTTACACGTGTTTAACTAATCCACGTGCCCTTCGTGCGAGTTGTATAGTCACCACACATGTGTCCATCTTTTGTTGTCCAAGTCATCATTTTTTCCTGACTATACTCTTGTTCTTGACACGCTAGCAGACTATCATTGTCGTTGTCATATCAATCAATCACAACTCGGTCTGAACCTCTACTGTGGGTTCCCTAAGAGTAAGCACTCTGGACTGCTTACATAATGGTTCGGACTAACACAAGGTACTCTCCAAGTGTCATTGTTCAGATGATCCTAGCTGGAGATGACTTGGCTGCTAAGATGACCTGGTGCGTGTGATTTGTCCATATCACTAAAAGATGTAACAATAGTCCCTTAAGCCCATGACTTCATCATTTAAGCGAGTCTATGGGCTTAATAGTTCCATTGCACCGTGCTTCACCTTGTTTATGATCATATTGGTTAGGTTTGGGCTGGGGGAGAGGGGGTTAGAGTAGTGTGTTTCATTGTCCGGAGTCTTATTTGAGTGCCGATGTGATACTTTTCTACAGTGCCGAAGTCCAAGATATATGTTCTGAGCTATTGCACTTCTATGATAAAAAATTACACCATTGATTAATTCAGGGGTGACTGTCGAGTGGTTTAGTGGGTTATGCGCCAGCAATACGTCACACATTTCCAAGGTTATTTGGTGACTTGGCCTAGGAACGTGGGAAAATAATGATGGAGATTGGGCAACTAATGAATTCCCAGAAGGCGCGACCGTACGCACGCGTGAGTCACACTGGCGAATTTTTGCCAATAGATGTTTTGTGAGTTCTCGCTTTTTAGCTTCAATAGTCCTAATTGAGGAACACGTGGAGTGCTCAGATCTGTCGTATACCAAAACGAATGGTGACGATGAAGTCTAAAAGTCTGTAAAAGGCTTAGGGCATATTGCACTCAGCTTTTTCAGGCGATTTTGAATTTTCCTTGAGACTTTGACTATTTTAAGAGAAAACTCACCAAGAAAGGCCTGTTCTTACTCGAAAGGTATATTTATATCCTGTACAGCGTGTATATTTTTATTTTTTTCCACTTATTCTCGCATTTTTATTTTATTTATTTCTTTTATTTCATAAGAATCACAAATTCCCACCACTGTAAGATGGTTGACAGTGGTGGTGGTGGTGGTAATTTGGAAGAGGTTGGGGAGAATTGCTCTGGAGGACATAATGGTTATGGTGGAGCCTATTAAGGCAATCTGTTCAATTTCTAAATTGGCTTTCAATGCCAATTATTTTAGGATGACTAAAAAAAGTGGATTGAACAATTTTTTGGAGTAATAAATTTGAATTATTTTGAAAGTGAAGCAGAAGAAATTAATTTTATGATGGCAAAACTTACCACAGAATAAGCAGCGGATCTGCAAAGGTAAAAGGCAGAAAGGAAGGGTGAGGCTTGTGAAGGGAAAAGGGTTAGCAGAACCCTCAGGTGTAGTGGATTCTGGGGAGGGTAGCCACACCACTCCTAGGACCCACATGGTCAACATAGGGTTAACACCTGACGAGATAGAACGCGTGGAGTGTTGGGTGGAGTATGTCAGAGAGCTTTCTGGACAGCATGAGGATCTTGAATCCGACCCTAGCTATTGGGCAAGCAACAAGTATCCATCCGAACTAAAAATTTCAGACTTTACCAAAATTAGGGATCAGTATAGGGTTCCTGAGAGTATAAGATTAATTTTCCCAAATAGGAAGGAGAGGCCTAGCAGTCTTCCGAAGGGATACGTGACAATTATGAGCGATGCATTTTCTTGTGGGATGATATTACCCCTACACCCGTTTTTTAGGGCTATACTTAGGAGATATAATCTTTGCCCATACTAGTTGTCCCCAAACTTCTGGACTCAGACAGTAGGGACCTGGATCCTATAGCAGGAGGTGAGTCCAGATTACTCCATGCCCTTGTATGTGTTTTATATTCTTTTTAAGTTAAACAAGTACGCCAAAAAAGGTGGGAAGCCTAAGGAAGGGATAAAAGATTGGTACTACTTAACACCACGGGGATCCCACAGCTTAATTATTACCGGTCATCATTCCTCAATCAAACACTGGAGATGTTAATGGCTGTGGGCAGCTGTAGATTGGCAGAGTCTCACAAATGATCCGGTCTCCGAACTATTCCCCGGATCCCATCTCACTAGCGTGAGTTTTGTGTCTCATATGTTTAACCACTATTTTTATGGTTTATTTGGTTACCTAATTCACTGTATTTTATGCACAAGGAGATTCCAGGGTACTTTTTGACGGAAAAGGACCTCGAGTTGATTGGTAACTTGTACGCTTACAAGGGAGACTTCTCCGGCATCATCTACACCGACCACTTCTTCATAAAACACCAACTAATGAAGGGAAAAGGTTAGTGTTTTCCTCATTATCAATGGAATTTATTTCTGTTTAAGCTTAGGCATTTAAATGTTCTATATAAACGTGTCTTCAGGATCAAGCGCACTGCCTAAAATCGGGCTGGCTAGGCTAGCTGCAAAGAATACCCCCCCAGTGATGAAGGGAAGACTGCAGATCAGGAGCAAAAGAAAACCATCTCCGAATTGAGTCTTAAAGATGGAGTAGAAAAGGACCAACTTTTCACCTCAGCTTATTCTGATCCGAGTCAAACTACACTGGTCCTGGCTATGTCATCTCAGGGTCTGCAGCTTATGGTGCAGAAGTATGTCGCTGGGGCTAGGCAGACAGAGAAGAAAAATGCTGAGCCTGGGAAGAAGACAGATAAGAAGCCTACTTCTACTGCTTCTTCTGCATCCAGACTGGAGTATCCTCCAAGCGTTCACTGAGGGACAAAGAGGACCTAGAGGTCCTAGAGGTCCTAGAGGCGGATGGTGACACGACTCGTCCTAAATCACCCTAGTAGACCCAAGACGTTCCGTGCGCCGATGATGGATGCCAGCTGGATGCCGGACCCACCATTAAGGCTACTTAGACTTTTCTATAACTTATTGACTTTCTTGGACTAAAATATCTTTTAAAAATTTTGACAAAGTTCCCTTTGTAAATTGAGCTAAACCAAACCTGAAAAGCAATAAAATTTTCCAACAACATACTTAAAATAACCAATAGGGATCACCTATCCCACAACATAATAACCAAGCTCAAGAACTGACAACTCTATCATCTCCAATATATTTTACAAATGGCTCAAAAGCACATGAATTACAAAAGGAGTAGTGAGCCTAACCAACCATATACATATGATCCAAAATAAATCATCAAAAGGACCTAAGACATATATCCCCAAAAATGAATGATGACATGCTCGATAGAGATGTATCATACAACTAATCTTCGTGCGGCTCTGGCTCAACAATCAACAAACTCTTCAAAAGCTGCTCAATACTCAACTACTACCTGAGTAAGAAAGTATAGAAAATCCGTGAGCTAATAGCTCAGTGAGTGGAGAGTTCATAAATAATCATAGTTTTCAAGAAACTGCTTTCTCACGTTATATATACATACTGAGTAAATGCAACTCGTAAATCATAAAGAAACTGGATAATCTGACAATTTAGTAAATCTGCAAAGAAGTGCCATCTGATAACAAAATACGTAAACATGTGTTTCTGTAAACTAAATAAGCTATCATATACTGAAAAATCACACCAGAAAGTATCCTCTGATAATCTGTAACCTGAAATCTGTAATCTGTAATCTGTAATCTGAAATCTGGTCATACACTGTGGAAACACATTCACACTAGTGCAGAGCGGGTAAAATCACCATATCTAGTCATACGCGCGCGTAGATTGGCTGAGCATTCCCGTACACAGCCCAAAGCCCCTCTATGTACGAAAGTGGGTCCCAAGGACCTCTGAAATAAGCACCCTTATACACGGTCCAAAGCCCCTCTGTGCATAAGAGTGGGTCATAAAGACCTCTCATAATACACCCTAGTACACGGCCCAAAGCCTCTCTGTGCACTAGAGTAGATAACAGTATCATCAAACACTTTCTGGTGGTTTTATAAACTGTATCTAAATAATGGCATTTCTCATGATATAACATAACAATAATTTGTACTGATAGGACTGAATTTATTTATAAAATCTATTATATTCTGAAAATCATGCTTGTCTTCATAATAATTTTGTAGCTAAAACACATGGTATTTAAATTCTTATATTTTGAAAAATAAGTTTTTCCACTCACAGAGCTTTTGGCTAGGACTAAGTTGGTCGGTATGCTGCACCAACTTCCTCGTCACCTCCTGAAATAGAATATAATTGCTCGAATAAATAAATAATCATCCCAAGCAACACAAATTATTAGAAACAAGGCTAAGCTTAACTTACCATACTTAAGCAAAACTTATTCAAAATTACTTTACTCACTTGGATCTCATCCTTATTCTAATTCACCACTTATTCAACAACATATAATTATCCTTAACATTCTCAACATTTTCTAATCTTCTATAAGGCCCTCAAATAATCTCATTTACATTACGTTCACTTAAATGACCCAAATAGAAATTCTAGGGTTTGCTAAAATCATCATTCCAAGCTTATAACATAAATAAACCAACAATAGCCTTAATATCCTCAAAATAGCTTAAATATCTAAATAAACTCACTAAGTCATGAACCCTAAAATTTTATCCATTAAATCCTTCATTTAACATGCAAATATAGCTCATAACACTAAAAATAACTTATCTCCTTTCATAACGTTCCCATTTAAGCTCATAATCAAAAACCCTAATTTTTAAACTCATTTCTAAAATAAGAGGGTTCTTGCTTACCTCTTAAAAATGGAGAAGAAATGGAGAATCCAAGCTTAAAAATCGATTCGGCCGGCGGCTTCTTCTTCCTCCTCTTCTTTTCCCTTTTCCTTTCCTTTTCTTTCTACTCTTTTTCCTTTTCTTTTTCTTTCTTTTGGCCGCGTTTCTTTCCCCCTCTCTGCGTCTCTGTGCAATGTCAAGAAAATGGATCCAATTTCAAATTTTTAATTAAGCCCAATTGCAACTTAAGCTCCCAACTTCCATATAGTGACATTTAAATCCTTAAATAACCATAATTTATAAAATAGCCAAAAACAATTTATTTACTTAATTAAAGTCCAACTTTGACTATTTGACTTAGACTTGACCCAAAATTTCACTGGCTTTGACTAAAAAGAATTTGACTTTGACTAATTTAAAACAGGTCGTAACAATCTTACCTCCTTCAAAGAATTTCGTCTTCGAAATTCAATTGGCTAGACTTGAAACAAATGAGAAAGTTGAGTACGCATCTGATCTTCATTCTCCCATGTAGCATCCTCTGTCGAATGATTCTTCCAAAGAACCTTAACTAGCGAAACGAGCTTGTTTCGCTGAACTTGCTCCTTTCTATCTAAGATCTGAACTGGTTCTTCTTCATAGGTCAAGTCTTCCTTCAATCGCACTGGCTGAGATTCTAAAACATGTGAAGGATCTGAAATATACTTCCAAAGCATAGAGACATGGAATACATCGTGAATCCTAGATAACTCAACTGACAAGGCTAATCGATAAGCCACTGGACCAATCCACTCAATAATTTTATAAGGCCCAATATACCGTGGACTCAACTTTCCCCGCTTGCCAAATCTCAAAACACCCTTCCATGGAGATAATTTCAGGAAAACTTTATTCCCAACGTCGAATTCAAGATCTTTTCTCCTCTTGTCTGCATAACTCTTCTGCCTATCTCGTGCTACCTCCAATTTTTCTCTAATCACTTTCACATTCTCCGAAGTAATTTGAACCATTTCAAGACCTACTAACTTCCTTTCCCCAACCTCATTCCAACAAACTGGCGTTCTGCATTTTCTGCCGTATAGTGCTTCAAAAGGAGCCATCTCAATGCTAGAGTGGTAACTGTTATTATAAGCAAACTCCATCAAAGACAAGTGAGTATCCCAGTTACCTTTGAATTGTAGAACACAAGCTCGCAACATGTCCTCTAGAGTCTGTATGGTTCTCTCTGATTGACCATCTGTCTGAGGGTGAAAAGCTGTGCTGAAATGTAGCTTAGTGCCCATAGCTGCATGCAAACTAGGCCAGAATTTAGATGTAAATCGAGGATCTCTATCTGACACAATAGATACTGGAGCACCGTATAAGCTGACCATCTCATCTACATACAACTTTGCCAATTTATTTAACGTGTAAGTGGCTTTGATCGGTAAGAACCTCGCAACCTAGGTTAAACGATCCACAATGATCCAAACACCATCATGACCATTCTGAGTACGAAGAAGACCGAACAAGAAGTCCATAGTAATATGCTCTCACTTCTATTCTGGAATAGGCAAGGTTGCAAAAGTCCAGCTGCCTTCTGACGAACTGGCTTTACCTGCTGACAAATGAGACATTTGGATACGAACTCCGCTATTTCTCTCTTCATACCTGGCCACCAGTAATGCTCTTTCAATATGTGAGTACTGCCTGGGTGCATCGCATAGGCTGAACTGTATGCCTCCTCTAAAATTTCTTTCTTCAATTCTGAAACATCAGGAACACACGAACGACTTCCCATAACCAAAGCATCATCATCTCGAATTGCATAATCTGTCTGCAAACCAGCATTAACTTCTTCTTTCAATAATCTAAGTGTCAGATCTTGAGATTGAGCTTCTCTAACTCTATCAATTAAAGTAGGTCTCACATGAAAATGAGCTAAAATCGCTCCCGAGGTAGTAGCTGACAATTGGGCATGCTGTTTTCTGAACTCACAAAACAAATCAGCACATACTACACTGGACTGAGATGAAGAACTGCTAGTCTTTCTACTGAGAGCGTCAGCAACCACATTAGCCTTCCCTGGTTGATAATCAATTCTACAATCATAATCCTTTATCAACTCTAACCATCTCATTTGCCTCAAATTCAAATCCTTCTGATCGAAAATGTACTTCAAACTTTTGTGGTCGGTGAAAATTTGGCATTTCTCTCCATAAAGGTAATGCCTCCAAATCTTCAAAGCCAACACCACTGTAGCCAACTCTAAGTCATGTGTTGGGTAGTTTAAATCATGCTTCTTTAATTGTCTTGAAGCATAAGCTATAACCTTTCCATTATGCATCAGAACACAACCCAAGCCCTGGCGAGAAGCATCACTATAAATCACGAACTCTTCACCTGGAGATGGAAGAGTAAGTATGGGAGCAGAAACTAGTCTGTTCTTCAACTCTCGAAAGCTCTTATCACATTCCTCACTCCACACGAATTTAGAGTTCTTTCGAGTTAGACTAGTCAAAGAAAGAGCAATTCTGGAGAATCCTTCCATGAACCGACGATAATAACCTGCCAGTCTAAGAAAACTCCGTACTTCTGTTACATTTGTAGGGCGTTCCCACTTCATCACTGCCTCGGTCTTGATGGGATCTCCATAAATGCCTTCTGCTGAGATGACATGGCCCAGAAATACCACTTTGTGAAGCCAGAACTCACATTTGCTGAACTTAGCATACAATTTTTTATCTCGCAAAGTCTGTAAAATAGTCTTCAAATGTTCGGCATGCTCCTCACGACTGCGAGAATAAACTAATATATCATCAATAAAGACAATCACAAATCTATCCAAGTATGGATGAAGCACCCTGTTCATCAAATCCATAAATGCTACTGGGGCATTAGTTAATCCAAATGGCATAACAAGGAACTCATAATGGCCATACCGAGACCTGAAAGCAGTCTTTGGTACATCGACATCTCTGATCTTAAGCTGATGATACCCTGAACGCAAATCGATCTTAGAAAATATAGTAGCACCCCGAAGTTGATCAAACAAGTCATCAATATGAGGTAGAGGGTACTTATTGCGAATTGTCACCTTATTCAACTGTCTGTAGTCCATACATAATCTCATTGTACCATCTTTCTTTTTTACAAACAAGACTTGTGCTCCCCACGGGGATACACTGGGTCTAATAAAACCCTTATCGACTAGTTCTTGCAACTGCACTTTCAATTCTTTTAGCTCCACTGGAGCCATTCTGTATGGTGCCTGAGAGATAGGAGTTGTCCCTGGAATCAAATCAATAGTGAACTCGATTTCTCTGTCTGGTGGTAATCCTGGAAGATCTTCTGGAAATACGTCAGGATAATCTCGCACAATAGGAATATCATCTAATTTTAGCTTAGTAATCTGACTGTCAATTACATAAGCCAAATATGCCTGACATCCATTTTTAAGAAATTTTCTAGCATCAAGTGCAGATATTATGCAAGAAGGTAAAATTCTCCATTCACCACTAAGAATAATTTCAGGCTCTCCTGGCCTTCGAAACACAACTTCCTTGCGAAAGCAATCAACTGACGCACGATTTGCAGCTAAGAAGTCCATGCCCAAAATAACATCAAAGTCATGGATATCAAGAGGAATCAGATTGGCCATCAACTCCTGATCATTCACTTTAATCACACAGTCTTTATACACACTGTTAGCTAAAAGTGAATCTCTTACTGGAGTCGCCACTACTAAGTCGCTGTTTAATGGTTCTAACATACAATCCGCATAGATAGCAAGTGCATAAGAAATAAATGAATGTGTGGCACCTGAATCAATTAAACAACGAGCATTTCTACCAAAAATAGACAACGTACCCATAACTACATCTGGTGACTCCTCGGCATCCAGCTGAGTTACTGCAAAAACTCTCTCCTGGATCCTGGGACGTCCTGTCTGACCTTTCTGTTGAACACCACTACTGCTAGTGATGTTTGCCTATACTCCAGTAGACGCTCCTGCTTTACCTGCCCCAATATTCTGATTCTGATCGTGTCTGGAAGCACCGACACTTGCCTGTGGAAACATCATCTGTGATCTATCACCCTCCTGAAACTGAGCTGGGCAATCTCTCTTCATGTGTCCTACCTGACCACACGGATAGCAGCCACTAGTTCCTTTAAGACACTCTCCTAGGTGGAATCTTCCACAAGACTGGCAATGAGGAAATCTGGTGCCACTAGAACCCTCACTCTGTCTTGAACCAAAAGTTCTCTAGAAAGAGCCCTGACTCTGAGATCGGCTATCAACTGGCTGCTGTACTGAACCGTGGCTAGATCCTGAACTCTGACCCCGTCTAGACTTGGTCTTGAAACTTTCGGTATTGGCGACACCCAGCCAAAACCCACGTCTATCCTTCTGAGATGACGTGCCCCTAGAAGTCCAAGTCCCTGTCTGACCACCATTGCCTCTGTATTTCATCTGTTCTCTCTGAACCTGCCTTTCTGAAATACTCTTCTCAACTCTTAAAGCAGCTTCTACCAGTTTTCCAAATTCTGTCCACTCAGCAGATGTTACAGAAGTCCTGATCTCTTCTCTCAGCCCATCTTCAAAACGTCTACACCTATCGGTTTCATCAGCCACTAAGACTTGAGCGTACTTTGAGAGTTCAACGAACTTTTTCTGGTACTCAGAAACTGTTATAAACCCCTGTACTAGTTTCAAGAATTCATTTTGCTTTGCATTTTTGTACGAACGAGGATAGTAAGTATCATAAAAAGCACGCTTGAAGTCCACCCAAGTGATACACTAGGGTCTGCATATCTAGTCTGCATTAACCGCCACCAATCATTAGCTCCTTCTTCCAACAAGAAAGTAGCAAGACGCAACCTTTTATCGTTAGGACAACCCATGACATCAAAGACCTTCTCAATTTTCTCCATCCAGGCCTCAGCTACCGCCGGATCAGATGTACCTGTAAAAACCTTAGCCCCCAATTTTGTTGCCCGCTCGATACTATGGTCCTTATCATGATTGTGTTGCATTTGCAAAGCTGATGCAACGGTAGCAGCGAATTTTTCTGCAATTTGGTCAGTCTCAACCGCAGTTCTATGTTGAGGCTGCTCATGGGTTCGATGAACTGATTCATCAACCCTACTAGTCTCTCTAACATCCTCTATATCGTGAGCATTGTGAGTTTCAGGCAACTCAGCTTGGAGCCTGCGTTGCTTGCCACCACGAGCCATGACTCACCTAAAAAATGTGACTAACATGTCTTAAAAAAAGTTTATGATACATGCGATGCAAGTCCATAGACCTATAATCATGCTCTGATACCAACTTGACACGACCCGTCCCGAATCACCCTAGTAGAGCCAAGACGTGCCGTGCGCCGATGATGGATGCCAGCTGGATGCCGGACCCACCATTAAGGCTACTTAAACATTTCTATAACTTATTGACTTTCTTGGACTAAAATATCTTTTAAAAATGTTGGCAGAGTTCCCTTTGTAAATTGCGCTAAACCAAACCTGAAAAGCAATAAAATTTCCCAACAACATACTTAAAATAACCAATAGGGATCACCTGTCCCACAACATAATAACCAAGCTCAAGAACTGACAACTCTATCATCTCCAATAGCTTTTACAAATGGCTCAAAAGCACATGAATTTACAAAAGGAGTAGTGAGCCTAACCAACCATATACATATGATCCAAAATAAATCATCAAAAGGACCTAAGACATATATCCCCAAAAATGAATGATGACATGCTCGATAGAGATGTATCATACAACTAATCTTCGTGTGGCTCTGGCTCAACAATCAACAAACTCTTCAAAAGCTGCTCAATACTCAACTAATCAACAAACTCATCAAAAGCTGCTCAATACTCAACTAATCAACAAACTCTTCAAAAGCTGCTCAATACTCAACTACTACCTAAGTAAGAAAGTACAGAAAATCCATGAGCTAATAGCTCAGTGAGCGGAGAGTTCATAAATAATCATAGTTTTCAAGAAACTGCTTTCTCACGTTATATATACATACTGAG
This sequence comes from Forsythia viridissima, assembly GCA_030279155.1. Taxonomy (NCBI): domain Eukaryota; kingdom Viridiplantae; phylum Streptophyta; class Magnoliopsida; order Lamiales; family Oleaceae; genus Forsythia; species Forsythia viridissima. Next base: position 26,806,845 of record CM059037.1, read on the forward strand.
TAAATGCAACTCATAAATCATAAAGAAACTGGATAATCTGACAATTTAGTAAATCTGCAAAGAAGTGCCATCTGATAACAAAATACGTAAACATGTGTTTCTGTAAACTAAATAAGCTGTCATATACTGAAAAATCACACCAGAAAGTATCCTCTGATAATTTGTAACCTGAAATCTGTAATCTGTAATCTGAAATCTGGTCATACACTGTAGAAACACATTTACACTAGTGCAGAGCGGGTAAAATCACCATATCTGGTCATACGCGCGTAGATTGGCTGAGCACTCCCGTGGGTCATAAAGACCTCTTATACACGGCCCAAAGCCCCTCTGTGCATAAGAGTGGGTCATAAAGACCTCTTATAATACACCCTAGTACACGGCCCAAAGCTCCTCTATGCACTAGAGTAGATAACAGCATCATCAAACACTTTCTGGTGGTTTTATAAACTGTATCTAAATAATGGCATTTCTCATGATAAAATATAACAATAATTTGTACTGATATGACTGAATTTATTTATAAAATCTATTATATTCTGAAAATCATGCTTGTCTTCATAATAATTTTGTAGCTAAAACACATGGTATTTAAATTCTTATATTTTGAAAAATAAGTTTTTCCACTCACAGAGCTTTTGGCTAGGACTAAGTTGGTCGGTGTGCTGCACCAACTTCCTCGCCACCTCCTGAAATAGAATATAATTGCTCGAATAAATAAATAATCATCCCAAGCAACACTAATTATTAGAAACAAGGCTAAGCTTAACTTACCATACTTAAGCAAAACTTATTCAAAATTACTTTACTCACTTGGATCTCATCCTTATTCTAATTCACCACTTATTCAACAACATATAATTATCCTTAACATTCTCAACATTTTCTAATCTTCTATAAGGCCCTCAAATAATCTCATTTACATTACGTTCACTTAAATGACCCAAATAGAAATTCTAGGGTTTGCTAAAATCATCATTCCAAGCTTATAACATAAATAAACCAACAATAGCTTTAATATCCTCAAAATAGCTTAAATATCTAAATAAACTCACTAAGTCATGAACCCTAAAATTTCATCCATTAAATCCTTTATTTAACATGCAAATATAGCTCATAACACTAAAAATAACTTATCTCCTTTCATAACGTTCACATTTAAGCTCATAATCAAAAACCATAATTTTTAAACTTGTTTCTAAAATAAGAGGGTTCTTGCTTACCTCTTGAAAATGGAGAAGAAATGGAGAATCCAAGCTTAAAAATCAATTCGGCCGGCGGCTTCTTCTTCCTCCTCTTCTTTTCCCTTTTCCTTTCCTTTTCTTTCTTCTCTTTTTCCCTTTCTTTTTCTTTCTTATGGCCGCGTTTCTTTCCCCCTCTTTGCGTCTCTGTGCAATGTCAAGAAAATGGATCCAATTTCAAATTTTTAATTAAGCCCAATTGCAACTTAAGCTCCCAACTTCCATATAGTGACATTTAAATCCTTAAATAACCATAATTTATAAAATAGCCCAAAATATTTTATTTACTTAATTAAAGTCCAACTTTGACTATTTGACTTAGACTTGACCCAAAATTTCATTGACTTTGACTAAAAAGAATTTGACTTTGACTCATTTAAAACGGGTCGTAACAGAAGGTCTGTCCAGGAAAGTGAAGAAACCAATTACCACCTCCTCCAAGTCAGCCCATAACCTAATAGTGGAGAGCCCAGAGAACTCCAAGGTCTGTGATCAAGAGGGCCCATCTGAACCGGATGAGAACGAAAAAGAGAAGCTTGGCCATGTAAAGAAGGCCCTGGAGGAAAAACTTTTGGAAATAACCCCGGCAGTTCTGAGCATGCTTTCGGACCACTTGGCTAAGGCCGCCACTACCGTCGACTCCTTCTGGACAGAGGGTTGGGCGAGATATTCTGTACAAGCCATCCCTGGCCACAAACTCACTATCGCTAAGTCACTTATCGCTCGGTCTATGTTGCTCACTGAAGAGGCATAGATCGGTGTCCGGGATATGGAGTTGACCAATAGGAACGCCGACATGGCCCTCTACAACACTGAGAAGATAATTAAAGACAGGGATCACTTGCAAGAGCAGGCTACTTTTCTTCAAGGGTCCTGAATGATGAGAAGTAAAAACTGAAACAGGACTTGCTGCACGCTGAGTCCAATGTGGCTGAATTTTGAAAAAGATACAATCATGCCATGCAGGCTCAAAAATTGACCGCCAAAGCCTTGGAAGAGGCTAATGATCGGAAGAAATGGCTGGTCAATAAGATTGCCAAGTTGGAGAATGCCCTAGATTCTCTAAAGGCTGAGTGCTCTAGCCTAAAGGAAAAGAACCTGAGGTTGGGGCGGGGCGCTAAAGCTGTTGTGAAAGATGGAGGGAAGAACTTCAAAAATCAATTCGAGTATACTCAGGATTATGAAAATCTCCAAGCTTTCTTTGTCAACTTCGGTGCCCGGCAAGTGCTCTCAGAGTTAAGGAGCTTCATCCTACTTTAGATTTATCACCTATTGAGGAAGATTACCCTGCTACAGAGGAGGCCGGAGAAGAGGCAGCCCAACCTCCTGCTAATGGAGTGTAGCATAGATCCATTTTTTGATTAAAAATTTTCCTTATTTTGAATGAATTTGTAATTGGGTTAATTTCACCAACGGTCACTGAAGTTACCTTAAAATTATAAATTGGTCACTGAAATTCAAAAGTTTTAATGGTGGTCACTGAAGTTAGAAATCCTTTCACTAATGGTCACTTCATTAAATTTTTAATTTAAAATGGTGACGTGGCATGATGATGTGGCATTTATTTATTGCATGGTAGTCTATGTACTTTATATAATATTCACTTTAATTCCTATTTTTCAATTAAGTCCTTCAAAAATTGCATCTTAGGTCATTAATCTTTTACATCTTTATACTTTGGTCCTCAATTTTTTAATTATCTTTCAGTTAAGTTCTCCAAAAATTATATCTTAGGTCCTTCAACTTTTTACATCTTTACACTTATTCTCCAAATTTTCAATTATCTTTCAGTTAAGTCCTCTAAAAATTGTATCTTAAGTCCTTCAACTTGATACATCTTCAAACTTTTATCCTCCAAATTTTTGATTTTAGTGGCCAAAATAAGTGTAATTTTAGTGGTCAAAATAAGTGTACTTTCAATTAAATCCTTAACTTTACACTAGAATTTTTACCTAAACGAACAAAATAATATAATAAAATAATAAAATATTTAGTGGTCAAAATAAGTGTAAAATTCGCACTTATCACTTAGAGTTGACCACTAAAAGTAGATATTTTAGTGGTCAGACCCTATAATATTATTTTGTTCGTTTAGATAAAAATTCGAGTATAAAGTCAAGAATTTAATTGAAAGTGCACTTATTTTGACTATTAAAATTACACTTATATTGGCCACTAAAATCAAAGATTTGGAGGACCAAAGTTTGAAGATGTATAAAGTTGAAGGCCTAAGATGCAATTTTCAGAGGACTTAACTGAAAGATAATTGAAAATTTAGAGACCAAAGTATAAAGATGCAAAAAAGTTGAAGGACCTAAGATGTAATTTTTGGAGGACTGAAACATAATTGAAAAGTTAGAGACCAAAGTGTAAAGATATAAAAGATTAAGGACGTAAGATACAATTTTTGAAGGACTTAATTGAAAGATAATTAAAAATTTAGGGACCAAAGTGTAAAGATTTAAAAGATTAAGGACCTAAAATATAATTTTTGAAAGACTTAATTGAAATATAGGGACTAAAGTGAATATTATATAAAGTACATGGACTACTATATAATAAATAAATACCACATCATCATGCTACATCACCATTTAAAATTAAAAATTTAATAGAGTGATCATTAGTGGGAGGATTTCTAACTTCAGTGACTACCACTGAAACTTTTGAACTTTAGTGACCATTTTGTAATAAGAAGATAACTTCAGTGACCATTGGTAAAATTAACCCATTTGTAATTTGTTATCTTTAATGACAATGCGCCTTTTTTTCATTTCTAATCTTTATTTATTTACATTAATGCAATACGAAACTTATGAGTGCATTGAAGCAATTTCTAACATACTTGACATTTGCAAAATACTTTAATAATTAATTTTCCCAAGTATAAACACTCGAGGAAACAATGGGGCGGATAAGCTATGTTAAAGGAGCTCACACAATTTATATCGTTGCGACTCTCCCTCATCTTTGTCAATACAACACATTTGCAGTCAGAGGTGATGGGTTGGCAAGATAATAACCCATAATGTGGTTTTTAATTATATATTCGTGCAAGTATAAGCACTCCGATAAATGAGTATTGAGGACAACTTAATAAAAGAGCACTCTAACCAATTAGTCTGCTGATTTATTATATTTGTAGTGGGTACTGTTGTAACCTAAAATAAAAATTTAAACATTTAACTTAATATGATTTAATTTTCAATTTTAGGTTTAATTTTTAGTTTTTAAACAAATTCAAAACTCCTTAATTTCATGATTAAAATCAAGTTGAATAACATAAATTTTCATTAAAGTGGGGGTTGAATTTTCTACTATAAAACGGGTATAGTTTTTCATGTTTTAGATATATTACAAAAACCAACAAAATTAGAAAAACACTCTCTACACTATACTTATTTTCTTGTTTTGGCAACTAGTTAAAATGCTCGTTCTTATCTTCCTTTGGTCGTGCCCATAGAAGGAGAATCGGCTGTGAGCTAAAAGGGTTTTATCTTGGAGCCGTGTAGTGCTGACAATACCCGCATGAAGGGAAGGCTACACGACTTTAGGACAGCGACTTTCGCGACTCTCTAAGGCCAGCTATTTCTAACTCTATTTATTTATTTTCTGTTAATTATGTACTGATTAGTTTTATTACACAAATCACTTAATTCCAACAATCTAAAGTTGTGTTTAGTGATTTGTGTAGTAAAATTCATTTTTAGATAAGTTATCAATTTTCATAATGTTGAAAAATGTTTAATGCACTACCGTCAATATTGTAAGTTGAGCAAATATTTCTATTTTAAAAACTTGGTGCAGAAAAGTTCTACACTCATTTTTATCTAACTTTGAATTAATTGTGTTATCAATTTTAATTTCAAATTATTTGCACAATATTTTAAAAGAAGAGAGTTTGTTATTAAGTTTATTTTATTATTTAACTTAGTGTTTGTACGTATTAGATTTGTAATAAATATAATACAAAAGCAACAAATTGATTTAAATTATTATTTTCTTAAAAAAAATAATAATATTGCAATCTGTTTTGAAGATGTTTGTATATTAGTAAATTAATAGAGGTTTTATTTGCATTTATTTGCCATTTAGAATTGTTCTTTAATTTTTTAGCGGACATTATGGTTTTTATTTGAAACTTTAATTTTGATATAACTAAATATTTCATTGGCTTAATTGTGATATTTATTATTGTTGTATACACATTACTTTGACTAAATTACTTATTATATTGACAAACTTATATCTATACAGCTATTTCTCTTCTTTGCCTTAGTAATTCCTAGTGTAAGAAATGGCATCTCGTGAAGATACAATTAGTGCTAAGCCTGAAAATTTTGATGGAAAAAATTTTAAGAGATGGCAAAAATAAATGAAATATTGATTGACTGTTCTTGGATTAATTTCTGCCATAGAAGAAACCAATGAAGGTGGAGTGTCCACATCATGGTTCAACTCCGAACAAATTAAATTCCATTATCATAATCGAATTCTTAGTGCTCTTTCCGGTAGGTTTTATGATATTTATCAAAATATCACTGATTATAAAGAGCTTTGGAAAACTTTAGAGGATGAATATGGAATTGATGATGATGGCGTAAATATGTTTAATGGAAAATCTATTAATGAACAAATTCATGAATTTCAAGATTTTTTACGACTTGTGGAAGAGAAATGGTCAATTTTAGTGAAAATTATGAACTTTCACCCTCTTGGTCAGACTTTGCTAAATGTCTTAGACATAAGCAAGGGATTATGACATTAAACCAAGTATTTAATTCTTTGAGAGTAGAAGAACAACATAGAAAAGGTTTTAAGCCAAGGTGATGGGATAAAGGCTAAGGCAAACTTGGTTGAAAATTCTAAAAATTCTATTAATACTTCAAAACAGTTCAAGTCTCAAAATATTAGGTTCAAGAAGAATTTTCACCGTAATAAGAAAAATTTCTAGCCAAAGAATAATTACACTAAGGATAGCAAAGACAAAAGGGAAAGGAGAATCAAATGCATGTTTTGTGTACGGAAGGAGGAATCACGTGGCGCAAGACTGTTACTTCAGGAAAATCAAGGAGTACAAGACTAAGTCTAAATCTCAAAAAGATCTAGTGAATATGTTGGAAGACGGTGAACTTTCTATTAGGTGTGAATCATTAATCCCTTTAGTCAATTTCAGTTATAAAAGTAATTATTGGTGGTTAGATTCTGGAGCAAATATCCATGTTTATTTTTTATAAAAATTTGTTTAAATCTTATCAGATTTCAAGTGGAGGAAGCATTACTTTGGAAAATGATATGATTGCTTGTGTATTGGGAATTAGAAGAATTGAGCTTAAAATGACTTCTGGATAGACTTTGGTTTTAGATCAAGTTCAGCATATTTCTAAAGTTAGAAGAAATTTAGTTAGTGGATCTTATCTTATTCAAAGAGGTTTTAAGGTTTTAATGGAGTCGAATAAAAGATTATTGATGAAAATTATCAAAATTCTTCTATTGTTCTTAATATTGAATCTAGTTGTTTGTGACATAAAAGATTGAGACATATTAGTCATAAGAAGATCAAGAGATTAATGGATCTAAATTTGATTCCAAAAACTCAAGTTGATAATAGAAAGTGTGAAGTTTGTGTACAAGCTAAACAAACTAAGAAACCTTATAAATCGGTTCAAAGAAATACAAATATCTTAGAGTTGATTCATAGTGATGTTTGGATTCAAATAGGTCTCCGACTAGAGCTGGGAATAAGTACTTTGTAACTTTTATAGATGATCATTCTATGTATTGTTGTGTTTATCTAATAAAGACTAAGGATGAAGTCTTTGATAAGTTCAAAATCTATAAAGTTGAGGTTGAAAATCAATTAGAGTGTGGGGGGTGCTTAGCTAAGTTAGGTTTCATGAAAGTGTGGGGGTGCTTAGCTAAAGTTATTATACATGATCCTAAAAGGAAGAAAATATGACCGAAAACTGTAGATACTGTCTTTATGGGATATGCTCAAAATAGTACTGCGAATCAGTTTTTAATTGTAAATTCTGAAGTTAGTACTATTTCGAACAATGCTATTATAGAAGTTGGGGATGCTACCTATTTTGAAGATGTTTTTCCTTTTAAGACTAGGATTCCAAGTGAACCCTCTACATCTAGGAATGTGATTCAAAACAGTACTCCATCTAGTTCATCTTTAGAAGCTGGACCTGAACTTAGGAGAAGTAAAAAGAGTAGAAGAGAAATTTTTTGGAGAAGAATTCTTCACATATTTAGTTGAAGGTGAACCTAAAACTTGTAAAGATGCTATGTCATCTATAGATGCACTTTATTGGAAAGAAGCTATCAATGATGAATATGAGTCAATTATAAAAAATAATACTTGGGTTTTGTGTGATTTACCTCAAGGAAGTAAGGTTATAGGATGTAAGTGGGTATTCAAGAAGAAGTTGAAACCTGGTGGTAATATTGATAAATATAAAGCTAGGTTAGTAGCAAAGGGATTCACTCAAAGTGAATGAGTTGATTATTTTGATACACGGGCTTCTTACAGTTAGGTGTCTATAGATTTTTTTAGGACTTATTGTTTCAGAAGTAGTATCTCCTTATTTATTACTTTATTATTTTTTCATTTATTCGTTTTTTTTAGCTCTTATGATTGGCGGTCAGGTTTAATGCTCCCTTCCCATATATTTTTTATGAGTTATTTATATATAGTTGGGGTATCCGAACCCCCCATCCTTTCCTGGTGGAGGCATAACAACCATACTAGGAATTTGATAGTGTGTTGACTAAAAAAAAACCTCTAGCTCCTCTTTTTTGTATCAAAACTTTAGAATTTAATAATTATGTATTACACCCTTAATGAGCCATCTTATAGGCCTAAGGTTACACAAGTTTGGCTTTATTTCACTTTGAATCTCATAGTAAAATTGTAATGTCCCATATTTTCTCAATCTGGATGGTCACTTAAAAATATTTAATAATATTTGACGACTCCAAATAAACCTTCATGTGCCCTCGAAAAGTTTTAAAAATTTAACTATTGCAGAAAGTAACAAGCGCGCAAGAGAAAAATAATTAATCTTCGAAAATCTTAAGGCTTTACTAAAAATATTTAAGTGTCGCCACAAATTATTTGACTATTTAAACGTACTCCAAAAATTACGAGATTAGAATTGTAATTACTTGGGACCATGGACTACAATGTATTAAAATTTCAGACCTTAAACATGTCATTTGATATTTGAAAAAAGTGGCCAAAATTGATTGAAATATTGTCCCCGTGCATTGATGTAGCTCGGTAAAACTAACAAAATAAATTCATACGGCAAGGTTTTTGAGTAATTTCAAATTCTGTTATTAAAGCTCTTATATACCTATCAAACTCTACTAATTTGACTCAAATTCAAAGTACACAATAAATTATAATATTTCAAAGTTAGGGGAACATCATCTTCAAATTCCAAAACGGCAATTTAATAACTAATTCGATTTTTCTCATCTCTACAATTAAAAACAGGTTCAATAATGTATTAATATTTACATCATAAATGGCTCCATTATATCGATGTCAAAATAGAATTAATATCAAACTACGCGACTTTCTTCTATGTCACTACTATAACGCTGTCGCACCAACGTCAATCATATCAATCAGAGGATTTAATCATTTTGGGGTGAGTATTTAATAAGAAACATTCAGTAGCAAATTATACGAGATGTGAGAAAATATACGAAATTAATATGCCACATGCAAATCGTTTAAACATACATAGGAACAACATATTTTGGTAACCGGTACCACATGAAATCATAAGTGATTACCTTCAATCACTACCATACTTAATTGATTACCTTCAATCACTATCATAATGTTCCATCTTCATTGTTAAATGTGACATAAAATTTACATATCATTTTTTCAACGTAAAATTTTGTGAAACATAATTTAAGTAGTATGAGAAACTACATTGCAAAAATTGAAGCCTTGTTGAGTTGAATTGAGTAAAAAAATTGACTGCACTTTTCCTCAAAATAAATCTGTGCCTTTAGCTTTTTGTATTCCAAAATCTAGTGTGGTCACAAGCTTTAAATGAAGTTGAAAATAGAGAATTTTGGGCTGTGTTTCGAAGAAGATGGTAGCTAGAATTTTAGTTGAACACAGCAACAAGCTTACTATTGGACCGAAAATTTAGTGACGAAAAAGGTAGAATAAGACTTGTATATTGGTGGATAAATAAGGAGAATTAGAGTGAATTTTCTAGGCACTTTTGATGGCTGAAAATGAAGACGAAAGTGACTGAAAAAGTGAAGAAAAAAAAAACAAAGCAAACACGAAATGCTGGGCTGAAAATGAAGAGAAGCAAAATGGGGTTTCTTCTTTAAGTTCTATGTTGATTTTTCTTGGAGCTAAGAGCACACTGCAGGGCCGAAAATGGAGGGTGACTATGTGGTGACCCCAAAATTCTGTCTAATTTTTTTTTTGTACTCTGTCTAGTAGGTAGGGTATTAGGAACCAAATAGGAGGGTACTAGTACTCTCATACGCATAGAGCAAATTAGTTTACTTGTTTGTTTAGAAGCTAGATTGAATAATTTTTGTAACAGTTTTTGACATTTTCTTTTAGGAATACTGTTAGGAATAATCAGAGACTACATTTGTAGGTCGCCCTTTTCTCCTTTGTTTTGCGTAAAATGGGTACACTTAGTAATAGTGAAAATTGAAGGATAAGACATTATAAATTAAATATAGCGGAAGAGAAAAATAGGTAGATCCCGTCTTTTGATTCATTTCACCTCCATTGCATTAGATCTTTATACAAAACATGGGCTTAAGTAAAAGATGGAAATACAACAATTACAACTTTGTTCTACAATAACCCATGACAAATCATTACGTCTCATTAATGACCCACATATTTCTAGTCCATTTCAAAAGTACTACAAAATACTTCAACAAATAGGGAGATGCTTAAGTTTTTTCCTAAAGACAAGTTCACGTAAGCTATTACATTACATAAAATCGGGTTACAAGATATTCCATGGTCCAAGAGTCATACATGTCTATAAAAAGGTAGGTTACATCATATTTTTGTAGCCCTGTTCGATGGGAATAGTACGACCATACATCTATCCGGTGATCAAATGGTATTCTTGGCCATCCGAAACTAGCTCCCACCTTTGCCCCACGACTTCAAAGAAATTTCGATACATTTCCAACAAGAGTTATGAAACGACTATGAATGGTGATATTCAATGAGTAAAATACGGTGCATGTGTGATATTGCACATAAATGTATCTTTTGTCTTTCTTAGGGTCCTTCTTCTAAGTAATACTTGTACACCCAACGCTCAAATTAAACATTATTTGTGCATACGCACGATGGCCAAACTTCTTTGGATCCTTTCATCCCTTTATGGACTACTTTTGCCCTTGGCCATAGTTGATCAACTTTTTTCTTTGGACCATTTTGTCCCTTTATGGGATATTTTTGCCCTTAGCTGTTCATTAAACTTTAATCGGACCTCGTTTCCTCGTATAGGTCGCTCTAACCCTTGGCCACAGTTAATGAACTCTTTTCTTTGGACCCTTTCATTCCTTTATGGTGTACAAATAGGCTTAGAAAACTTATTGTGTTATGAAGCAACTTGTCTTTGTATATATTTACACTTTGTTTTCCCAACTCAAGTTGAACATGCATAACTCAAGCAACTTGCTGTCCTCATTTTTTCTTCATGTTGTGTAAATAGTAAAATAAGCTCAAAATGATTACAATATCTTATAGCTTTACTTGAATCAATCTCATCAACATAAATCATTTGGATCACATTTAATTTATGCACATATATACTTATCGTATTGCACATAAGACAAGTAACGTAATTTACTCACAACATCTTGTATCTTTACTTGAATCAATCTCATCAACATAACTCATTTTGGAACACATAAAATTTATGCACATATATACTTATCATATTGTACATAAGACAAATAACGTAAGTTACTCACAACATCATGTATCTTTACTTGAATCAATCTCATCAACATAACTCATTTTGGAGAACATAAAATTTATGCACAGATATACTTATCGTATTGTACATAAGGCAAATAACGTAAGTTACTCACAACATCTTGTATCTTTACTTGAATCGATCTCATCAACATAATTCATTTTAGAGCACATAAAATTTATGCACATATATACTTATCATATTGTACATAAGGCAAATAACGTAAGTTACTCACAACTCGTTGCGGTTAGTCTTGATATACTTGAAAATAAAAGGTCCTATATATCACAATCTTGTAGAAGCTAAGTATTACTTGAATATTTAGACAGGGTCATAGGGCCCTGCAGAACCTAATCTCGAGCCTTCATGATGCATAGATTTTGGAGTACTGATATCCCATTTTAAAACATAAGATATGGGGTACCAATACTTTCCGGGGTAGAGAGGTATGAAGTGTGTTTTTATTTTGAAAAACCAAGTATTCAACCCTAGAGATCTTACCTTCTCCACCATGAAACCTCAGGTTTTTGGTCCACTTTTTGCTACTGCCCGTTTAGAGTTCTTGAGGCTCCAGTGTTGAGATTTCTCTATTAATTTATGGGACCTCCACACTGAGCCCTTTCATTTCAGATTTTAGATCTTAACTCACATCCTCTCTTAGATATAAGTGGGTTCTTCCCTTCTTCATTAAGTGTTAGTGAGTGTGTGAATATGAAAAGGTTATAATGATTATAGGGAGGAAAAGGGCAAAATGTGGCCTTAATTTGGGGGGTGTTTATAAGAGGAATCCTACTCTCCCCCACACAGCACACATACGTAGTTATACATATGTATATACATTAATACATTTCTCTCATGTTTACTTTCATTTTCATTGGGCCACTTGTAAAGTTTTTCTTGATTTGGCCAAAGATTTTCACTTGGCCTCCAAGTAATTATTTTTCATTTTTCTATAGTTTTTGTAGGGTGTAATAGAGACACTAAAAGAGACATAATAGGGACAAATCTCTGCAGCAAATCCTACTTAGCCCACTTGTTAATTGTTTAATATAAAAATTGGCAGATTTCTTACTTATTGGATCTGTTTTTGGGTCGTGTTTTGAAGGTCGATGTTTGCTTATTTTTTGAAGTTTCTTATACCATCTCTCGAAGATCTCACTGGGATCTTTGCAATGCACTTTGAATCGTAGAAAACAGACTACCGCAGTGATTATACACGACTGTTCTAAAAATAGCTATCCGAACATGGGTTGCTAGAATTTCTTAAGTGTTCCCAGATTTCTTAGTTTTCAGAACATTTTTGGCATTACATTTTGGGGCTAATTTCTTAGTCCAATGTAGGTATATTTGGTGCCTTTTTGAAGGTCTCGTTGCGTACTTTGCAATGCCATAAGAATCGTAGAATTTTGACCAATACAGAATCCGTACGGTTGCATCAAAGATGGCTTCTTGACTTGTCCAAAAAAGCTTAAAACTTTACTTTTCCTGACTTTTTGGGTTCCAACCCAACTTTGCACTTTTAATCAATCAAGTCCTAACATGAATTATTAAATCTTAATTTAATTCACATTAGTCCCTTCATAATTTATTAAATTCGATTTTCCCCTTTTTTATTATTTGAATTTTAAATTAATTATTAAATGTTAAGTCTTTTGAGGTTAATCAATCAAGTCCTAACATGAATTATTAAATCTTAATTTAATTCACATTAGTCCCTTCATAATTTATTAAATTCGATTTTCCCCTTTTTTATTATTTGAATTTTAAATTAAATATTAAATGTTAAGTCTTTTGAGGCACTTTTCGAGATGACTCAAATAAATTCCGCGTTTCATTCTATTTTTTCAAATTTAAAATAAATTTATTAAAGCTAAGAATTTTTGGGTCGTTAAAATCTTCCCTCTTTAAATAAATTTCGTCCTCGAAGTTTACCTAGAATTGTTCGGGATATATAGATTTTTTCCTCTCATTTCATCTTCTCGTTCCCAAGTTTCTACTTCAATATCTTCACTTTTTGTACAAGACTTTAACTAACATGCATGGACTTATAAGCACATAATTTCTCCATACAAGGACACATTTCTTTCATATACTTCAACTAAACTCTTTATAATAGATCAAGCCAAGCATGAGATTAAAGTATACTTCACTTATGCATAATGTGTGTCCATGTAACTACACATAAATGTGCTTTTTAATTTTTTTAATTTGTTTAGAACTCCTCCTTGAAGTAACATTTGTACACCAAATGCTTAAATTCAACATCTTGTGCCACTCAAGCACCATACACGCCACTTAGGCTATAGGTTAACGCCACATATGCCCTATATTGTGCCATGTAAACTTCTAGGTTAAAGCCACCAAGGCCCTAGGATCATGCCATTTAGGCTCTAGGTTAATGCTACTTAGGCCCTAGATCACGTCTCATAGACTCTAGGTTAATGCCACTAAGGCCATGCCATACAGGCTATAGGTTAACACTAATTAGGCCCTAGATCACATCTCATGAACTCTAGCTTAACACTACTAAGGCCCTAGAATCATGCCATATGTGCTCTAGGTTAACACCACTTAGGCCCTAGATCACGTCTCATGGACTCTAGGTTAACACTACTAAGGCCCCTAGAATCATGCCCTATAGGCTCTCAATTGGTGTACAAAATTACTTAAGGAACTTTTACATGTTTTATGTTTCCTTTTAACATAACATCAATAGCTCAACTGATTTTATGATGTAAGAATGTTCATGAATAGAACTCGGAGTAGATACACGTAGCTCTCGATTGACATTTAAGTTTTATATTGTCAACATACATAGATAAATATCTCCTTTCCACATAAATGATCAAGTTGAACAGAGCAACTATGCCACATAAAGTTTGCATTTAATATTTTGCTCATATAAAACTGAGATTTACTCAAAACTCAACTTTCCATAGTGGATCAAACACATGAGTGTGCGTCAATCACATACACATAAGACATCTCATTCTATAGAAGACATTATTTTAACGCTTCACAATACTAAGTGAATACAAAAGTGTATTTCTCCTAAACCATCATATTACATGGAGGTCAAGTAAACATATTTTACACATTCATCTCATTATATCCAAACCACATAACATGCTTTACTCACATTAACTAATGAGTTCACGACTTATTAGCCTCAATATGTATTTTTCGTGGACTATCTTAATAGTTTAATGGCCATAAGGATAGTGAACTTAAAAGGTTTCTTGAGTCAATGGGCAACAAATTTTGATCTAATTCTATTATCCCTAATAAAGGTATTGAGATAAATGGACATATAGTTCTAGAGTCAAGGAAGGCTCACGCGTGTGTTAGAGTCTACATAGATTACGTCTTCAACTGCTCAAGTGTTTTCTTCAGCTCCTAGTCCATCCATTAGATAAACTCTTGCTCTTCCGTGCTCTCCCTTAGGTTTGATTGGACAATCTTTAATCAAGCGTCTTGTTTTACCGCGTGAATAGCATAGTTTTTGTCTTGCCCAACTTTTACCGGGATAACGCTTTTCAAACTTGGTACATAGAGGGACATTTTTATTTTTTGTAATGTTATCTAGGGTTCCTTTCTCGAAGTGGGGTTCGTTTTCCTTCAAACTTTCTATTTGTTGTTTGCTTGTCCATTTGTCATTATCTTGATTCCATTTTCTATTGACTCTACATTCTCTTGGATTCTGATTCTGATTTTGATTTCTCACCTCACGGGCTCAAACAATTTTAACTTCAGCCTACTCGGCTAGTAGGGCCTTATCGGTAATTTCTGGAAAACTCATGTTCTGAATTCCTGACAATAGTACATCTCTGTTCAGCTCGAGCCTTAGCCCTTCTATAAAACGGTCGACTTTCAGTCCATTCGTACTGACCATGTGAGTGAAAAAACGTGATAGATCTTCCAACTTTCTTATGTATTCTGAAACCGTCATTGATCCTTATCGTAACTGGATAAATTCATTTAGCTTTTGAATTCTAGTAGAAGCAGAGAATATTTGTTTCTAAATATTTTGCTGAACCTTTCCCAAGTCATGTCCTTTGTTTATCCCATACTGGTCAACGTGTCCCACCAATATCCAGCACATTCCCGTAGCATGAAATATGCACATATCACCTTTTCATTATCTGTTACGTGAACATAGGCAAACATATGCTCCATTATTCTTAACCAGTTTTCGACTTCGATTGAATCTTTCGCTTTGGAAATGTAGGAGGATTCAGATGATGGAAATGATTGCTACTAAGATCTCTTTCTTGACGTGGTTTTACAGCTATGGGGGTTGATTCATAAATTGCTCTAATTGACGAGACTGCTGTCAGCGATTTTGTATCTTTAATATTCTACAAGTGTACGAAGCATCCTCTATTGACATGTGTGTTCAAGGTATGCATTGGGGACTACTTTATAATCTCCAAGCAAATATGCCTCACTCGTTTAAAAAGTTGGCTACGCGTGCCCATGATCTAGAAATTCATATTGCAAGATACGAAAGTTACTTACCAAGTAATATACGTGACAAGAAAGATCCCAAGAATGAAATCAAGAGGGATGGTAAGCCAGGTAAGCCCAAAGAGGCCATAACAATTTCTATTGTTCCTACAAAAATCAGACTTCAGGCCCAATAAAATACAAGTCCAAAGGAAGGGTCTTCTTACTTTGAAGAAACTTGAAGAAAATGAGTATCCATTCTCAGATTCTGAGGTTTTTAGGATTTTAAAACAACTCCTTGAATGAAAGATAATCGAACTTCCAGCACCAAAAATCCAGAAGAGGCTGGTCAAGTTGATCATCCTCAATATTATGAATTTCATCAAATCATTAATCACCCAGTGGAAAGGTGTTCTGTGCTAAAGGATCTTATTGTCCACTTAGACAAAGAAAATAAAATCAAACTTGAAACTGGTGAAAACCTAACTGCCAGTTGTTCGATGGTTTTGTTTGGATCATTTGACCCAATTCCCATTTCAAATAAGGGGCAGACATTTTCTACTCCATATGATGCTCAAAAGGCCTTGTCCGATGTGACTAAATTTGGACATCAACTTTCAAAAAGAGCTATTCCGGTAGAACTCAAAGTAGACAAAAAAGTCACCATCACGTATGTCTATCCAGAGATGGTAAAACCAGATAGCGGTAGTTGTCGAACCTTCTATGAAATCATGACTGATGAACTAAATGTTTGGGATTCCGACTCCAAGTCTGAAGATGAAATTGGTTATAGATGGTCTACCTTCATAAGTAAGAAGGAGAAATATCATAGATCAAATGAAACAGGTAAACAATCATCTTTTGTACCTCTTGCAGGACTGACACTGGGGGCATGGATTACAGAAGTTCAATTTATTGAAGAAGTGTCATCAGAAGAAAATCATGGGGCATGGACTCTCGTGAAAAGACACCACAAGAAAGCTCTACAGCTTCCAAGTCCTGACACCCATGACGAAAAACCAAGATCAAAAAGAAAGCCAAGAAACAGTCAAAAGAGGAAAACCAAAGATAAAGCAAGAGCAACCACAAAATTAATAGAAGTGGAGGCTACATCACGTCCTTTTTCTATACCAGTAACCCTGGTAGAATATTTTTCTAAAAGCTTCTTTGACGAACAATGTTTCATCTTCAATGTCATCAATGTAGATGGAAGAAGTGGGTCAAAAAATGTACCAAGAAAGAGTTCGAAGATGAGGAAAGTCATTTCACAACTCAGTAACATTCCTTCCGACACGAGTCTATTATATACTCTTAATCTCTCTTTTTTATGATCATATGGCTCTAATCATAGCATTGATTGATCTGAAAGCTTACCAAGAAAAAGTGCTAGAACCAATTAAATTTGTAACTTACCAAGACTATATGGCCACAATCACATTCAATGATGATGATTTACAACTTGGATCTCACTTGCATAATAGACCACTATACATCAATGGTTGTATCCGAGAATGTAAGTTACATCGAATAATGATTGATTGTGTCTCTACTGTAAACATTATGTGAGTTGCTCCTTAGATGCGTTTGATTGCATGAAACTGTAGTAGTGCCTTAAAATTGGCATCAATGTTTCAAATATAGACAAGATGGAGAAGTCAAATATGTGGTAGCTAAGTCAAAACCATTCCTCAAAGCAAAATCTTATTTTGCAGATGCCAAGTTCTACTCGAAATGTGAAGAGTTTTATTCAGCAGGATTGTCCACAACTGGATTTGAAATTAGAGAAGATACAAACAATGATCACCGACCTATTGTAGCTACGTCTCATCAACTTATGACATGTAGATTAAAACTTACTTATGGTGAGTTCTCCAAAGGCAATCAACCTCAAACGATATTAGTAGATGTTAAGGTATTGAGAAAAGAATTAACTTTTACGATACCTAAGATTCCTAAATTAGCTCTGCGTGTGGGAAGTTTTCCAAAGGCAAACAACCTCAAACGACATCAGTAGATGTTAAGGTATTGAGAAAAGAATTAACTTTTACAATACCTAACATTCCTAAATTATCTCTGTCCTATCAACTTGTTACAGTTCCAGAGGCTAGAAAAAGTTTTGTATCTCTAACTCATCCAAACAACATATGCCACATGCCAAATGAGTCGAAGATTCGGAACAAACTTTTAAGGGACATTATAATCTGCAAGTTAAGAAGTTATTTGAGAATGCTGGATTTGGAAAAAGAAAACCTCGTAAAATGGGTGATCTTGATACTATTCTTTTAGGTGGGCGTGTTTCTTTAGATTCTGATGGATCATTTATTGTACAATGGAAGTATGGATTGGGATATAATCCAAGTCCACCAAGAAATATTAAAGTCAATAAGGTGTCCTCAAATCCAATTATAATTCAAATATATGAGACTGCTCAAGAAAAGCCAAAAAAGTCAAGACCTTTAGTATTTGATCGAATTCAAAGTGATAATGTCGGAGTTTCAATATTTGAAAGGCTAAAGAGAGAGACTTCCACAATAGTTTACCTAAGAGGAAGAATGTCTGTCTTTCAAATGTTGAGTGGTGACAAAAATGTGAGAATGTCAGAGTTTTAGTATTTGAAAGGCTAAAGAGATAGACTTCCACAATAGTTTATCTACTTCTGTTCAAGTTGACAAAAATGTGCGGGCTTCTCCAGAATCCTCTCAAAGACAATCTACATTTTCTCGTCTTGGATTTAACGCTTCTAATTCAAGTTTGAAGCCTCAACAGTCAAGAATAAGATATAAAAATTGAAGAACTATCTCATCTCAAAATAATGGCGATGATGAAGGAAATGTATCAATTAATCACATTGCTTTCAAAGAAGCTTCTCACTCAGAATCTGAATTTGAAAATTCAACAACAGAAAATGAACTTGAATGAGCTCCGCCAACATTCGAAGAAGGGGGGCAAGCCACCGTGGGTGATTTGAAGAAGTTAAATTTGAGAACAGAAGAAGATTTGAGAATGGTGTTTTTGAGTGCTCTTCTCACTCAAAAGGATGAATTCGAGTACTTCAACCTGCTCTAGGAGTACGAAGACATATTTGCATCGTCCTACAAAGAAATGCCAAAAGACGAATGAATCTAAACTTTCATGAATGGGTCTTCCGGGTACAATCTAATCTGAATGAATCCAAAAGACGAAGAGCTCGTGACATTTTGTATTCCTAAGGGCATATATTGTTACAAGGTCATGCCATTTGAATTAAAAAATGCTGGAGCAACTTATCAATGGGTGATGCAAAAGATTTTCGATGATATGATGCATAAGAAAATGGATGACCTTGTTGTCAAAATAAAAAAAAAACGAGATGATTATCTACAAGACTTGCGGGATGTTTTCAAAGACTCCGGCAATACCAGTTGAAAATGAATCCACTAAAGTGTGCATTTGGTGTCACTTTTGGAAAATTTCTTGACTTCATTGTTCGACATTGAGGTATTGAAATAGATCAATCAAAAATCGATGCTATAATCAACAAGCCAGAGCCATGTAATTAGCATGAATTGAAAAGTCTTCTTGGAAGGTTGGTTATAAGTGCATTTTGTGCACTTATTCGGACCTTTAAACTAAGCTTGTATTCTGTTATTTTATTAATTTTCTACTTAATTTATTATATTTTTCTTTCTATTTCAATTTTGGACCTGTTTAATAGTAAGTGTAGAAGAATGGATGAAAAGAGCAATAAATTGGAAGATGTTTCAAAAGTATGAGGATCAAATTATGCTCAATTGAAGCTTGAAGGACTACATTGGAGGTTATTAAAAGTGTTGAGGACTAAAGAAGATAAAATCTAAAGTTAGAGGACTAGAGGTGCAGAATTGAAAACAATACAGATGGGAGAACACCCAGCTTAGGAGGAAATCAACATAGGCCTTTTTCGTTGCCTAGGCGATCGCCCGAGAATGCCCAGTGTTAAAACGTCCCCCGCGAATTTTGTTTCCTTTTGTGTTCGACTCCAATTAGAAAACCTTTTAGGACGTGATTTTAATGAATTTTAGGGATTCTTTTGGGCGCTATTAGGGAACTATAAATATGAGTCACTAACTCATAATTGGGGAGCTGATTTAGAGCGGAATTTGGGGAGAAAAACAAGAAGAGAAACAAGGAACGAAGATCAAGATCGTCTCTTTCAAGTTTTCTTCTTATCCGGGTGATGGTTTCTATATTTTATTTTTATTTTTGTTTTCTTCATCTTAGTATGCTAGGCTAGATTATTTAGTGCTAAGATCATAATGAAACTTGTATCATAATCTTTTAATTCTTTGAACCTAGTTTTTGATATTTAAACATGTTTTTAATTCTGAATAATTGATATTGGTTTCTCTTCATCTACAATTATGTGCACAATAATTGTATGAGTCTTATGACTTATTTTACCTTTGAGTGATTGAAAATAAGTTAAACATAATATCAATTATCATAGAGTCTGATAGGAGATTGAGATATACTGCTATGCTTTACGTAATCTTTAAGTATTCACAAATTCTAGGGATATGTTTAATTCTACTCAAGAGAGATTGTTAAATAAATTAGGAATATTGATCTTCATAATTAAATCATGTTATCAAATTCAACAGTTCAGGTTAAATATTATCAAATTCAATAGTTCGGATTAAAAGAAATTGGTATAAGTGGATTCAGGATCCTAGTACGCTTTTCTTTTCCAAAGTTAAAGTAATTTTTATTAAATTTAATCTTTTAATTACTTGAGTTATAATTAGTTAATTATTTTTAGTTAATATTTTTATTAGTTCTTAGT